>OZ038384.1:94789289-95118347 GCA_964036045.1 Eutreptiella sp. 'Long Island Sound 2002'
CCATCTCCCGCCCCCGCGAGACACGCGTCTCCAAGGATGATGAGTCTGTTGTCAGCGCCATTGTGACCGACGAGAAATACCGGCTCCTGTACACTGGCGGCCTCCCTCTGTTGGTCTTCAACACTGACGATGACAGCACCGTGGAGAAGTTTTCCCTCAATGGCACCATCAAGTATGCTGCTGTGGGGATGGGGTGAGGTGGACAGGTGGAGGGGATGGAGCAGGTTGAGGGGAGGAGACGGAGATGGTGATGCAGACTGAAGGGAGGGGGAAAAGGCCCTCCCTAGATTACTGGGGGGCATCTATCCCGACCCCTTCCAGGAAGGGTTCTTTTTTTGCAAGTCGGGTTTTGGAGCAGGCCGGGATGGGTGTGTGTTGGGGGTTGGGCGGCTGAAAATCCGGTGCCAAAGACCCCGTGAACCAGAGTCAACCACCTGTCAACCACCTGTCAACCGCCTGTCAACCGGAGTCAATCACCTGTCAACCACCTGTCAACCGGAGTCAATCACCTGTCAACCACCTGTCAACTATTTGTCAACCACCTGTCAATCACCTGTCAATCACCTGTCAACCACCTGTCAACCGCCTGTCAACCGGAGTCAATCACCTGTCAACCACCTGTCAACCGGAGTCAATCACCTGTCAACCACCTGTCAACTATTTGTCAACCACATGTCAATCACCTGTCAACCACCTGTCAACCACATGTCAACCACCTGTCAACCTCATGTCAACCACATGTCAACCACCTGTCAACCTCTTGTCAATCACCTGTCAACCACCTGTCAACCACATGTCAACCCCCTGTCAACCACATGCCAACCACATGTCAACCACCTGTCAACCTCATGTCAACCACATGTCAACCATGCCAAAGACCCCGGAAAAAACCTTTTTCTACACCCACAAAACATATCTCAAATCAGTCCATGTGTTGCGCTGGTCGATTTGAGGTGAACATTGTGGTGGTGGACGGTTGCTGCTCTGGCGCCGGGTTGTCAGCCGCCCGGCCTCAACACACACCCATCCCCCCAACTCCCGCGGCACGGCACATGCAATGCCCGCAAATCCCCCTCCGTGGCACACATAATGCCCCCAATTGCGCCTCCATGGCAGAGGGTTGGGAGAGGGTGGGAGAGGGTTGCGAGAGGGTGGGAGAGGGTTGCGAGAGGGTGGGAGAGGGTTGGGAGAGGGTGGGAGAGGGTTGGGATAGGGTGGGAGAGGGTTGGGAAAGGGTGGGAGAGGGTTGGCACAGGGTGGGAGAGGGTTGGGAGAGGGTTGGGAGAGGGGCGGAGAGGGTTGGGAGAGGGTGGGAGAGGGTTGGGAGAGGGTGGGAGAGGGTTGGGAGAGGGTACGTCCTGCCTCATTACATGGGGAGGGGGTCCCCTTACAGGGGGAGGGGGCGGGGATGGGGGGCGGGACGGGATGCCCCCCCCCAAAAAAAATCAGGACCAGGGTGAAGCCTGACCCAGTAGAGTCCAAACGGCTGTAACCCAAGCCATTCAGGGAGGGAGCAGGCCAGAACACATAGGTGGACCCCACCTGAGTGAACTGGCGGCGGCCAGCATGGACAGTCCACGATGAAAGCCGCCGGGAGCAGACACTGCGACCTGACCAGTGAGGCCCCCATAACCCCCCCCCCCCCCCATAGTTAGTACCCTAGGGTACTAATTTTGGCAGACTGCTCAATAGGGCCAGGGGGGTACTAAATATGGGGGGGTACTAAATATGGGGGGGTACTAAATATGGGGGGGTACTAAATATGGGGGGGGGGGTACTAAATATGGGGGGGGGTTTAATCAAGATGGAGCTGGCCTGGACGGATTAAGGTGGACTGATTGCTGGTGCTTGTCTGCTGTGCTCTCGCCAGGGCCCACGGGGTGTGCACTGCTTTGCTGTAGTCGGGGCCGTCCCTTGCCATGGCCACGGGGTGCAGACATGCAATAGGGGGGGGGGGTGCTGAGCTCGCCTTCCCATGTCACCCGCGCACCGCGTGCCGACCGTCGCCCTTCAGGTCGGGCTGCGTGACACAGCGCTTCGTGTATCTGCTGGTACAAGACGAACAGACGGCGGATCTGGTCCTCTTTCTGATCACCCGGGGTCTACATCCGGCGACGCAGCGGGTCGTCAACACGCAGCAGAACGCGCTCCCGCAGCGCCGCAAGTGGTACACTCAAGCGGTGTGTGCGTGTACTCCGGGGCGCATTTTCAGACCCAAGGGGCCTCTCCGCCAGCGCCACTTGTCAATGCTCTGTCCCGACACGTCCCGTGCCACGTCAGCACCCCCCATCAGTACAGTTGTGTGTGGGAAGCGGCCGCAAATACCGGGCGGCAAACCATTGAGCTGTGGACCTGCATTCTCTCTCTCCTGCCCCACTTGTTCTGCCCGTATTGCCCCCCCCCCCCCCCCCAGGGATGCATTAGAAGGGAAGGGGCCTCACAGGCGGCCCCAGCAGCGGTTGGACAGGCGGTTGGAGGAGGTTGCCAAAGCGGTTGAGGGCGGTTACTGTCGGTTACAAATGCCATTGAAGCTGGCACTTGGCGTCAGGGGGACAGTGGCTGGGCATAGGCTGGGCGCCCTGGAAGGGGGGGGGGGGTACCTCCCCCCCTTCCAGTGCATCCCTGCCCCCCCCCCCCCAACCTCCGGTGAAGCATTGGAAAGGGGGGTTTGCCCCCCGCCCCACCCGCTCTGTCTCCCTGGCCACAACTGCCAGTTCCAACGGCATTTGTAACTGGCAGTAACCGCTCCCAACCGCTTTGGCAACCCCGTGCTCCAACTGCCTGCCGAACCGCTGTTGGAACCCCCTCTGAGTCAGAGCTGGCGTGCGATGACGCAACCTTTCCTTTATCTTCCCACAACAAAGCCGAGCATGTTCGTGTGCCCTCCATCAAAGCGCGCAGCGGAAACATGGATTTGCTGTGACCCCGGCCTACCTTGTGTCCGAAGGCTTGGAAGAGCAAGTCCAGGCGGGTAGCCCACGGCACAGCCCACCCCCGTCTCTGACGTACAGGTCTCTGACCTGGCCTGTTCTGGTCCTGGGGCCAGCTGGAGCAACAACGGGCTGCACTCTGCAACGTCCACGATGTGCACCTCGCTCAGAGATCCCAGCGCTCTCGAGGAGATGTGGATGGTGACACACAGTGTAGCTCCTGCCCGCCTCTGTGACTCTAAGATGTGGCTAAAAGCTTCTCTGAGAGCAGTCGCCCACTTGGGACGACCCGTCTTTGGACTGTGATGTGAGCCTGCCGATGAATAGGTGCGGGGCGTTGCCTCCCTCGTGACACTCCCTCCAATTCGATGGATGTGCGAACCCGCGGCGGTGTGGCATTGATGTGCCGCCGACGCGCAGATCAGTGCATCCTCCACGTTGCACGCGCGGTTTCCATCGCGATTGGATCAACGCACTGCAACGGCGGCGCAGCAGCGGACACCGCCTCAGACCGTCGCGTGCACGCGACGCCATCTCGCTTCTTCTTCACCCGTCGGCTGGAATGGAGGGCAGGATGACCCCGAAGCCCCATTCCGGAAGGGCCGCCCCAGCCCCACCATTGGGCTCCTGACGTACCACGGGCTGCCCAGTCGTCAACGCCCTTTGACAGCCAGGCTTGCAGGCCTGGGTTCGAACCCGACCGGCGACACTGTTACTGAAAGAGATACCCGGCGCTGGGGCCCTTACCGCGGTCGTGCTGCAAGGGAGGGGGAGCACAAGGATTGCCACCCACGCCCCACCCACGCCCAAGCATGTGCAGCCGCAGCATGCCGCAGCACCCGTTTTTTGGAGCTGCACATAGGGGTTTGGAAGCATGCCGCAGCATGCCACAGCATGCCGCAGCATGCCGCAGCATCCAATTTTTTGAGTTCATGTGTTTGTCTGCCTGTTCCTGCTCTGTTTACACGGGAGACATTCTGCCTGCCCCATGTCTCCCCAGTTTGTTTTTATTTGTCTTGTCATGAGTCAGTCATCTGCACCAACAACATCCAGTCAACAGTCAACACCAAGCATACCCATTCGGCCCAACAGTGTTGTGCATGTTGTCTCTTGTTTGTTAGACCAATTTCCCACAGATGCGTAGGTACCCACATGTGCAGGTAGAAGCATGCCGCAGCATGCCGCAGCACAAGAAATTTTTCCAAGGGACCGCACATGCTTGCCCACGCCCCACCCACGCCTTCAGGAGCCCCCCTCAGACGTTCCCGCGCCGTACATCACGATCTTCGCCGTCCACGACCTCGTCCACATGTTCCTCTTCCACGGCGCCGCCGCGGTGCTGACGGTGTTCGCAGGGGACGGGGCGGTCCTCCGGAAGTCGGCCTTCACCAGCGCCCAACTGCAGCTGCACCGCGTCCGCGGCTCCGCCCTCTGGCGCGAGCGCGACAACCAGACGACCCTCTACGTCGCCGGGGCCTGGGGCGCGGAGTGGCAGCTCACGGCCCTGCCCCTGCTCGGGCCCGCCGCGCCCACGCCCCTGCGCAACGCCCTGGCGCCGCTGCTGCCGCTCTGCGCGGCCGCGCCGTGCGCCGTCGCCGGCGCCGTGGCGGTGCACGAGGGCACGGCCTTTCTCGCGTTGGAGCAGGCGGCGGGGCTGGTCGTCGCCAAGATCGACCTCGCGAGCCGGAGCGTGGCGCGGCACGCCAGCGTGGACGGCATCGGGGCGGCCCCGGCGGTGTCGGCCCTCACCGTGGACCCCAAGACGCTGGCGGTGTTCGTGGCGGCCAACGTGGAGGGCCGGCCCAGCGTCGTGTACAAGATCAACTCCACGACCCTCGCGCCCTACGGCATCCACCGCATGCGCAATCGCGGAGGTGCCCCCCCCCCCCCCGCGCGCACAAGTCAGTGCTGGAGTCGGCAAATCCCACATGGACTCGGAGTGTGCATCTGGATGCACTGTGCGGGCAACAGCCCGTCTCTGGGGCGGCCGACCCCCGGAGTAGTCAAACAGGACAAGTCATCCGGGGGCTCCGTTGACACAACCAAAACACGTTCGGGTCCACAGAGGGTCAGAATGAGCAGTGGCGAGAGGCCAATAGGCGCCGCCAAAGGCAAACAATCAGATACCGAGGCCTTGTGCCACCCCCCCCCCCCCCCCGCGCACAAGTCAGTGCTGGAGTCGGCAAACCCCCGCATGGACTCGGAGTGTGCATCTGGATGCACCTGGTCAACGGTGCAGGCAACAGCCCGTCTCCGGGACAGCCGACCCCCGGAGTAGTCAAACAGGACAAGTCATCCGGGGGCTCCGTTGACACAACCAAAACACGTTCGAACCCACAGAGGGTCAGAATGAGCAGTGGCGAGAGCACCGCCGAAGGCAAACAACCTAATACCGAGACCTTGTGCCCCCCCCCCCCCCCACACACACACATAACCAAAACACGTTCGGGCCCACGGAGGGTCCGAATGAGCAGTGGCGAGAGGCCAATAGGCACCGCCAACGGCAAACAACCTAATATCGAGGCCTTGTGCCATCCCCCCCCCCCCCCCCCGGGGCTGCGCTGCTGCCGACCCCCCCCCCCCCCCACCACCCCGGCCCCCAGTTGCGTGTGGAATGAAGGGGATGTCAGCGGTGGTTTTGGGGCGATGCGACATGCGATTGTGGACCACTACGACATCGCTATCTCCCCCCCCCTCCCCCCAGGGCTGCCCTTGAACGCGAAAACGGTCAGGAGCAGCCCCCCTCCCTCCCCGACCCCCCCAAAAGGGGCAAAGCAGATCTGCAGTCGGTTCCCGCTCTGACGGTGCATTTTTGACAGTGCCCTTTCCCCATCCCAATTTGCGCCGTTTGAACCCCCCCTCTCCCTTTTGAAGTTCCGTGCCTCTGAGCGGTCGCAATGCAGTACCTCGCTTCTGTTCTGCACAGGGTAAGTCTCCCAAAGCTTCCACCGGCACGTTCGCTTAGCTCAGTGCCCCCCCCCCCCCCCCCAAAAGGGCAGTTCCAAAATGGGTCGTCACGGCGAATTTTTTTTTGAACCCGCCCTCTGAACCCCCAACCCAACGCATGGGCAACCAGCCCGCCCAACCACACGTGGAGGGTTCCCTCCTCCCAAGGCGGACAGAAAAAAAGTACGCACACCCGGAAGTATCAACCGGCCTACGCACTCAGCCTTTATGCCCCCCCGCCAAAGGGGTCAAGGGGCAGGAGCAGCACTCGTGAGCAGAGGGACAACTGTCCCACTCTCGAAAGCTCAAACGAGTGCGTGCACCCAGAAAAAAATTACTGGCTCAGCCTTTATGGCATAGCCCCCCAGGGGGAAGGGGCAGGGGGCAGGGAACAAGGGACGCCCCCCGGACGCCCCCCCCCTCCTGCCCAGGATGTATTAGAATGACCCTACAGTGTAGGAAGGGTCCCCCTTCCCCCAGACCAAAGGGACCATCGTGGGGAAAAACCGAAATTTACCGTGAGGAACACCTTGTCGGGCCTTTTTTGGTACACACAATTTTGGGTCCCAGACCCCCCCCCCCCCATTCTAATGCATCCCCTACCCCTTCTGGAAAGACAAGGGTTGGCAGCCCGGTGCCGAGGCGCCTGGTCAACCGACATGCCCTTGCCAGGGGAACGAGAGGGTGCAACCGGTCGGTTTTCCCAGCCCCACAAGGGCACACCGTACCATTACCCCCCTCCCACTGCTCATCCCCTTCTTCAGTCGCCCGAAAGTGAGAACACAGGGATCTCAAACATAAGTGCTCCCACGCCCCGGCACCAACGGTTTGAGTGACTGTTGGTGCCACAAGCTGTTTGATGATGGGGGCGGGACCCGGGGCCGAACACACTTTACGCAGTGAATTATGTAAATTTTTGTAAATTGCTCGGAAATGGCGTAAATTTCTGTTCATTTTTGTAAATCTGATGTAAATTGGGGGATTCAAGTGCTTCACATGCTAATAGACGTCGATGTCCAGGATATCTGGAATTGTGCGTATTCATCCGCATAGATTGTAAGGAAATTTACGCCATTTTTGGAAAAATTTACACCACTTTGCTGCGCAATGTGGGGCCCGGGGGCCAAAAACCATGCAAACCCCCGTAAATAATCGGCTTTCGGTGCCATGATGTACGCCCCCCCCCCACGCGCCCCTGTGCACTGCTTTCCGGTCCGCATGCCAAAGAGCACCGGCTGCATGTCCTCTGGCTTTGGTGACAGCCGACCAACAGCACCTGTGGCACGTAGCAAACGGTTGCTGGTCACTGACGGCAGTTGTTGGTCGAATCACAGCGGGTGCACAGTGGCTGGGGACGAACGGAAGCGGTTGGGGCGGGGCAGGCTCCCAGTCCCGAAAGAGGGTGTGAGTACCATCCCCCCGCTCAAGCCCAGGCCTGGGCGCCGCTCCCCCCCCCCCCCCATCCCCAACGCTTACCCTGACTGAGCCTTTATGGCACCCCCCCGCCCAACACGTTCCATTTTTCTCAGGCCCCGTGCCCTGGCCCAAGGGATGCGGTTGCGTTGGACAGCGGCGGTTGTGGAAGAGGGTACTGTCAGTTGGAAAAGCGGTTGGGCGGCAGTTTCTGGCGGATGCAAACTGTCTGGACTGCTGTTGGGGGCGCAAAGAAGCGATTGGCGGGGCTGATGGTGGCCCCAAAAGGGGTTTTTGGGGGGGGGGGGTAAGGGTGGTCTGGTACGTACCGCTGCATCACTACTGCCTTTTGCCTGTTCGGTGGACTGTCCACTGGCATCTCCATGTCTCTTTGTTGTGACAGAAAGGTACCTGTGGTCTTGTAGGCCACCGATGGGCCCATTTTCTGTGCTTTTGTGCTGACGGCCTCTTGTGCACACGTGCAATAGCCCAGAGTTCCTTCGGGGGTAAGGGCTCCCCCCCCCCCCCCTTTTCCATCGCAGACGCGAACAGCCCTTGGTTTTGCTGATGCGCTGTGTGCCTGACATCAGAACCAGCCCCCTGTTGATAAGCGTTGGCAGCGTGATGGATGGCACACGCCATACCCCCTGCCCCCCTGTGGCCAACGAATGCCTTGCCCAACGAACATTTCCGTTCGGACCGTAATTGTTGGGGACCTAAGTCATGAGGTCCCGGATTAATTAGGTACCGAACGGCGTGTCCTACGAACACTCCTGTCCGGACCGTACTTTCTAAGGGCTCTATTGTTCACTGGACACAGGGGGGGAGGGGGGTGGTGGACCAACGGCTGAAAGTGCGGGGGCATTCCGTCAACGAGAACCAACCATTGCCCTCTCTCAAGCGCGGGCCTCTGCCGGTCACTGCTGCGTCCCGTGCCGCACCGCCGCAGGGGCCCAGGAGCGCGTGCTCAGCATGCAGCAGGACCCGGCGCTGCGGCGCCTCTACGCGCTCATCAACGTCGGCGCGCACCTGATCGTCACCTTCGTCATGTACGCCGTGATCGCCATCGAGCCCAACATCGTCGACGCGGCAGGGGGCACGAAGCTCGTGATCACGGCCGAGGGGCTTTCGGTGTGTGACGGCGCGTGCGGCCGTGTGTGGCAGTCCGGCACGCCGCGTGCGGTCCTGGGGGGCGGTGTGGCGCCCGCGCGTTCACGCCGGGCCCCTCGTTGGGCGAATCAAAAAACTTGGGGAAGAAAACTTCCCAAAACCTCCCAAACAGACAGGCCACCAGCGTCCGGCAGGGCAACTGGTTCTCAGTAGGAATCGCCGCCGTATCCGGGGCCACTCAGTAATACCTGCCCCCCGCACCACCAGAACTGAGTGGGAACGTGCTCCGTCCAGTGTGTGGCTGAGTAGGACCCTGCTCCGCCTGATCATGTCTGAGCCGGTAGGCGCTGGTGGCAAGTCTCTTCCCCAAAAGGCCTCATTGTGCCGCCCATTTCCGAGCACCGCTCTGCGATGTAGACTCCGTCACCGGAGCCCCTGTGCCACCCGACCCCGCGCGAATGTCGGAGCTCGCACCCCGCCCCCCCCCCCTCCCCCTCTACCGCACCTGCCCGTCCAGCACCCGCCCGCCGGCCCCCTCAATGAACGCATCAAAACCGTCCCCACGTCCGTGCGTGACGTCGTCATTGGACTTGGCCAAATGGCTTGGGCAATCCTGTAGTACGTGTGCAGATGTGGGGCCACCTCCTTTGCGCCTGATGAGCGCCTCCTCCCTAATGGACTGGAGAGTGCTACTCCGCATATCAGGCCCTTGGCACTGCTTGCTGGCACGTCTGACCTGACCTGATAATGTGGTCTTGTGCCCTTGTGGGTCCCCAACCCCTGCATTACGGCACCGGTCGACTGAAACCTTCGAATCTTGGGATTCGAACCTGGAGCCTTGGGCGCAGGAGTCATACGCTCTTACCTCTCGACCGGAGGCTCTGGGTGGGAGGAGAGTACGCTCTCCCCGCCTACAAGCCCTCGCTTGTGCCCCCGTTCAGGGGTTGCCCAGCAAAGGCTGGGTCCCTGCGCATGCATTGCCCACGTGCCCGCGTGGATGCGTGAGTGCGGTTCTGCACTTGCTCTCGCGCCGGCTTTGTGTAGGATTTGGGACTCACGGAGTGTCACTTTGCTGGCGGGCGCACCACGTTCGCCACGATGAAGTCGGCGAGTGTTGTGGAGTGTCAAGCCCCGGCGACCAATTCCACGGTGGACACGTGCTCTTGGGAGGTCGGCGCTCACCCCCTTCGTCTTCGCTGCCCTCTCTCGCCTTCGGTCCACTGGTGCCCAGGCCAGGGTGGGTCTGGCCCGTGTCGTACGTGGGCGTGAACATGCGACGACATGGATGGCATTTTGGGCCCCGGGGAGCGTTTAAGTGTGCGTCCATCCGCCCCCCCCCCCCCCACCCCTGCAGCCCCCCCCCAAAAGTGCACTAATGAGGGATTTGCCTGCACGGTGAATTTCCGAAAGTGTGGGTCTCTGAATTCACCCCCCCCCCCCCCCCACCCTCACCCACCTCCCCACGGGTAGGCACATGCCCCGAGGGCCCCGAACGGCCCGGCACTGGGGCTGCTCAGGAGTGCAGGCGCAGGGCCGCTGGGCAGAGGCCTGTGGCGGTGATGCGGCGCCTGCGGTGCCCGGGATCTGGCGGATAGGGGACTGCACATGGGGTGGGCGTGCGGTGAGTGCCAGGGCCCCAGGGCGCACGTGCCGGCTAAGTCCTGCCCCCCCTCCAAAAGCAAATTCCTGGAATTGCTGCGCACCACCGATGCGCAACACTTGGCGATCCGCAACACCCTGGCCCTGTCTTCCATTCCCCCACTTCGCTGGTGATCGGCACCCTCCAAAGTTCACGGTCATGGGAATGCCTGAATCCGAGGCATTGCCGGCGCCGGGGGGGACGCCAAGGGGCCGAAGCAGCACTTGTGAGCAGAGGGACAACAACCCTCACCTCTCCCCAGACTACTCTTCCCAATTGGCTTGGGACACGCACTGCAGACAATTCCCTCCTAAAAAGATCAAACCAGTGTGTACACCCAGAAGTACCAACCGGCACACTGACTCAATTTTAATGGCAGCTTCCTGCTGATGTTTTGCGTGGACAACATGTCGGCCAAGCATCAGCAGAAAGAAGCCGATGGGGGGATGGCAGAGCGTGCGCATGGGAGGCAGCGACAACAAAGGGGATGGCTTGGCCAGCCAGCCCCGTCGCTACCGGGTGCCAGGGCAACCCCTGCTCAACTGGCATCAGGTGGGGGGTGTCTCCCGCAGCCCAGCTGGGCTGTTTGCGCAACAGGAGCGGGAGCCCATCAGGGGCAGACCAGCCGTGAGGGGGAAAAGGGCATATGGTGGATGGCCGGGACAACGCGTGGAGGAACAGGGCACCTGGGCCTCACGCACACAGAAACACAGCGAGGCTGGCTATGGACGGCCTGTGGACAGAGGCGCGTGGACAGCAAAAACAGTCAAACGACCCCGGCAACAACCAGCACACCCTCAATGTGCCAACTATTGGCACAAACGGCACACTATGCCACATTCAGCACAGCCCCAACACACCAAATACTGGACTCCGCGAATGCGGAAACGACACCAGCACGAGCACCGGCCGCAGCGGCCGACAGAAAGCAGCGACCCAACGCAACATGCGGAGGGAAGAACAGGTGACTGTCCAGGGCCCCGTAAAGGAACATCAACCAGACGGAATGTGACACAGGGGGGCTAAAGCCCAATGAAGGTGGGCTAAGCGAAGGTGTAGGTGGAACCATGCGTGGCTTTACTTTGAACATTTGACATGCCAACAGCTGAGCCGAGCCGAGATGCCGCAGGCGGGGAGGGGGGGGGCTTTGCAGAAAGAAAAGGCCAAAGTGCTACAAAAGGAGGATGCAGGAAGTTTGCGCCGCCGGTTGTTGGCCTGCTGCTGGTCAGGGGTCAGTCTGGCTCCCATCTTTGCGGACCCTGTGGGGAAGCCCTGGTGGTTCTTAGTGTTGGCCCGCTTTCGATTTTGGGGGAGGGTATTCGGTCAAAGTGCGCAGAATTTCATGGGGGATTCAAATGTGGATATGGACATGGGACTGGACATGGCTTTGGCGATGGCGGCGGCGGCGGCGGCGGTGGTGGTGGCGGCGGCATACCGTTGGCTGTGTGTTGCTGTCGTGATATGGGCCGAAGCCTTGCTTTCGCCTGCAGAAAGCCGCGTGCCCCCGGTCAATCACAGGCATGATCGTCCGCGTTGGGAACGGGCACCGTTTCCGCCGACATGCCATCCCCTGCACCCACCCAAGTCCCCGGGCGGTGGCGCATTGCCCCCTTCCGCCCCCCTCTACCCCATTTGCAGGCGCTTGAGCTCCAGCTCATGCCCGGACTGAGCACGGAGAACGGCGTCCCGCTGCGCCGGGTGGCCACCCCTTCCGTCCTCCGCGTGCACCCGACGCGCGGGTACTACGCCCGGAGCGGGTGGGTCACGGTGCGGGGCTACGGGTTTGTGCAGTCCGAGTACTTGAGCTGCCGTTTCGCCGCGTACAATAACTCGCAGGTCTGCGTTTTCGCACTGCCCCGAACGGCCATGTGGATTAGAGGCAGTGTTGTCACCGGCGTACGGCAGGGCCACTGAGTTTCGTTAGGATTCCAAGGCTGTCCTTAAGAACTTTTTTTTTTTTGGTTAACGACAGCCCTTCAGGACAGCCCCGAGGGACCACCAACAGCAAACCGCCAACCGCTGCCCACTGCCCACCGCCCGCCGCCGCCAACCGCCAGCCACCACCAACCGCCAACCGCCACCAATTGCCAACCATTGTTCAATAATTTTTCTGTGGTGTTGTGTCTTGCCCATGTCTTGACCATGAACCAGAGAGCATGAAAGTTCATTTCTGTTGGCGTTATGAACCCCCCCCCCCCTTTTGTCCCTTAAGTACGGCGATGTAGGATTCAGCCCTTTGCTATTTGGCACTTGCTCATATCTGCCCCTGTCATACCCAGAACTCAGTGGGAAATGGCTTCATCCAGTGCAGTAGGAATCGGTTCTTTGTGGTCATGTCTGAGCTGGTGGACGCTCGGGTCAAGTCTGGTCGGAGGCAGCACGTTCTGAATCAGAGATGTAGAGGGCCCCGGTCACGTGCAGTAGGGGCCTCGCACCATGGACAGGCCAGACAGCCTGGACGGGCCCCAGATCACTACCGACACTCCCCCCCAAATACCGCAGAGGACCTACTGGCCATGGCTCAAGGAACCAAAGACCCCCACACAAGGGCCACACTTCAGCCACCCCTGCCGACTGCCCCGGTGGGCCGCCGCCAACAGGCGTCACCGTGGCTGGCACACACACACGTCTGGTGCCACCCGCAAGGAAGACCTCATCCACCGTGCAGCCTAAGCCTCCTGCATGCCCCCCACCGCACACCCGCCCAAGATCCCCAGCCTCCAAGAGGACCACCACAGACACCCCCCCCCCGCATGGACTCGGAGTGTGCACCTGGATGCACCTGGTCAACGGCATGGGCAACAGCCCGTCTCCGGGACAGCCGACCCTGGAGTAGTCAAACAGGGCAAGTCATCTAGGGGCTCCGTTGACACAACCAAAACACGTTCGGGTCCACAGAGGGTCAGAATGAGCAGTGGCGAGAGGCCAATAGGCGCCGCCAAAGGCAAACAATCAGATACTGAGGCCTTGTGCCAGCCCCCCCCCCCCCGTCTCCACTGTTTCCCGTAAGGACCCACCGGACAGTTGTGTTAACACGCCCACACACCAGAGCACAAGTGCAGGAGAGCTCACCCGTATTCCATAACACACCACCCGATGGGAACTAAGAACACTCTAGGTACACCAATCGAAAGGACACCCGATAGAAAGCCAACAACTACCGTCCAAAAAAAAAACAAAACAGTATTTTAGGGAATGAACTCACCTCAAAGTTAGATGATGCCTAAGTCGAAACCACAACATTGCACTGCACAATGTTGCCCAGTCCCACTGGGCGCATCCGTGGGAAGGGCTATGGAGAACAGCTGTGAGGTGCCCATGTATTTGCCCAGCAAGATACTTAAATTGTTACCCCCTCCATGGGGAACGCTTTCCCTGCGGCGCAGTTTGGGTAACCATACCAGAATACAGGCGGAATAGTGCCGCATACATACACACATTTGTTACATACCGTTTACCCCCCCCACACCACTTTTTTCTCCTATTTGATTGCTACATTCCCCTTTTGGGGCCTCTATCTTTCACAAATGGTGCATTTGATTCCGTACCCAATGCGGTTTGGGCCCACAAGGTGGTAGTGGTCAAGGAAGCACCTCTGATTTTGTCCCCGGGCTTGACATTGGGGACCCCCAAGACGGCAGGGATTATGCAGCCATTCCGCCCTCTTTTGGGCCCCTGAGAAGGGAGGGGTGAGGTAGCCAATTTTGACCTGTCCCCTGGGGACAGAGTCAAAATTGGGGACCCCCGACAAGACAGGGGTTACTTGAGTCTCACAAGCTTCGTTAACCTTCCGGTGCTATTGAGGAAACCGGAGGGACTCTCAATCCACGCTTTGTTGCGTGGCCCCTTGAGTTGGGGTTAGGGACTCGCAATCTACGCTTTGTTGCGTGGCCCCTTGAGTTGGGGTTAGGGACTCGCAATCTACGCTTTGTTGCGTGGCCCCTTGAGTTGGGGTTAGGGACTCGCAATCTACGCTTTGTTGCGTGGCCCCTTGAGTTGGGGTTAGGGACTCGCAATCCGCGCACAATAATGGGCAATCTTTCATTCGCGGCCGTGGTGAGCATCCGTTTGCCCAATTGTACACTTGGGCTGTGTGCCGGGAGCCGTGCAACAAGTTGGAGATGAACTGGGAGGAGCGCATCCTACGACCCCATTGGATGGTCCATGCTGTGGTTCACATCCAACCGTTCATCAACAAGCGGAACGTCAAGTACAAGCCGTATGGTCCATGGGGTCATTTTCCAAAGGAGATGTTTGGGACGAAGTCTTGTACCGTTGACGACGACTCGTCCACATCCGACTCCGACTCCGACTCCACCACCGATTCCGACTCAGGGTCGAGCTTGACCTCATGCTCTCCGGACTCTTTGTCGTCCGTACCCAACTACTCACCCGATGACGAGTAGTCTTGATTACAAGCGAAAAGCGAAACATACCGAAACAAATGTCATTGGGGATGGGCTCCCTTTCACCAACTTCCGAAACGCGAAACGACTCGAAACACCTACATCATAGGATTGGGCACCCTATGATGTCGGGGATCGGGCAACAAAGTGCGATGGTGGGACCAATGTTGTGCCATGGCGGGGGGGGATCGGACATACGTTGTGCGGATCGTTGTGGGGATCGGACATACATTGTGCATCCCGGACTGCACACAATATTTCTTTTTAAAATTTTGTAGTGAAGTGTGTCGTGTCTCAATAAATCCAAAATCCCAAAGATAGGTACTCTTGGTTGTTTTCAATGTGCACGCAACACAACCACGTAGTGCCGCGAGACACACCCATACACACTTACACACTTGCACACAACCATGGCACAGCAGAGGGCTCACATGTATCCATGAAGTTGCGTGATTCAAGGGGTATGGGGTCAGGAGTAGCATCGGGGCTCTGCTACTTTTTACCGAGGGAGTAACACCCCTCCTCCTTAACCACAGTAGAAGGGTGGGATTCCCTACCACGCTTTGCACTTTGAGCCGGGGCCGTAGTCTCGTAGAGAGCGATGGTGTCAACAGATCAACGTGCCCGGAATTTTTTGGTTCGGGTGTATGTTTCTTGGACAGTGTACACTAAAGCTAATTAGCTTTTCCCTACGGCGCCTGCGGCGCGTAGGAAGCGTCCCCATAGCCCCCCCCCCCCCCCACCAAATTCCCTACACGTGGCATGTACCACAGAGAATGCTTTTCCTACGGCGCCTGTGGCGCCTGCGGCGCGCCTTGCGGCACGCAGTTTGGGAAACCTGCCTAATTCGTGGAGCTTTTTAGATTCCACCTTGTTGTGCTCCCCGGGGGGCTTGGGGCCCGGTTTTACCATATAGTATGGCCCTTTTATGTAGCCATATTGATCTCTCCCTACCATGGGGACCTCGAGAAGGCACGGGTCATGTTACGAAGTGTCAACCCGGGCGGGGGCAGGGGTTAGGTAGAGGAATTGGTTGAGGCAGTAGCGGGCGGAACGGTTGGCAGCACGCAATGTGCAGTTCAAACCGGACCAATAGCAAGTGTGTGACGCCATCGCGTGGATCAATGATCAGGGCCGCAAGTCCAGTGGCACGGTGGCTTGGAAGAAAGTTACAACCCACTTCATTTCTTCTTGGGGTCTTGCCGGGGATGACATGCGAGAGGACTCTCTTGAGTATGCCGCCCTTGCCACCAAGGTTAGTGCCACACTTCGGCAACAGTACCGCACCGCTCGAGGGGTTTCCAAGACCGACCTCCAAAAAGGAAGGGCCGTAGTCTTCACATTGATGAAGTGATGGTGTCAAAAGATCAACGTGTGCTATTTCTCAGTTATCTGGTTTGTTTCCGGAACAGTCTACAATAAAACAGGTTTTTCAAACCCTGCGGCACGCCTGCGGCGCGGAAAAAGCATTCTCATACTTTGTCACTGTGGCACTCCTGTTGAGATGTGCCACTCACAGCAAGGGCTGCTCATAAGCATGGCAAGCGCACGAGCTCCTGGGGACCTTGCCCAGTCCAGTGGTAAAGCTTTGATGTGTGCATCTCAAGGAGTGCGAGCCACTTCCAACTACACGCCTTAGTGGCCCAACCCCCTGGCAAATCTTCTTCCTCCCTCCCTGGCTATCGTGGCAGTCGTGTGGTATAGTGTTTAGTGGTGCCCTAAGATGTATGTGATTGCTGCATTGATGTGTGTGGTTGTTGGGCTCCATATGTTACCCTCCGAATTTCCATACCCCACTCGGAACTCCACTCATGCCCCGCTTATGCCCCACTCAGGCACCCCAGTTCGCTTGACCAACCCCCCCCCCCCCCCCCACACGTATGTGCAGTATTCTTTCGTCGTCAATCTCTTGGACGCCGAGTTCATATCCACGGAGGAAGTGCGGTGTCGCCAGCCGGACCTGAGTCTTATGCGCTTCCCAGAGCCCGGCTTCCCGGACCCCACTTATTTGGAGATCTCGCTGGACGGGCAGAGGTACAGCCAAAGCCGCATCAAGTACACCATTGTTGGCCCTCGAGGCACAAATACAGCAATGCAAGCCAGCACTCAGGTGTTGTCCCCCATCAACGAGGCTCCCTGCAACCTTGGCGCCCTCAATCAGGCCATTGCCTAGTGGCGAGGAAACGCCACCCCAGGGACATCCCTCCTGGGCAGGGAAGTATTAGAATGCCCGTACACCGTTGCAGGAGGGGTGTACCCCCCCGCCCCTGGACAGCCCCCCCCCCTCAAAACTACATTCTGGTCCACAATAATGGGTTTGAATTTCCTGTCCAGAATTGATGCCCCAACCACGCAAGTCTCAACTTCACTTTTTTTCTTTCATTGGATTCGACAAACTTGAGTCTTTGTTATATTACCCATACTCGGTGTTTCTTGCTTCGACTACCAGACTGAAGTTACCACAATGCATGTAGTCATGATTTTGGTCTACATCCATTCTGAATACGTAACATTGAGTTTAGAGGACCTGAAGCACTGAAGTTTTTGTATGTACATTTCAGGTACGTAAACTGCGAGCTGTGTACATCACCCGAAAATGTAATGAATATCATTTGAACCAGTGATGATCGATTCTTCAGGTTTTCAGCGAATCTCTCTCTCGTACGCCGTCCATTGAGATGCAATTTTCTGAAATGTGTGCCACTCGAAAGTGCTGGTGAAAATGCAAACCACCTGCTGTGCAGCGATTTGTTGCTTCTTTTCGTGCCCTGTACACAATGATATACCCAATACAAAAGCAATTGACAGGACATTAGTGCGATGCATCCCTCGTGCCATGGCATGGCAGCTGCTGTGACTGATCTGCAGGACCCGGAGAAGGCTGCTCAAGATGAAGTCATCATCACATCTTATGTATGTGGGTGCTCACTGTTGTTCTTGCAGGTGCAGTTTTTCTGATCGAGCGCAAAGAATGCCCCATGATGTTCCACACAGTGTTTGCTCCCTGCCCCCATATGCTTCATGTATTGCGGGGGCGGGCATACGCTTCAACGCCCCCCCTCCCAACCCTTGGGGGTGACAGTTCATTGCGCCGCAACCGCTTCTCCCTGCTCTCAACGCCCCACCCACTGTGTAATTGCCAGCCTTTGCATGCCAACCGCTTCTCCAACCACACGTTGCCCCTTTGGCAACCAACTCAGCCCCCCCCCCCCCCCCAAGCGCATCCTGAGAGGTGGGGCTTCCGAACCTCAAAGTCAATGTCGCACGTGCCCTGCGTGCTTCGGCTGCCACACTGCCACAGGGAGGAACAGATACGGTCCTGTGGTACACCACAGACGGTCAGCATCGCAGGGCTGTATGTATACGCACGTATACGTCGTGTATATGTATACCTGCACACGTTTCTGCGTATACATGCCCATGTGTATGGGTGAACACCGTTAGCAGACCGTTTTTGGGGGCCAAACATTGTCTCTTAGCATCTACAACATGCCGCTAGTGTCTACAATTAGCAGGCCGCGTGTCTACTTGTGGTGCACGGAGTCTTCAGACTATACCCGGGTAAACGTGTATGTGCACAGTGTCTACAAACTATGCACAGGGTCTACACAAGATGCACAGTGTCTACAGACGTACGTATACGTGGATATGTATAAACGTATGGCGGTGTGGCCCGCAGGTGTGCGGTTCGAGCCCACACCTCCCTCCAAACAACTGCTCTGACCCCCGGACCCCCCCCGGACCCCCCCGGCATGGGCGGTGCGGCCCGCGCGTGCGGTTCGAGCCCGCACCGCCCTCTGACACTCCATACAGGCAGTGCGGGCCGCCAGGAGAGCAGATGGGCACCGCATTGCCCCGACCGATGCATATACACGTTGCGTATATGCCGCGTATAGGTATATGCGTAAACGTGTATACACGGATACGTACATATCTGCAGCGTCAATGTCAAACCTGCGGTGCGGGCCCTCAACCTCGCTGGAGCACACCTCTCTTCTACTGCATCCCTGTCCTGAGGCCCGTGAACCATGTGCTCCAACTATTCCACACACCGCATTTTCTGTATCGCTGTTGGTTGTTCCTGGTTTCGGATTGCGATCCAGGCCACCAGGGAGCACATTAATCCGCGGTCGCCGTGCAGATCCTAACAAATGTCATTGCTGACCACACGCACACTTCCTCGTGTACAGACCGCAACGGTCGATGCCGCAGCTGCCAGTCATCTTCCGGAGCTGGTCTTGTATTCCATAGACGACTGGGGCAACAGGGTCGGCACGTGGGATCCCAGCCGCCATCCCGTGACTGCGACATTCGCTGGCGCGGAAACGCTCAACATATCTGGTGTGCCCCACGTCCCGCACTGTTTTTGGGGTTATGCTCCGGTTTGGATTCTTGTATCCGCGCAGTAGAATGAGGGGCATTGGGCATTGCACAGAACGTGGCATTGGTTTTTCAATCACAAGGAATTGCTTTTGCTACTGCTCCTGAGACTAGTCTCTAGTCTCCTCCTGCCTCAGGCAACGGCCTTGCCTCGTCCCCACTGCGCTTCGAAGCCCGTTCCCTTCCCTGTTTGCCTTCATTTCGTGACAGGGAACGTTGCCCAATTCTCCAACGGAGTGGCCTTCTTCAGATTGACCCTGTTCAAGCCCACCACGGGACAGTACTCTTTGATTGTGTCCACGCTGGGGATGGTATTGCCCGTCGATCACGAGATTACAGTCACTGTGATCGAAGGTGTGCCGCAGAATACCACAGTACACCCTGCTGCACCGCACCACCCCACCCCACCCCACCCCACCCCACACCGTACCACACCACACAACACCTCACCGCACCGCACCGCACCACACCACACCACACCACACAACACCTCACCACACCGCACCACACTGCACCGCACCGGACCACACCACACCACCATGACGGTGCTAGAGCAGCGCTCCGAGCACAGGAGCGTGCGCACAGTGTCTGCTGTGGAGAGGTGGCCTGGACACAGCCGGTGCAGTCCCACGAATGGCGGCCAGCCCGGCAGCGCCTCCACACATGGCTGAGCACCTACGTGGGGGCCAGGGCGTCCCAAAGGCCAAGCTGGTTGTGGGACCCCACGGTCCTTGAACAGTGGTCGGCGGCCCGGTCCTTGAACAGTGGTCGGCGGCCACCGCGACGCCGACTATGCGGGTGGCACATATGGGGCTGGCAGGACCATACGACATGGGGATGGAGTTCATCTGACAAGTGCTGTCGCAATGGTCTGGCTGGACGAGACGGCCTCATCAAGGCCTGCTGGCGGCCCGGGGGCACGATGGCATGGGCTCTGGGGAGTTTCAACTGCTCCAACAGTAGAAGCTGCAGGGCGTCCCCAGGGCAGCATTGAACTGAGGATGCTGCTAACAAAGGGGCGCAGCCGCCTCAGGTGCGCAACACAGTACACGCTGTGCGCACTCAGACATACAGCCCTCCTGTTTTGGATTTTCCCGTTCGCAAGACATCCCGGCCATTGCCATTTGGTAACAGTGCCTTTGGCACACCACACCACACCACACCACACCACACCACACCACACCACACCACACCACACCCTGAGTACTCCCCAGCTCTACCCACGGGCTGGGTGCCGGGTGCGAAGCCCCGGACGACAGGGCCCGGGCACTGCCAATAGGCGGTGTACTAACAGTGTCGGGTGCGCGCACGTCCCAGTGCCAAGCGCCATCCCCAGGGACCCCGCGGCCCCCTAGTACCGGCCGCCAGGGCCCCGGGAACGGACCAGCGATCCCTAGAGAGGACGGCTGGTACAGCCTCCCCCTCCATCTCCCCTCAACGCCTTTGCCCCACCCACAGGGCCCTCTGCCCCAACTCCATCCCACACACCCCCATGCAGCTCTCAGTGCCCCCCATGCACTACCTCCCGCAGCCACTCCGTGCCGCCTCCCCTGCCCACTGCCCCCCCCCCCCACCCCCTTCTCCTGCCCTTGCCCCTCTCACAGGCTGGCAGCGCCCGTGCGGCGCGCCTCCAGGGCCCCGCATCGGCGGCCGGCCGCGTGAACAACTGGGCCCGGGCGCGCCACCGAGGAGGCTCCAATGCGGGGTCTTCATGGCAAGCGTCCAGGTGTGCAGGTGGAAAGGGCCCCGGAGGGTGCATGTGAGGGGCCCCCGCCCTAGCAGAGGCGCGGTGCCTGGAAGATGGCAGATGAATCTCATATTCCGGCACGCTGGTACCAGGGTCTTAACTGATGATACTCAGAATGCTTTCTCAGAGAGTTTGCAGAGGAGGGCCAGTGGCGCCCCTGTGGAGTTGTCTTTTCCAACTGACAGCTGGCCTATGTGATGTGTATGTGTATGAAGATAACAAGAATCTGAATGCCCCCCCTGGGCAGCCGTCCGGCTGGACGCCCCGGTAAGGGTATCCAACATCCTTTGAGGTAAGGTATAAGGCCCCCCGGCCACCACCCCGGCGCCAACACCAGAGAGGGCGTCCGGGAGGGGTAACAGCCCCCGATCCCCCAAAGGCAGCCCCAAAGGTGAGCGCACCACTGGAAGGGGCATGTCTGCGGGGTAACCAATTGCGCTGAGTAACTACCTAATGTAATAAATAGTGCCTACCGCCGTAAATAATGCTTAACCGGGTAAATGGCCCTCCCCCGGTGCCAGTTTAGTGCGCAGCCCCCAGAGCCGGACCCGACCGGCCGTACTGAGGCGAGCCCAGCAATGGGTATGGCAGGCCAGACTTTAAGTGCTGGTAGCCACGCCTCAGTACACTCCGTGGGCTCATAAGGCCCACGGGGGCCCCAAATACCGTTACGTTCGGGAGTTAAGCCCCGGCGGTATTTGGGGTTGTTCATGGTTAAGAGGACTCACGTTGAGTCCCTGCTACTGCTACCCCGGGGTTATGACCCCCGGTACTGCTGCCCTACTGCCTTGCTGCATAGCATAGTGGGACTAGGGGTGGGGGGCTTTGAAGGAAGGTAGCCCCCCACGGGTCTTGCAGGAGGCTCCGAACACCCCCTGGGCTGGACTCCCCGTCCCCCCCAGGCCGGTGCGCCCGGTTCTCTGAAGAAGATGGCCCCCCACTGGCCTTGCAGGAGACTCCGAACACCCCCTGGGCTGGACTCCCCGTCCCCCCAAGGCCGGTGCGCCCGGTTCTCCGAAGAAGATGGCCCCCCACTGGCCTGGCAGGAGACTCCGAACACCCCCTGGGCGGGACTCCCCGTCCCCCCCAGGCCGGTGCGCCCGGTTCTCTAAAGAAGATGGCCCCCCAGTGGCCTGGCAGGAGGCTCCGAACACCCCCTGGGCTGGACTCCCCGTCCCCCCCAGGCCGGTGCGCCCGGTTCTCTGAAGAAGATGGCCCCCCACTGGCCTTGCAGGAGACTCCGAACACCCCCTGGGCTGGACTCCCCGTCCCCCCCAGGCCGGTGCGCCCGGTTCTCTGAAGAAGATGGCCCCCCACTGGCCTTGCAGGAGACTCCGAACACCCCCTGGGCTGGACTCCCCGTCCCCCCCAGGCCGGTGCGCCCGGTTCTCTAAAGAAGATGGCCCCCCATTGGCCTGGCAGGAGGCTCCGAACACCCCCTGGGCTGGACTCCCCGTCCCCCCCAGGCCGGTGCGCCCGGTTCTCTGAAGAAGATGGCCCCCCACTGGCCTTGCAGGAGACTCCGAACACCCCCTGGGCGGGACTCCCCGTCCCCCCCAGGCCGGTGCGCCCGGTTCTCCGAAGAAGGTGGCCCCCCACTGGCCTTGCAGGAGGCTCCGAACACCCCCTGGGCTGGACTCCCCGTCCCCCCCAGGCCGGTACGCCCGGTTCTCTGAAGAAGATGGCCCCCCACTGGCCTGGCAGGAGGCTCCGAACACCCCCTGGGCAGGACTCCCCGTCCCCCCCAGGCCGGTGCGCCCGGTTCTCCGAAGATATTGGCCCCCCATTGGCCTGGCAGGACGCTCCGACCACCCCCTGGGCAGGACTCCCCATCCCCCCAGGCTGGTGGGCCCGGTTGTCCATCCCCGCAGGCCCTGCAAAAAACTCCGACCACCCCCTGGGCTGGACTCCCCATACCCCCAGGCCGGTGTGCCCGGTTCTACGTCCCCACAGGCCCTGCAGGAGGCTCCGACCACCCCTTGGGCAGGACTCCCCATCCCCCCAGGCTGGTGGGCCCGGTTGTCCATCCCCGCAGGCCCTGCAGGAAACTCCGACCACCCCCTGGGCTGGACTCCCCATCCCCCCAGGCCGGTGTGCCCGGTTCTACGTCCCCACAGGCCCTGCAGGACGCTCCGACCACCCCCTGGGCAGGACTCCCCATCCCCCCAGGCCGGTGGGCCCGGTAGCCCATCCCCGCAGGCCCTGCAGGAAACTCCGGCCACCCGGTGGGCTGGACTCCCCGTCCCCCCAGGCCGGTGTGCCCGGTTCTACGTCCCCACAGGCCCTGCAGGACGCTCCGACCACCCCCTGGGCGGGACTCCCCGTCCCCCCAGGCCGGTGGGCCCGGTTGTCCATCCCCGCAGGCCCTGCAGGAAACTCCGACCACCCCCTGGGCTGGACTCCCCATCCCCCCAGGCCGGTGTGCCCGGTTCTACGTCCCCACAGGCCCTGCAGGACACTCCGACCACCCCCTGGGCAGGACTCCCCATCCCCCCAGGCCGGTGGGCCCGGTCGTCCATCCCCGCAGGCCCTGCAAGAAACTCCGACCACCCCCTGGGCAGGACTCCCCATCCCCCCAGGCCGGTGTGCCCGAATCTACCTCCCCACAGTCCCTGCAGGACACTCCGACCACCCCCTGGGCAGGACTCCCCATCCCCCCAGGCCGGTGCGCCCGGTTGTCCATCCCCGCAGTCCCTGCAGGAAACTCCGACCACCCCCTGGGCTGGACTCCCCATCCCCCCAGGCCGGTTTGCCCGGTTCTACGTCCCCACGGGCCCTGCACGACGCTCCGACCACCCCCTGGGCAGGACTCCCCATCCCCCAAGGCCGCTGGGCCCGGTTGTCCATCCCCACAGGCCCTGCAGAAAACTCCGACCACCCCCTGGGCGGGACTCCCCGTCCCCCCAGGCCGGTGTGCCCGGTTCTACGTCCCCACAGGCCCTGCAGGACGCTCCGACCACCCCCTGGGCAGGACTCCCCATCCCCCCAGGCCGGTGGGCCCGGTTCTACGTCCCCACAGGCCCTGCAGGACGCTCCGACCACCCCCTGGGCTGGACTCCCCATCCCCCCAGGCCGGTGTGCCCGGTTCTACGTCCCCACAGGCCCTGCAGGACACTCCGACCACCCCCTGGGCAGGACTCCCCGTCCCCCCGGGGCGGTGTGCCCGAATCTACCTCCCCACAGGCCCAGCAAGACACTCCGACCAACCCCTGGGCAGGACTCCCCATCCCCCCAGGCCGGTGTGCCCGAATCTACCTCCCCACAGTCCCTGCAGGACACTCCGACCACCCCCTGGGCAGGACTCCCCATCCCCCCAGGCCGGTGCGCCCGGTTGTCCATCCCCGCAGTCCCTGCAGGAAACTCCGACCACCCCCTGGGCTGGACTCCCCATCCCCCCAGGCCGGTTTGCCCGGTTCTACGTCCCCACGGGCCCTGCACGACGCTCCGACCACCCCCTGGGCAGGACTCCCCATCCCCCAAGGCCGCTGGGCCCGGTTGTCCATCCCCACAGGCCCTGCAGAAAACTCCGACCACCCCCTGGGCGGGACTCCCCGTCCCCCCAGGCCGGTGTGCCCGGTTCTACGTCCCCACAGGCCCTGCAGGACGCTCCGACCACCCCCTGGGCAGGACTCCCCATCCCCTCAGGCCGGTGGGCCCGGTCGTCCATCCCCGCAGGCCCTGCAGGAAACTCCGACCACCCCCTGGGCTGGACTCCCCATCCTCCCAGGCCGATGTGCCCGGTTCTACGTCCCCACAGGCCCGGCAGGACACTCCGACCATCCCCTGGGCAGAACTCCCCATCCCCCCAGGCCGGTGGGCCCGGTTGTCCATCCCCGCAGGCCCTGCAGGAAACTCCGACCACCCCCTGGGCGGGACTCCCCATCCCCCCAGGCCGGTGTGCCCGGTTCTACGTCCCCACAGGCCCTGCAGGACACTCCGACCACCCCCTGGGCACAACTCCCCATCCCCCCAGGCCGGTGTGCCCGGTTCTACGTTCCCACAGGCCCTGCAGGACGCCCCGACCACCCCCTGGGCAGGACTCCCCATCCCCCCAGGCCGGTGGGCCCGGTTGTCCATCCCCGCAGGCCCTGCAGGAAACTCCGACCACCCCCTGGGCTGGACTCCCCATCCTCCCAGGCTGGTGGGCCCGGTTGTCCATCCCCGCAGGCCCTGCAGGACACTCCGACCACCCCTTGGGCAGGACTCCCCATCCCCCCAGGCTGGTGGGCCCGGTTGTCCATCCCCGCAGACCCTGCAGGAAACTCCGACCACCCCCTGGGCTGGACTCCCCATCCCCCCAGGCCGGTGTGCCCGGTTCTACGTCCCCACAGGCCCTGCAGGACGCTCCGACCACCCCCTGGGCACAACTCCCCATCCCCCCAGGCCGGTGGGCCTGGTTGTCCATCCCCGCAGGCCCTGCAGGAAACTCCGACCACCCCCTGGGCTGGACTCCCCATCCCCCCAGGCCGGTGGGCCCGGTTGTCCATCCCCGCTGACCCTGCAGGAAACTCCGACCACCCCCTGGGCTGGACTCCAGATCCCCCCAGGCCGGTGTGCCCGGTTCTACGTCCCCACAGGCCCTGCAGGACGCTCCGACCACCCCCTGGGCAGGACTCCCCATCCCCCCAGGCCGGTGCGCCCGGTTGTCCATCCCCGCAGACCCTGCAGGAAACTCCGACCACCCCCTGGGCAGGACTCCCCATCCCCCCAGGCCGGTGTGCCCGGTTCTACGTCCCCACAGGCCCTGCAGGACGCTCCGACCGCCCCCTGGGCCCGGTTGTCCATCCCCGCAGGCCCTGCAGGAAACTCCCACCACCCCCTGGGCTGGACTCCCCATCCTCCCAGGCCGGTGTGCCCGGTTCTACGTTCCCACAGGCCCTGTAGGACGCTCCGACCACCCCCTGGGCAGGACTTCCCATCCCCCCAGGCCGGTGCGCCCGGTTGTCCATCCCCGCAGACCCTGCAGGAAACTCCGACCACCCCCTGGGCAGGACTCCCCATCCCCCCAGGCCGGTGTGCCCGGTTCTACGCCCCCACAGGCCCTGCAGGACACTCCGACCACCCCCTGGGCAGGACTCCCCATCCCCCCAGGCCGGTGCGCCCGGTTGTCCATCCCCGCAGGCCCTGCAGGAAACTCCGACCACCCCCTGGGCAGGACTCCCCATCCCCCCAGGCCGGTGTGCCCGGTTCTACGTCCCCACAGGCCCTGCAGGACGCTCCGACCGCCCCCTGGGCCCGGTTGTCCATCCCCGCAGGCCCTGCAGGAAACTCCCACCACCCCCTGGGCTGGACTCCCCATCCCCCCAGGCCGGTGTGCCCGGTTCTACGTCCCCACAGGCCCTGCAGGACGCTCCGACCACCCCCTGGGCAGGACTTCCCATCCCCCCAGGCCGGTGTGCCCGGTTGTCCATCCCCGCAGGCCCTGCAGGAAACTCCCACCACCCCCTGGGCTGGACTCCCCATCCCCCCTAGGCCGGTGTGCCCGGTTCTACGTCCCCACAGGCCCTGCAGGACGCTCCGACCATCCCCTGGGCAGGACTCCCCATCCCCCCAGGCCGGTGGGCCCGGTTGTCCATCCCCGCAGGCCCTGCGGGAAACTCCGGCCACCCGGTGGGCTGGACTCCCCGTCCCCCCAGGCCGGTGGGCCCGGTTGTCCATCCCCGCAGGCCCTGCAGGAAACTCCGACCACCCCCTGGGCGGGACTCCCCATCCCCCCAGGCCGGTGTGCCCGGTTCTACGTCCCCACAGGCCCTGCAGGACGCTCCGACCACCCCCTGGGCAGGACTTCCCATCCCCCCAGGCCGGTGTGCCCGGTTGTCCATCCCCGCAGGCCCTGCAGGAAACTCCCACCACCCCCTGGGCTGGACTCCCCATCCCCCCAGGCCGGTGTGCCCGGTTCTACGTCCCCACAGGCCCTGCAGGACGCTCCGACCACCCCCTGGGCAGGACTTCCCATCCCCCCAGGCCGGTGTGCCCGGTTGTCCATCCCCGCAGGCCCTGCAGGAAACTCCCACCACCCCCTGGGCTGGACTCCCCATCCCCCCAGGCCGGTGTGCCCGGTTCTACGTCCCCACAGGCCCTGCAGGAGGCTCCGACCATCCCCTGGGCAGGACTCCCCATCCCCCCAGGCCGGTGGGCCCGGTTGTCCATCCCCGCAGGCCCTGCGGGAAACTCCGGCCACCCGGTGGGCTGGACTCCCCGTCCCCCCAGGCCGGTGGGCCCGGTTGTCCATCCCCGCAGGCCCTGCAGGAAACTCCGACCACCCCCTGGGCGGGACTCCCCATCCCCCCAGGCCGGTGTGCCCGGTTCTACGTCCCCACAGGCCCTGCAGGACGCTCCGACCACCCCCTGGGCAGGACTCCCCGTCCCCCCAGGCCGGTGGGCCCGGTTGTCCATCCCCGCAGGCCCTGCAGGAAACTCCCACCACCCCCTGGGCTGGACTCCCCATCCCCCCAGGCCGGTGTGCCCGGTTCTACGTCCCCACAGGCCCTGCAGGAAACTCCGACCACCCCCTGGGCTGGACTCCCCATCCCCCCAGGCCGGTGGGCCCGGTTGTCCATCCCCGCAGGCCCTGCGGGAAACTCCGGCCACCCGGTGGGCTGGACTCCCCGTCCCCCCAGGCCGGTGGGCCCGGTTGTCCATCCCCGCAGGCCCTGCAGGAAACTCCGACCACCCCCTGGGCGGGACTCCCCATCCCCCCAGGCCGGTGTGCCCGGTTCTACGTCCCCACAGGCCCTGCAGGACGCTCCGACCACCCCCTGGGCAGGACTCCCCGTCCCCCCAGGCCGGTGGGCCCGGTTGTCCATCCCCGCAGGCCCTGCAGGAAACTCCGACCACCCCCTGGGCTGGACTCCCCATCCCCCCAGGCCGGTGTGCCCGGTTCTACGTCCCCACAGGCCCTGCAGGACGCTCCGACCACCCCTTGGGCAGGACTCCCCATCCCCCCAGGCTGGTGGGCCTAGTTGTCCATCCCCGCAGGCCCTGCAGGAAACTCCGACCACCCCCTGGGCGGGACTCCCCATCCCCCGAGGCCGGTGGGCCCGGTTCTACGTCCCCACAGGCCCTGCAGGACACTCCGACCACCCCCTGGGCAGGACTCCCCGTCCCCCCGGGGCGGTGTGCCCGAATCTACCTCCCCACAGGCCCTGCAGGACACTCCGACCACCCACTGGGCAGGACTCCCCATCCCCCCAGGCCGGTGGGCCCGGTTGTCCATCCCCGCAGGCCCTGCAGGAAACTCCGACCACCCCCTGGGCTGGACTCCCCATCCCCCCAGGCCGGTGTGCCCGGTTCTACGTCCCCACAGGCCCTGCAGGACGCTCCGACCACCCACTGGGCAGGACTCCCCATCCCCCCAGGCCGGTGGGCCCGGTTGTCCATCCCCGCAGGCCCTGCAGGAAACTCCGACCACCCCCTGGGCTGGACTCCCCATCCCCCCAGGCCGGTGTGCCTGGTTCTACGTCCCCACAGGCCCTGCAGGACGCCCCGACCACCCCCTGGGCAGAACTCCCCGTCCCCCCAGGCTGGTGTGCCCAGATCTACCTCCCCACAGGCCCAGCGATGCACTCCGACCACCCCCTGGGCAGGACTCCCCGTCCCCCCAGGCCGGTGTGCCCGGTTCTACATCCCCACAGGCCCTGCAGGACGCTCCGACCACCCCCTGGGCGGGACTCCCCATCCCCCCAGGCCGGTGTGCCCGATTCTACCTCCCCGCAGGCCCTACAGGACACTCCGACCACCCCCTGGGCAGGACTCCCCGTCCCCCAGGCTGTTGTACCCGGTTCTTCATCGCCACAGGCCCTGCAGGACACTCCGACCACTGACCGCTGCCCACTGCCCCCAGGCAGTGAGGCAGTGCATTGCAAGAGTTCCACTGCCCACTGCCCCCAGGCAGTGAGGCAGTGCATTGCAGGAGTTGCACTGTCCACTGCCCCCAGGCAGTGAGGCAGTGCATTGCAGGAGTTGCACTGCCCACCGCCCCCAGGCAGTGGGGCAGTGCGTTGCAGGAGTTGCACTGCCCACCGCCCCCAGGCGGTAAGGCAGTGCATTGCAGGAGTGGCACTGCCCACTGCCCCCAGGCAGCGAGGCAGTGCATTGCAGGAGTTGCACTGCCCACTGCTCCCAGGCAGTGAGGCAGTGCATTGCAGGTGTTGCACTGTCCACTGCCCCCAGGCAGTGGGGCAGTGTATTGCAGGCGTTCTACTGCCCACTGCCCCCAGGCAGTGAGGCAGTGCATTGCAGGAGTTGCACTGCCCACTCCTCCCAGGCAGTGAGGCAGTGTATTGCGGGAGTTCCACTTCCCACTGCCCCCAAGCAGTGAGGCAGTGCATTGCAGGAGTTGCACTGCCCACTCCTCCCGGGCAGTGAGGCGGTGTATTGCGGGAGTTCCACTGCCCACTGCCCCCAGGCAGTGAGGCAGTGCATTGCAGGAGTTGCACTGCCCACTGCCCCCAGCCAGTGAGGCAGTGCATTGCAGGAGCTGCACTGCCCACTGCCCCCAGGCAGTGCGGCAGTGGATTGCAGGAGTGGCACTGCCCACTGCCCCCAGGCAGTGAGGCAGTGCATTGCAGGAGTTGCACTGCCCACTGCTCCCAGGCAGTGAGGCAGTGCATTGCAGGGGTTCAACTGCCCACTGCCCCCAGGCAGTGAGGCAGTGCATTGCAGGTGATGCACTGCCTGCTGCCCCCAGGCAGCGGGGCAGTGCACTGCAGGAGTTGCACTGCCTACTGCCCGAGGGCAGTGAGGCAGTGCATGGCAGAAGTTGCAATGCCCACTGCCCCCAGGCAGTGCGGCAGTGTATGGCAGGAGTTGCGCTGCCCACTGCCCCCAGGGCAGTGAGGCAGAGCATTGCAGGAGTTGCACTGCCCACTGCCCCCAGGCAGTGAGGCAGTGCATTGCAGGAGTTGCACTGCCCACCGCCCCAGGGCAGTGAGGCAGTGCATTGCAGGAGTTGCACTGCCCACTGCCCCCAGCCAGTGAGGCAGTGCGTTGCAGGAGTTGCACTGTCCACTGCCCCCAGGCGGTAAGGCAGTGCATTGCAGGAGTGGCACTGCCCACTGCCCCCAGGCAGTGAGGCAGTGCATTGCAGGAGTTGCACTGCCCACTGCTCCCAGGCAGTGAGGCAGTGCATTGCAGGCGTTGCACTGTCCACTGCCCCCAGGCAGTGGGGCAGTGTATTGCAGGCGTTCTACTGCCCACTGCCCCAGGGCAGTGAGGCAGTGCATCGCAGGAGTTGCACTGCCCACTCCTCCCAGGCAGTGAGGCGGTGTGTTGCGGGAGTTCCACTTCCCACTGCCCCCAGGCAGTGAGGCAGCGCATTGCAGGAGTTGCACTGCCCACTGCCCCCAGGCAGTGGGGCAGAGCATTGCAGGAGTTCCACTGCCCACTGCCCCCAGGCAGTGAGGCAGTGCATTGCAGGGGTTGCACTGCCTGCTGCCCGAGGGCAGTGAGGCAGTGCATTGCAGGAGTTGCACTGCCCACTGCCCCCAGCCAGTGAGGCAGTGCATTGCAGGAGCTGCACTGCCCACTGCCCCCAGGCAGTGCGGCAGTGGATTTCAGGAGTGGCACTGCCCACTGCCCCCAGGCAGTGAGGCAGTGCATTGCAGGAGTTGCACTGCCCACTGCTCCCAGGCAGTGAGGCAGTGCATTGCAGGGGTTCAACTGCCCACTGCCCCCAGGCAGTGAGGCAGTGCATTGCAGGTGATGCACTGCCTGCTGCCCCCAGGCAGCGGGGCAGTGCACTGCAGGAGTTGCACTGCCTACTGCTTGAGGGCAGTGAGGCAGTGCATGGCAGAAGTTGCAATGCCCACTGCCCCCAGGCAGTGCGGCAGTGTATGGCAGGAGTTGCGCTGCCCACTGCCCCCAGGGCAGTGAGGCAGAGCATTGCAGGAGTTGCACTGCCCACTGCCCCCAGGCAGTGAGGCAGTGCATTGCAGGAGTTGCACTGCCCACCGCCCCAGGGCAGTGAGGCAGTGCATTGCAGGAGTTGCACTGTCCACTGCCCCCAGGCGGTAAGGCAGTGCATTGCAGGAGTGGCACTGCCCACTGCTCCCAGGCAGTGAGGCAGTGCATTGCAGGCGTTGCACTGTCCACTGCCCCCAGGCAGTGGGGCAGTGTATTGCAGGCGTTCTACTGCCCACTGCCCCAGGGCAGTGAGGCAGTGCATCGCAGGAGTTGCACTGCCCACTCCTCCCAGGCAGTGAGGCGGTGTGTTGCGGGAGTTCCACTTCCCACTGCCCCCAGGCAGTGAGGCAGTGCATTGCAGGAGTTGCACTGCCCACTGCCCCCAGGCAGTGGGGCAGAGCATTGCAGGAGTTCCACTGCCCACTGCCCCCAGGCAGTGAGGCAGTGCATTGCAGGAGTTGCACTGCCTGCTGCCCGAGGGCAGTGAGGCAGTGCATTGCAGGAGTTGCACTGCCCACTGCCCCCAGGCAGTGCGGCAGTGGATTGCAGGAGTGGCACTGCCCACTGCCCCCAGGCAGTGAGGCAGTGCATTGCAGGAGTTGCACTGCCCACTGTTCCCAGGCAGTGAGGCAGTGCATTGCAGGAGTTGCACTGTCCACTGCCCCCAGGCAGTGAGGCAGTGCATTGCAGGAGTTGCACTGCCCACTCCCCTCGGGCAGTGAGGCGGTGTATTGCGGGAGTTGCGCTGCCCACTGCCCCCAGGCAGTGGGGCAGAGCATTGCAGGAGTTCCACTGCCCACTGCCCCCAGGCAGTGAGGCAGTGCATTGCAGGAGTTGCACTGCCCACTGCCCCCAGCCAGTGAGGCAGTGCATTGCAGGAGCTGCACTGCCCACTGCCCCCAGGCAGTGCGGCAGTGGATTTCAGGAGTGGCACTGCCCACTGCCCCCAGGCAGTGAGGCAGTGCATTGCAGGAGTTGCACTGCCCACTGCTCCCAGGCAGTGAGGCAGTGCATTGCAGGGGTTCAACTGCCCACTGCCCCCAGGCAGTGGGGCAGTGTACTGCGGGAGTTGCACTGTCCACTGCCCCCAGGCAGTGAGGCAGAGCATTGCAGGAGATCCACTGCCCCCTGCCCCCGGGCCGTGGTGCAGTGTGTCGCAGGAGTTCCACTGCCCACTGCCCCAGGCACGGCGGCAGTGTATTGCAGGAGATGCCCGGCCCACTGCCCCAAGGCAGGGAGGCAGAGAATGGCAGGTGTACCACTCCCCACTGCCCTCAGGCAATGCGGCAGTATGAAGCAGGATTTCCACTGTTCACAGCCCCCAGGCGGCGTGGCAGTGCGTTACACTGCCCACTGCCCTCTGCCCACGACAACCGTGCAGCAGGGCACACACAGTGCAGTGTAGTGCACAGCACCAAGCAGTGCGGCACCACACAAAAAGCACTGATGGTGCAGCGCGGCACGCGGGGTGCAGTGGGCCCATGAGACCCTGTGTGACTGCGCGCAGGCGTCGGCAAGGCAGTGTCGGCCAAGTGCGAGAGTACACTGGTCCGGCTATGCCACAACACACTTACACACAGCGCGCACACAACACACACAGCCCAGCCCGTTTACCTGTACCCGTGGGTAGACATCCCGGCCTTTTGCCTTTTGGTAACAGCGCCTTCGGCACACCACACCACACCACACCACACCACACCACACCACACCACACCACACCACACCACACCACACCGCACCACACCACACCACACCACACCACACCACACCCTGAGTACTCCCCAGCTCTTCCCATGGGCTGGGTGCCGGGTGCGAAGCCCCGCACGACAGGGCCCGGGCACCACCCTATGGGTGGTGTACTAACAGTGTCGGGTGTGCGCACGCCCCAGTGCCAAACACCAGCCCCGGGGATCCCGCGGCCCCCTAGTACCGGCCGCCTAGGCATTGGGAACGGCCAGCGACCCCTAGCGAGGACGGCCGGCACAGCCGCCCCCTCCTCCCCCCACACAGGGCGACGCCCGCCCCCCACACAGGGCTCTCCACAACGCCCCCCCCCCCCCGCGCGCTAAGTGCTGCTCCGCCCCCCACCGCCGCCCCTCCATCTCTCCCCCCCTCACGTGCCGACCCGCACCCACCTTCCCGCAGGAGCGGCGGCCGGCGACGTGGAAGCCCCCCAGAGGTGGGGCCCTGCCATCAGCGTCGCGGCCAGGTCTGCTTGAGGGTAGCGGTTGCCATTTGGTAACAGTGCCTTTGGCACACCCCACCCCACGCCACCACCCCACACCCCACCCCACCACACCCCACCCCACCACACCACACCACACCCCACCCCACCACACCACACCACACCCCACGCCGCGGCACGGCACAGCACGCCACACCACGCCCCACCCCACCCCACCCCACCCCACCACACCACACCACACCCCACACCGCGGCACGGCACAGCACGCCACACCACCCCACCCCGCCCCACACCACACCACACCACCACCAGAACGCCACACTACACCACACCACCAGAACGCCACGACACACAACACAACACAACACAACACACACAGCACATATCTGCACAACTGTACTGCACTGGCCAGCCATGGGAATCAGGGCGTGGCGTGTGTTGCGTTCCCTGGGCTCTTTGATCGCACACATTGGGCATTTCCACAGGCAAGCCCTCGAGGCTGCACATCACGAATGAGCCGTCCGCTGAGACCAATAACGTCGACCTTTTGAAGGACCAACCGGTCCTTGAGTTGCTGGATCAGGGTGGCAATCGTGTGACCGACGCCAAAGGGGCCACGGTGGTCCACGCGCATGTCATCCCTGAGCCCCACAATCCGGTCAAGTACAAGGCCCCCTTCGAGGACAGCAAGTTTGCATTCAGGTCCAATGCCTCCCGCCCAGGCCATGACGTACTACACGGTCGCCAACCAGCCTTTGCCCCTGCATCGTCATGCCTCTGTAGCAGACCCCCCCCATTCTTTGCGTTCTGGGAATGACTGAAGGTGCAGCCTATCAGCACTGGCAGGGGAGCAGGCGCCAGGGGGGCAGTGGGCCGCAATAATGAGCAGTGGGACCGACATTCCACCGTCACCCATCACCCACAAAACTCCACCCCAGCATACACAGAGCCCTGGAACCACACACAGCCCCGGTGCAGCATGCTGCAATCTTCAGCTGTGGGTGACAGCATTCCGCATTCATCCCCGGGGGGGGGGGGTTCTCAGAAACTGGACACTGTGCTGGGTTTGTGAAGAGCCCCCCCCCACCCACCCTTTGAAAATGCTCCTTCGCAAGGGTTATAAGGGCTTTTGGGATGCAGAAACCCGTTTTTCTGTGAACAGATATGGTGGGGCATCACCTTGGCTTGTGACGTAGCATCTGCCATCATGTATGGGAAACACCAGGGGGGGGGGGTCCCCCTGCAGCGTAAAACGCCCTTAAACCCCCTCGCCCCCCCAAGCTGAAAATCTCCGAGAAAAGGTTTTTAAGCATGGTGTCCGATTTTTGAGAACCCCTCCACCCCTGCATTCGCCTACACAGCTGTACCAATACCCCCCGCCCCCAACTTCATTTTGTTGCATGCCTTCGATGCGGCTCATGTTGTGCAGTGACATCCTGATCGAAGGCGGTTATGGATACGACTATCGGTTGGAGTTCTGGATCGCAGACCAGCAAGCCATTCCCAACGTGACGTCCCGCAGCATTTGGCCGCGAAATTGCAGTGCATTGCAATTCTACGTGCGGGGCAACATCTCTTGTGCTGAATGTGTGGATGGCGCCAAGTGCTTTGGGACCGATGTCTTATTAACCCAGGTCTGTGTGTCTTGTGCGTGCGCGCCCGCGCGGGCCTGCCTGGCTGTGCGTGCGTGTGTCTGCATGTGTGTGCATCAAGGGGCATGTGTCTGTTGGAGCAACAGAAATGGTGGAGGCAAAGACGGCTTGTGCTTCTTCGGCGCGCGCGTGTGGGTGTATGTGGGCGCGCGCTATCCTCCACCCTCCTCAGTTTAGTAATATGTACCTGGTATCCTCCGGCCCGCCTCCGAGCTTGCTTTCGCGCCTCGGGGACCCAATAAGTACTGTGAGGTCGGTGGATCTCCCACCGTTGACTGCATAACGGAATGGGCAGCACAGATAGTGAGCCTCAACTATGGTCTCAAGGGTAAGACCAATGGGACCCAAGATTCAAAGTGGTGGTGGAACGAATATGAACAAGCGCACAGAGCAGCTGCCTGATTCTTGGGCATCGTCCCTTTGCTGTTTTGGGGCAGGGTTGCCGAGGGCGCTAAAGGCACGGGCCAGGATGAGGGCAAAGGCCCAGGTAGGGGCCGTACTGTCGTGGCATGCTCAGTGCATAGCCCATGCACGGGCTTTACAACTTGCCCTCCCCTATCCCATGCCATCGACCCCCCCCCCCCTCAAACCCCATGGTCTGAGACGCCCGAGAGCGATGTACCGGCCTCGTGCATGTGCTTTTGAGGGGAGGGGTGTGGGGCATGCACCGAAGGTGTAGAGGCCTCGTGTCCATCCCGCGGCCCGCAGGAGAACTACTGGCGCATGCCCGGCTCCCTGACGTTCGTGCTATGCAAGGATGTGGTGGGCACTACGCTGCTGCCCCCGTGCCTGGGGGACGAGATGACAGGCACGTGCAGCCTCGGGTTCACAGGTGCGTTGCTGCTGTAGCCGTAGACGAGCCGATTGAGGGTCTGAGGGGAGGCGCACTGGGCGCTGTGTTGGGTGTCACTGGCTTTTTCCAGTCGAGCTGCTGTCAGTGCACAAACTCCGAAGCCACTTTACACGCGGTCAACACGCACACTCCAACATGTGCACGAGCCCTCACCACACACTCTCACGCATACAATCCGGCTCATACACTGTCACACATGTACACAGCCCCTCGCCACACACACACATATGTAGCAATGTCCCCATGCCCATATATTGGGGGCTTTTTGGCAGTGCAAAGTGTCCCCATGCCCATATATTGGGGGCTTTTTGGCAGTGCAAAGTGTCCCCATGCCCATATATTGGGGGCTTTTTGGCAGTGCAAAGTGTCCCCATGCCCATATATAGGGGGCTTTTTGGCAGTGCAAAGTGTCCCCATGCCCATATATTGGGGGCTTTTTGGCAGTGCAAAGTGTCCCCATGCCCATATATTGGGGGCTTTTTGGCATTGCAAAGTGTCCCCATGCCCATATATTGGGGGCTTTTTGGCATTGCAAAGTGTCCCCATGCCCATATATAGGGGGCTTTTTGGATATGTACACGGCGCCTCGCCATACACTCTCACACATGTATCATCATGTTTCTTAGTTGGCCAACACCATTGTTCCCAAGTGCTTTCAGCTGTACAATGTCTGTGTCCGCACCTTGGTGAACAACTCAGCAGCACACAGCAACACAACGGGCATGGTGCAGTGTCAGGTCCACCACTCACTCCATGCGTCAACCCCCCCAACACACCTGTTGAGGTGCTGCTGATCCAGCGCAACATCATCGGCACTGTATCTTGAGTGCTGCGCCTTGTTCCTCACTTTTGGACATGGACATGACACAGCTGCATACAAAACAAATCCAACAGGTGATGTCGCATGTGGTGAGGACACAAATCACAAACATGCTTGCAAATACTAGCAACCTTGGGGGCTGATGGGGAAGGCATTTGGGAACTGCTGTGCCTGCAACATGTCGTCGGGAGTCCCAGAAGTGCTCTGACATGTAGAATGGTGCACTGTTTTGTCATGTTGGAGGCAAGTGGGCGGTTTCTGACACACGTGTTTGCAATTTCCTGCAAAATGCCTCTGTTGTCAGCATGTGTCGCGCACCTCTGAGTGAAGCAGCAAAGTAGCGGTCGGTGCAAGGTGCAGTAGACAACTTCTTTTTTTGAGAGTTGGGAAAGCCATGGCAAGGGTGCATATGCAGGGGTCGTTGGTCTCATCCGGAAGCTCTGTATCAAATGTTCATGCATTCATGTCATCCACCTCCATGTTAGTTGGTCCCAGTCAGCACCTGGTGGATGGCTCTGTTACACAGGGGAAGTCTGCCGGAGATTCCAATAACGTTTTCTGCATCGCTCTACTTCCTCACTGCCTCATAGCATAGTTTTGGGATTTGGTCTCTTTTCCGAGCATGTGTGTGGGTGATGTGCCATTTTTGTGTGTGTGTGATGGTGATCATGGTTTCAGGATGTTCCATGCCTTTCCCCTGCACTGCAGAAAGGCGCCCAGTGCTGTGTTTTGACACCATGTTTGGACGCTGCACCTGACGAGATTTGTGCACTCAGGCCTTCCTGTTGCCTGTTGTTGTCGCGTTTATTGTGTGTGGGGGGGGGGGGGGGGTCGCTATTTACGCCGCGTGGAAGCTGCGCGCACACCGTGCAGAGATGCCAACAACTATGGATGGGTTCTGCCAAGGAATTGCAAAGACATGTGCTCATTTTGCTACACCTAACTTAGTTTTGTATCTGGTGGCTAACTACGTGTCAACCCTGTGGACCTTGGCCCCACAGGTTGTGGTTTTTCGAGTGTTTTCCATCGTGGTATGCACGCTGTGTGCACTCCGTGCAACAACACTGGCCGTGTGTGTGTGCGCGCGCGTGCATGTGTGTGTGTGTGTGTGAGCGCGCGCTTGCGTGTGTGTATCTCTGTCCTCTGTACCTCTGACATGCCAATACTGGGACAGGGATGGGTACACAACCACACTGCTGTGCTCCAACTGTCTGTCGTGGGGGGGGGTGTATTTGTGGTGTGTGTGTGTGTGTGTGTGTGTGTGTGTGTGGTGTCCGTGTGTGTGGCAGCAACCGGATAGTACAAAGCTCTTGTACGGGAACACACAGTTGGTCAATTACGGGACAGGCTTCTGAGGGGGCGCCTCAAGCGCAGTGCGCGCGCAGTGCAGTGCGCAGTGCGCGCAGTGCAACTATTTGGGCGTCTGGCCGTACTAGAGACCCATACTTTGAGATACTAGGGGCCCCTAGGGGCATCATGGTGACCCCTAGCGGAGGTTTTGACTTCTGATTTTGTCCCCCTTTGTTTGGGGACCCCCGAGAATGCAAGGGTGACGTAGCATTTCCGCCCTCTTTTGGGCCCCAACCTTCCGGTGCTATTGAGGAAAGTGAAGGGACATTGTATGGATTATGAGATTGGCTCCATGGATGGTGCATACAAGGGGCACCTCCATGTGGCATGGCCATTTATCGGTCGAAAGACGTTGACCGAGCGGCAAAAGGAGTACAATGATGTTCATGGTTTCTATAGGGCACGCATTGAGCACTTGTTTGCACGCATGTGGCACTGGGGCATATGGAGGGGATCCGGTACGGAGTTGCATGAGTACGTGCGTGTACTCTTGCATTTGCAGCAATTTTTGATTCGAAGACAGGTGGAACAGAAAGACAGTACTGTGTTCTTGAGGGTGGCGACCAATGCGCTGTTCATGGCTTTTCCAGTTGTGCATGATGTGTGTTATGTGAAGGGAAGGTAGTTTGCAGCTTTCCTGAGCTAGGGCAGTTTGGGTCACCTAATTCTAAGGGCGTTTCCAAGGGGTTTGCTTGGGGGCTCTTCGGGGGGAACATAGTCTAAAAGTAGCGCGCAGTGCGCGCGCAGTGCAAAGACTCCCCCTGAAACCGCAGCAATGCTGTGCCGTGATGAGTAGCCACTCGTACTGCAGCCGTTCTTGCCCCAATCAGCATAGCTCACAAGAGCAAGTGGGGCGCACTCACCTGCACAGGCCGGGCAGGGTGCGGACTTCGGAGTTTCCTTGCCATCTCTGCCTGTCCTCAGGGGTCATGTGTTCGGCGTGTGAGAGTGGGCGCGCAGGGCCCAGTTGTGCAGAGTGCGTGTCGCAGAGCATGGCCATCTTGGGGATCAGCGGCGTCCTGGTGGGGTACTTTTGCTTGATTTCCTTTGCGACGTACCGGGTGTGCGTGCCGTCCTGCCCCTGCCCCTGCCCCTGTGCCAGTGGCGTCCTTTCTCAGCGAGAGCCGTCAATCTTTTTCACTAAGGACCGCCCCTCGAGGACCCACGTCTGGGCCGATGGCTAACTGCTTACCGCCGGTAGTTCACCGCCAACCGCCGCCGGTTAATGGCTCGTTTTTGGTTCATTAAGTACCGACTGCGCGTGAAGGTTCATGTGTCTTCTCGTGACACATTTTTGATGGATATGTGTGAAATCCATGAGGCTTTATGCAAATGCCTTTGGTTATGGCACCCATAACGCCCCACGTAATGCCTGCACGGCACCGTTACCGCCCGATGTAGTGCCTTCATGGCACCCATAACGCCCCATGTACTGCCTTTGTTGCAGCCACAGCGCCCCACGGAACGCTTTCGTGGCACCCATAACGCCCCATTTGTATTGCCTCCATTGCACCCATAACGGCCTAATGCAATGCCTCTGTGTCACCAATAACGCCCTGTTTAATGCCTTCATGGCTCCCAGAAATGATTTGAAGTTGTGCTTTGTGTAGTGTGCGGTTGCCTTCTCTGTGGCGGTGGGCGCCTTTGTTGGGTGAGGTGCGGGTGAAGGAGAACTTCCCCCCGGACGCCCCTGCCCTGTGCTTGCCACAGCATACGCCCCTGCGTAAGCCCCTGCATTTACTTCTTCCCACGCCCATGCCCACGCTCCTGCCCTCGCCTACCCCGTACCCTCCCTGCCGTTGGTCTGCTCTCTGCCCGCCTGCCTGCCCACACCGATGACTCCGCCCCTGCCCCTGCCCCTGCCCCTGCCCACGTTTCTGGGTCTGCCCCCGTTCCGCCCGTGTTCATGGCCCTGCCCCCACCCGCGCCCATGCCACTGCCCACGCCTCTGGCCCTGCCGGTGCCTGTGCCCTGGCCCTGCCCTGTCCTGCCCTGCCCCTGCCCCTGCCCATGCCCCTGCCCATGCCCCTGCCATAAACAATGGACATTCAGTCTATCTTTACCTTTACCGACGATTGATCCCCCATGCCCATGCCCATGCCCCAGCCCCAGCCCCAGCCCAAGCCCATGCCCCTACCCCTACCCCTACCCATGCCCCTGCCCCTGCCCCTGTCCCTGCCCCTGCACATGCCCCTGCCCCTGCCCCTGCCCCTGCCCCTGCCACTGCCTGTGCCCAGGCTGCTGCTATGCCCCTGCCTTTCTCATGCCTCACAAGCAAGGGCAAGGGCACGAGCGCGAGCAGGGGCAGAGACACGGACGAGGGCTGGCGCAGGCACGAGCAGCGGATGGGCATGGGCTTGGGGAGGGACACCCCCTGTGGCTGGGACTGCTGCGAAATCAGGAATCCAGATTGTGCTCGGCGCTTGCTTTTGTGGTTGTGATGGCCATTTTGCTACCCCGTCGTCCATCAGAACTCTGCCCAATGCAGGAACGCGGTGCAGGCTGCCACCAAAGAAAATGCCCCCCCCCCCCCCCCAAAAAGACGGGCCCATTTTGATGAGGACTTCATCACGGGACATATCATGCACACGCCAACCGCTCAGGGATCCGGCTCAGGCAATAATGAAAATGGGACACATTGTCACCATGTTGACCAATGCGGGAGATGTTGTGTAACCGACGATATGTTTGCACACCACAGCCTGGACCCCCCCTCCCCCCGCCCCCTACTCCCCGGTAAGGCCCAAGTGTATCTCCCTGCCCCTGCCTGCGCCTCCCCATATCCTTCAGGGACAGTTCACTTTTTCAGGGAAAATCTGGGACGATTGATTGCCAACAGCTGACCATCAACCGCCGAGGGGTAACCGCCATCCTCCGACAGTTGATGATCAACCGACAACCAGTTGACGGTTTTTGGGGGTTGTGTGAATGTATTTCCCATGATCTGGCAGCTTTTGTACGCCCGCCGCTTGGCACTGTAATTCAAAGGGAGTGGTGCCGATTGTGGGATGGGATCTGTTTTCTCTGGTTACATAGAAAGTCCTGTTCTAAGCCGGTTCACCCTTTGATACTTTCGTGTGGTGATGTTTACTCAAGACAACGATGGAATCGCTGCAGACTGCGTTGGTCGAGCTTGCTTGCAGTGTTCAGAACCCATGCACACGTCTGGATATCCGCCCCTCGTTTCAATCCCAATCACCACAACGCCCGCCCTTCTACTCTTACTCGATGTGTGCACAGGCACTCAAGGCAAATTCTGGAAGTACTGTTGATGTTCTTGCGCTTGTGTTCAAGATTCTCATCACGTACCTACAAACGCTTTCCATCCTGCAGGGCATTTTCCCTCATTTTGTTCGGTATGATGATTTCCAGCTTCCTGTCCCGTCACCACGCCCGTTTCTGCTGTACCCACACACAGCCCCTTGCCCTATCTGAGCACCAGCAATCCTATCTCAGCCAGGGGTAGGTAGAGAGCCCCTGTTGAGGTGTGGATGGTGAGGCACGGATTAGGTTCGGGTGGGGAGGCTTTGCCGAGGTATGGGTGGAGACGCGTCCTTGTGGTGTGGGTCGAGTGCACGAGGCGGGGCCTGAACCTCGGATTCAGAGCCGTCTCGGTACCCCGCAGCGTGCTCGCCTCACAGCACCACCATGCGCTGCTGCAGGATAGTCGTGGAACCTGCGGGGTCGTTTTTCAACTTTGAGATGCCGGACGGGTTGGTGGAGTGCGCCATTTCAGGCCTCACGACGTTCATGATGTATTTCGCCCACATGATGATGCCCTTGTTCAGCTTTGTGCTCGTGCTGCTGGTGTACTGGTGGGACAGCACCCTCGGGTGCCTCCACTTTGCGAAGGCGGCGCAGCTGACGAAGGAGCAGATGAAAGCGCAGCGTGTCAAAAGCTTCACCAAAGGTCCGTGGTGCCTCGGTAGCCAGGGCCCCATGGGAATCCCGGTTCAGGCAACCCTAGGACCCCCCCCCCCCCCGGAGGGCCCTCTGGGCCCCAAGATAGTGCTGCTTGGCCGAGAGTTTTGGGCCACTTCCTCCGATGACGGCAGGGGTTCTGGAGGTTTTTTGCTTCCTCCCCCTTTTGGGGTTTCTCCGAGAGAGGGGGGGAGGGCAGGGGTTACCCCACCGCCCCCCCCCTCTGCTGAAGCCAACCCCCCACCCCCACCCCCGCACAAGTCAGTGCTGGAATCGGCACGGACTCGGAGTGTCCATGTGGATGCACTGGTCGCCTGTCTCCGGGACAGCCGACCCCCGGAGTAGTCAAACAGGACAAGTCATCCAGGGGCTCCGGTGACACAACCAAAACACGTTCAGGCCCACAAGGGGTCAGAATGAGCAGTGGCGAGAGCCCAATGGGCACCGCCAAAGGCAAACAACCTATTACCGAGGCCTTGTGCCCCCCCCCCCCCCTTTGGAAGGCCCTCAGGTGCGTGCCGGCTTGGCACAGACCTGCCGCACTGGGACCCCCCCGTCGGGGCCCCTGTTTCCCTCTGCCCCCCTGCCAGCATGGGATTGTGCAGGAATGCACTGCAAAGGCGAAGCATGGGATGGCAGAGAGGTAGAGGAAGGGTCGCGCTGTCAAGGGCAGGTGCCAGGGGGGGGGTGTCTGGGAGGCCAGGGGGTTGGGTAGGGTAGGGTGTTGCTGGGGTGAGGGCGGTGACTTTGGCCTGTGCCCAATCTGGTGGGGATGGCGAACATACCCGGAGTGGCAGGAGGTTGAGGACCGCCAGGAGGGGCCCAGCCGTGGGCACCAGTTGCGGCCTGGGGGAGGCCGATATTTCCAGATGTGTACGTATCCGCGTATATGTATGCACTTCGTATACACTTTGTACACACGTCTACGTCTACGCGTATGCACGTGTGTACATACTTATACGCGTATATTTGCGTATGTGTATACGCATATACGCGTATACGTGTAGTCTGTAGGGGGGTTGGTTGCCGCAAGGTGTAGTCTGGCGTGAGGCAGGCAGTGGGGGGGCTTGTGAGAATGGGGGTGTTGCGGGGCGAAGCGGTGCGAGTGCTCCCTGGGACCAGCCCGCTGCTAGCAGGGTATGACATCAAGCATGGTATCTTTCCCGGGGGGGGGGGGTTCAAATGAAGGCCGGCGGAGTGGATACGGCTGTCGTAAAGCTCAATAGGACTATCCGCCGTTCGAGCAACCTTATGCCTGATGGCTGTAGCAAGCGCTCAAGGTGCTGCAGCCACAGGCCCCAATCTCCCTGCTGCATCTGATCGCGAAGCCACCGACCGAAGTCTGACTGCGGACGGCCGGCGGACCACTAGTGGGGGGGGGGGAGTGGGGGGTGCCACGTGCCATCAGCTGCACACCCTGGAAGATGCAAGCCACACTGGCCTGATGCTCCCATGTCGTTTGCAGCCTATCGGCTGCGTGCTCAGCGGTCCTCGCGCTCAGCGGTCCTCACACAGCTGCGCCACTGGTTCGCCAACCATGCCCAGTGGAGCGCCAGTTCATATGCCTCGTGGCCCACCCGCCACACTTAGTTACCAAGGGTCACCAGGCTAGGAAAAGCCAGGTCAAGGGGGGTAATTAAGGATGCTGGGCACAACAGAACCCCCCCAGGGCGCGGGCTTTGCCAGAAAGGCCGAGTAATGGTTCAGGTTACTTCCGGGTGGGCGCGCTGGTTTGCGTTTTCAGAAACCAATCACCTCGATTTACGTTGCTTGTCCCAAGCCACTGGGGAAAGGTGTTGTTGGGAGGTGAGAGCGGGAAACTTGTCCCTCTGCTCACAAGGCGCTGCCTCTGCCCCTTGGTGTCCCTCCCGTGCCGGCGGCGGCATGCGTGCTGGGGGGGGGGGTTGCCATCAAGGCTGAATGAGTATGCCCGGGTGTACGTAGGAGTTTGCCTCTTGAGTATTGAATGCTCAACTCGTGCCTGGGGGGGCACATGATCTGTAGTGAACAGTGGCTGTTGACGGCGTGCAGTGTGGGCGTGGGCGTGCTGGGCGGCATGTGACGCTCAAACGCCGCCTGCCTCGTTCCGCAGGTCGGAACGTGCTTGAGACTTTCCTGGTGACCCTCAGCACAACGCTGTACTTCCTCTACTCGGGCCTCATGAAGCACAGCGCACAAATCCAAGACTGCGACACAGTGGATTTCGGGCAGCACGCCAATGGCACGGTCTACGGGAAGCAGAGGTACCGTGCCCCCGGTGCACAGGGACGGGGGCAGTGTCGAGCTTTCTCAGGGGGCATGGGTTCGTTTGCTGGCACCGGCCGGTGCAGCCCAGGGGGGTCCTTAAGGGATGAGATTTTTTTTTTTTGTTAAGGACCCCCCTTAAGGACCGCCCCAAGGGACCACCAACCGCCAACCGCCAACTCCCATCAACTGCCAACCGCCACCAACCGCCAACCACCAACTGCCACCAACCGCCAGTCACCAACCGCCGCCAACCGCCAGCGGCGACCAACCGCCAACTGCCAACCACTGCCAAACGCCACCAACCACCGATCACCAACCACCAACCGCCGCCAACCACCACCAACCGCCACCAACCGCCAGTTGCCAACTGCCAACCGCCAACCGCCACCAACCATGGTTGAGCACATGGAGTGCCCGCGGGATTTTTTGGGAAAACTGGTTCTGGAACACTTTTTTTTTTCCGTTAAGGACCCCCATGGTGCAGCCAGCGGTAAAGGGCACCGCCGTCCCTGTTGCTGCTGTGCTCCCGTCCCTGCTGCCTGCGAGTGCCCGAGCCCTCATTGCTGCCGCCCCTGCTGCTGCCTGCCTCTGTTCCCGCCCCTGCTGCTGTTCCTCAGCCTCAGCCTCCGCCTCGGTCACCATCCATGCCTCTCCTGCCTACTGCAGGGATGGAGGTGGGGCTTGGGGCAGCGACCGGGACAACAACTACGGGATGCCGGCCTGTTCCCAGTCTTTTCCTGCCCCCGTCCTCATCCGTGCTTCTGCCCTGCCCGGCCCTGCCCCTCCCTGCCCCAACCATTGAGTTGGGCTGTTGGGGTCGGCTATTGGGATACGCCAGAGTTCCGCTTAACAACTCAGCACCAGTAGGGGGGGTGGGGGGTTGGGGGTGGGGCTCCACCCCCCCCCCCCCCTCAGAACCCCCCCTTCGAAGTGATTGGGCCCAATTTTGCTCCGCACCTGCAGCGCCATTTTCCAGGGCATCAGCGGTGTGCTTGTACCCTGTGTATGCTGCTATGGTCCATTATTCCCCGTTGTCTTGCTGCGCTTCATACCGCAGCAATGAGGATTGCTGATTGGGTGCAAGGATTGCAGCCATGGAGCCCCCGTTGCGCAACACAGTACGGCACCCCATGCCTCTGGGGTGAAGGTATTTCTGGGCTGGCCCGCCCAAGCCTGGCCCAAAAATTGCCCTTCATTATTCCAGTAGGCACCCCGTCGCCATCCCTGCGCTGTCCCTGTCGCGGTTGCTGCTGCTGCGGTCTCTTCACGGGCAGGGCTGCCAACCATCGCATCGCACCCGGCACCTTCCCCAGGTTCTTGGCGATGGACTACTCCATCGATTGCGACGGGGGCGCCTATCGGCACGTGCAGTGGATGAGCGTCGTGTTCATGGTGGCGTATGGCGTGGGGATCCCGATGGCCTTCAACGTCACCGGCGCGTTCCTGAGGCACTTGGACGCGGCCACCGAGAGATCCACGTTTCAGTTTTTGTTCGCCGGATACAAAAGGTGCGTTGGCGTTGCACCCCCCCCCCCCCCTCCCCCCAGTGCAGGCGTTGTCCAAGCGCGACGAGGGTGGGCAACCCTCCCCCCAGCGGCAGTGGCAGGGCTCAAGGTCGAGCCGTTTGCCAAGTACCTGGGGGTATTGTTGGGCAAAGTGTCAGGGGACTATGGCAGGCTGGCGCCTGAAAGGGGTGGAGGTACCCCTCCTTCCCCCCCCCCCCCTTTTGGCGTGACGGTCAGCCCTGCCAGCTGCTTCTGCCCGCTCCCAATGGCCCTTTCAACCGATCTGTACCCACCAGACGTTGCCTCCCTACCGCTGCCCTAACCGCCACTAACCGCCTGTGCAACCGGTCTCGAACCCCCCGGGTGGTTGCCAAAATGTTCGCTCGGGCTCGGGTCGTGGTGCCACATTGGACCTGCGCGAAACGGCTGACTCATTCCGTGGCGGGTGTCCCCGGTGTCGTATTTGACGCGTGCGTACCAACCGTCAGACAGAGTGTTGGGTTAAAGGGGTGGGCACCCTCTTACACAGGGGGGGGGGGGGCGTTCCAATGCGCTGAGGTGGAAGCCCCCCCCCCCCCAATAATCAATTTGTTGGAGCCGCCCCGAACGTTCGGAAGTTCCCCGGCGTTGCAGTTGATTGCATCGGCCCCTCCGTTTCACGGGAAACTTCTGAGTCATAAAGAGGTTTCGCACACATAAGGTCCTGAACAAAACTGAATGCGCAAATTGGACTGCCCAGGGATGGTGGTGTGAGTTACAACAGAGACGGTTTCTGTTGTGTGATGTGTCCACGAATGTTAGTGTGTGCGTCAGCCAGTCATGTGCTGGAAAGCTTCTGCGGTGAAAACCTCCAGATCCGCATGGAGCGGTATTGATCGGTAATGTTCGCACCCCGAAGGGGAAGATTAGTGAGAGTGAATCGGAGTTAATCGCGCAAGTTGGCCGATCAAATGCTGAGATACCGTGCAACGTGACACCGGACACAACCGTACCACGGTAACCCCACCGCCCGCATCAACGGGGCCGTTTCTTGCCCCCGCTTCGCAGTGAATACCGGTACTGGGAGACGCTCAATATGATGCGCAAGCTCATGATCATCCTGGCGGTCACGTTTGTGCCGGACCAACACCTTCGCATTTACCTGTGCATGTGGATCATCATGTTCTTCCTGGCGCTGCAGCTCACGTTCCAGCCGTTCTGCATGCAAATCGCGAACCATCTGGAAATCGCGTCGCTGCTGGTGATCGCGGCGGTGCTGAATCTCAGTCTCCTGAAGTTCAATTCGTACTGGGACCCAGGTCTCTTGGGCTTTCATGGCTCTGGGATGGGGCCGGGGATCTGACTTGGTGGCGGTGTGCGGCGGGTGGTTGGGTTTGCGCCCGGCGGCGTCTGGCGGATGTCCATGACAGTTGTTTTGTGCTGCTCCATGTGTTTCTCTATGTACCGCCTCAGCATCGGGCCCCCTGTTCGGCCCGTCTGGTGCCGTAGCGGCGCCAGACGGGCCGAACAGGGGGCCCGATGCTCGACCAAATTTTCGCCAAAAAAATGAGCAGTCCGTTGCGCTGATCCTTTTGAGGTCATGTATGTGGGGGTAAACACAGTTCGCCCCGGCCGGACCCCTCCCGGAACGCCCCAAAAGTTCTCGCACACGGCGTGGGTGTCTGTATTAAAACGGGGCGCCCTCCTCGAACGCCGTGAATGGGCGTTTGGCCCCCTCTGTGATGAGCCCATGCTCCACACGCCATACTGTACCCACACCTTCATCAGTTTCCGCTGGGTTGGGCCAGCAGGCCACCTGTGTTGTTTTGCTGTCACCCACTATCACTGTGGTTGTTTGGAGCCTGACACCGGCACCGCAATCTGTACTGCGATTTGACCACCAGCGTCCATGTCCATCAGGATGGGGGATGAGAAACGGCCAACAGAAGAGACACCCGAGCTCACCAATGTACGTGCCTTTGCTGCAGTTGCATTTCCGATGTGGGTCAAACAGTATCCGTGCCAAGTTGGCGCCCCAGCTCGGGACTGTGACTGTTCGTTGCATTACGAACGTTTGTAGTCGAAAGAGCAGTCAGGTGTCCCTGGTGAGTGTTTACTGCAAACCGGGCGAACCTATTTGATTTGTTTGCATCCTCCGTTCTAACAGTGCGTCCATTTCTGTCACGATGTTCGTGGTCTGTTTGCAAATTGTTTGATATTTGGTGCACTCATCGCATTTATTGGGTCTCATTGAGTTGGCTTGCTGCGCCTGAGACATGTTAATTGCCTTTTTTTTGGCTGGCATTTCTAGCAATTCCATTTATGGCAATTCAGTACCATCGTTCAGATTATCTTTCCGGTGATGCCAACAATTTTGGTGGTGATTGCCTTTGCAGCATTCCTTGCTTCGGGCAGGTTCAGTCCGCCACCAGTTTCACCCTCATTTGAGGTGAGGTAATGCTCCCATCTGTCTTCATGGGCCCACACTGAGCAATTATCTGACCTGTGTGAGGTGTTCAGAGTAGGCTTCCGTGTAGCGGCATGCAACACTATGGCTTCACCAATGGTTTCAGTGCTTTAACCACTGAAACCAAGCAAGCGCAACCCCATGCCCACTCTGATGCATCGGAGGATGCTCACTATCACGGGGGAGGGGGCGGCCGGGCCTGGTCCTTGTATGCGACACCCCCCAGCCCCCCCCCCCCCCCTCCCCCGGGGTTTTGAGAGATAGTGGTATTGGGGCCATGGCGCCAACGGCGCCGAAGTTTTTTTGTGCATGCTTTTGGGTAAAAACACATCCTAACACGATCGTCTCAATATGAGTAATGAGACGTTGCGCCATTTGGCAATCATGTATGTCAATAAAATGGTTACCCCCACCAACGGCTTGAAGCATGCTGCAGCATGCCACGGCATGCCGCAGCACAGCAAATTTTTCTGGGGGACCGTTGGTGCCTGTTCATGGGTATTTATTGGCGAAGCTTGGCTTTTGCATGGGATGGGCATGCCAGCCCCACTCCGCAATTTCTCAAGCCACGCCCTGCGCTTCCTCAGAGGACCTCGAGGAGAAAGAACAAGGCGCCATCGATTTGTGCAACATGGAGAAGCTCAACGCGTTCATTCGGGAGGAGGTGATGTCGGGCCGTCTGAGCGGCCGATATGACGCCGAAGGCGACGCCGAGGGGGGCACCGTGCCTGGGACAGCGCGCAGCAGTCACCAGTCCAACGATCCGTCCTTTGACGATGCGTTTTCCAAATGGCGCTTCCCCACTTCGGCGACTGATGATGGGGAGCTGTGTGGCCTGTCCCACAGTCCGCCCACAAAACAGGTGTGGGCCCCGCTGCAGGTGCCAGTGTGGGTGTGGGTGTCGGCGTGGATGTGGGCGAGGGTTTGCTGTGGTGTGTGGGTCAAGGCACTGCGGTAGCCGAGGAATCCGCTAGTGTCGGCTGTTCAAAGTTTTCCATTTTTCCAGTCGCCTAGTCCGGCCACCAAAAGTCATCAAAGGAACATGAGGGAACGGTGGCGAGGCTGTGGAAAAATGAGAAAAATGGGATTGGAAACAACGGGGAATTTGTCCCAAATTGTCGAATTTTTCTCCAATTTTTCTGCCATTTCCAACCAATTTCACACAGTTTTTGTGCATTTCGGGTAATGTATTTCTGGCAATTTCTCACAGTTCCCCATCCCCCCCCCATTCCCCCCCATTTTCCCCCATTTTGTCGCCATTTTTATTTCCCCCATTTTTCCGAACCCTGCGACTAGTCGGCTAATTCGGTTGCAGCTAGCGTGGATGCTAGGTGGGTGCGGGTGTGGATGTGGATCAGGATGTGCGGTGGGTGTGGGTGTGGGTGTGGGTGTGGGTGTGGGTGTGGGTGTGGGTGTGGGTGTGAGTGTGAGTGTGGGAGGCTGTGGGCGGAGGAGGGCTTTGTGTATTGCAGTTGGGACTCAAAGTGAGCGTCAAAGTGAGCGGTTGGGCACAGCCTGAAGGCTGCAACTGTCTTCAGTGGGCAGAGGTAGGCACCATGCTTGACCACGTTTGAAGCCGGGCAGTGTCACTTGATGTCACTTCTGTCAGGGTACCAAGCGCATGATGCGCCGTGTCCTTGTTCCCTGCGGCACGAAAGGCACCTGTGGGTGGTCGCTAGTGAACGTCTTGTTTCAATTGATGTTGCCTTTCCATCAGTTGCTGTGTCCAGCGTGTCCCAAAGCAATAGCACATGTCAATGGCGCAATACAACAGAACATGACATCATCTATTACCATTGATAAACACCAGATGTCAAAATAAAAACAAACGCTGTTCAATGGCAAAAGGCTTCAAATTCCCCAAAGCAAATATGACGTGCGACCTACACCTGGGCCTAGTGCAGTGGGCACGTGCGCCCGTGTCTTTGGAGACACGGTTTTGACCGGACTTCTATTCTCTGTCCCTGGGCTTGAGGGACCAGACCCGCACCACACCCAGGCACACGCCGTACCCACACACATCGTGCATGTTGTAACACGTGTAATTTTCTTTTGCGGTAATGGGTTTACCATGAAAAAAAAACTTACACGACGTGACAATTTTTTTTGCTTTTGTGTTTACCGCAAAAAATTACGCAAAAAAAATTACACGACTTGACGATTTCTTGTACTCACGTTAACTGCAAAAAAAAAAATTACCCGGCTTTACCGGGGAAAAAAATACATGCATGTACCCAATCTGCCCACTTTTGGGCCATTGCTGATTTTGTCCCGCGCTGTGGAGCGTTGGCGACCCCCCTAGACTGCAAGGGTTGTGTAGCCAATCTCCTAGACTACAAGGGTTATGTAGGCAATCTGCCCACTTGTGGGCCATTTTTGATTTTGTCCCCCGCTCTGAAGCGCTGGGGACCCCCCAGATGGCAGGGTTTCTGTAGCCAATCCCTCCCCCGCTGTGAAGCGTTCAGGACCCCTAAGACGGCGGGGGTGATGTGGCCAGTCCGCCCACTTGTGGGTCACTGCTGATTTTGTCCCCCGCTCCGAAACATTGGGGACCCCCTAGACGGCAGGGTTATGTAGCCAATCTGCCCACTTGTGGGCCATTGCTGATTCTGTCCCCCGCTCTGGAGTGTTGGGGATCTTGTCCCCCGCTTTGGAGTGTTGGGGACCCCCCAGACGGCAGGGGGCAGGGGCCCTATCAGGACTCTTTCTTGAGCCTGATTTTTTTCTGGTGCCGATTGCACCATGTGATACTATGTTTTTTTGGCCAAGTCCCAACTAATTGGTGACCACACAGAGTACTTGGTGCTTTGTGGACTCGGCGTCCCATGGTTACGGTTGCTATGGGGTTCCGGTACATACTGTTTACGTATTGCAAAAGTTGCTTTTTTTTTTCCATCAACTTTCCAATTTTGTTTTTTAATTTACACGCTTTACCACAAAAAAAATACTTTACTGCAAAAAAATTGGATTTTTTTTCATTTACACATTTTACCGCCACACAACATTACACACATTTACTGCAGAAAACAATTACAAGACTTGACGATTTTTTTTGTACACGAGTTACATTTTTCGCCACACACATTCCCATGCTCAGCCCCCGTGAAGGGGGTTACATCAAGCTCCCTGGGGGTTGGGGGGGCTGAGTTAGGACGCGATTTATGTTACCCCCCACTAACTGTTGGCCGGAAGCACCCTCACACCCGCACCCCTACCCCCTCGATGGTAGCCCCTGTTCTGCTGGATGTCCTTGTGGGAAGGGCGTACCCAATTACGGTCTCGGCTGATGGAGGAGGTCTCAGTCCAAACATCCCTCCGGAAGCATTTCACACGGTGAGGCCACAAAAGCCTCGTTAAGCTACCCTTTGAATTCTGCCACGCAGTCCCATTCCTTCACATTCTCCAACAGCCTGTCAAATCGCCGGTGGACTGCGAGCCGCGCCCCGTGCCCGCCTCCTCCAGCCCCTGCGATGGCCCCCACCCGCCGGGCGTCGCAATCCAGGCGCCGTCCCCCAAGTCCCAGTTGACGGCCTCGTTCGACGGCGACCTGCCAGAGCCGCCCCCCGCGGCCATGCTCATTGCGGAGCCGCCCCTGCGGTCTGGCATGTCCGACGCCCGGTCCGGGCCCTCAGAGCCGCTGTCCCAACACACGTCCGAGGCGCCGTCTGTCATGTCGGACCCGTCCAGCCTCCATGACCCCGCGGTGTCGGACCTGCTGTTGAAGCCGCTGCAGTACGCGCCGCCGGAGCTGTATTCCAACCGCACGGTCTGTGCGCGCGTGCGTGCGTACGTGTGTGTGTGCACAGCACCCACATACCGCTAGGCATCAGATCCCTGCTGCACCTGCACTTGACCTGCCCACACCCATCCCCCTGTCCAATGCATGAACGTTCCTGTGTGTGTGTGGCGGGGTGGTGGCACCCAGCACACAGTAAATCTAGGCTGTGGCAATGGTAGTGCACGAGCTCCTCCGCGGGCGGTTTTTGTGGTCTGTTGCGCGGTGCAGAACTGAACACGGGTGAAGGTGAGGTTCGCTGTCCAGAACTGCATTTGCCCATTCTCTACCAACAGACCGAAAGACGTCTAGGACAGCTCTGCTGTTCCTGAGGAGTTTTCTTTCAACCGCTTTTCTTGCTTTGTTCTTGTCTCGCGGTTCTCAACGTGTGTGTGTGTGCGTGCGCGGCCGATGGAGGACTGGTTGCACCTGGTCGCCTGCGCATGCCGCTCACGTAAAAGGCGCCAGGCCACGTCGATGCTCCGTGCGTTTTTTTGCTCATTTTTGTGGCCTCATGAGACATTTGTGAGTTACAGGGGCGGGGAAAATTTCGTCAGGGGAGAATTCCGCGGGGAAAATTTCGCCGTTAAGAAAAGTGGCGAAATTTTCCCCTGGCGAAAATTTGGCGTAACAGTTCCATCCTTCACCACAGCTGCAGGCATTGTGTTTCCTGAGCAGGGCGGGAAAACACAATGCTGGGACCATGTTGTGCCAGCCTGTTGCAGTTTTGGACCCTCTGTGTAGTGCATGTGTTGTTGTTTTGTGACCATTGGAGACTGCTTCAGGCAGGGTTTGTTTGTGCATGAAAAACCAATCTCATCAGATTCACAAGTGCTGGACACATGAAAAACATCGCATCGCCAGGATTTGCACCAGCGCCTGTACAATCAGATCCAAGTGCATGTACCACTGGAGTAATGACCACATCTGACATCTATGTCCTCAAGGGGCATATAGAGACCGAGAGACAAATTTTTTTTTTCGAAAATTGAGAGACATTTTGCGAGACACAGGCTTGCTTGGGGCTTTGGGGATTTCAAGGGTGGCGAAATTTTCCCCTGGCGAAATTATCCCCTGCGAAATTGTCCCTGGGCGAAAATTTCCCCCTCCCTGTAAGGCGATGGGACCACGACCGATCCATTGCATGACTGGCCCAGCGTTGTTGGTCAACGATCGTTGCGCCGCGGAAATCATGAAGGTGCATGCAATGCCCACGTGCACCACACGCAGGGATGCAGTGATTGGGCCTCGCGCACATGGCAGCGTGGGGAGGCTGGTGGTGGTGTCGTCTCTGCGTTAACGGAGCCCAGTAGTTGGCACGCGGGGGTTGCGCTGGTTGCTGCGGGGGTCGTTTTGCGGTTATTGCTGCCCACTCCCGTCCACACGCAGGTCGTCCACCACATGCCTTGCCGCGTTGCCGTGTGCGTGAGGCTAAATCGCACCACCCCTCCGCGTGCAGGACACCACAAGGAACACAGGCCGCAGCGGCCGTCAGAACACAGCGACCCGACGCAGCACGCCGAGGGGAGAATGGTTGGCTGTAAAGAAGCAGCAACCCGCCGGACTTTGTGCCCACGGAAACGCGGAGTGGGCAGCAAAGACCGCAAACCACCCCCACAACAACCAGCACAACCCCCAGTGCGCCAACCACTGGGCCCCGCTAACGTGGAGACGACACCATCAGGAACACAGGCTGCAGCGGCTGACCCGACAGAACGCATGGACCGGACGCAACATGCGAAGGGAAGAATGGGTGACTGTCCAGGGCCCCGTAAAGGAGTAACAACCCGACGGAATGTCACACAGAGGACGGGGTTTGAGGGTGCGGAGACGGGTCCGGAGGATGGCATTTGCGGGGGGCGGGGGCGACTGTTTGTAGTTCTGCTCCAGTCCCCCCCCCTTTCTTCTTTATCCGACACTGATTGCTGATGTCTGACTGACAGCTGCTGACTGTGATTGTCTGACTAATGTAGTCAGACATGATGTTCTGTTTTCTGTTTCAGACACAGTGTGTGTCTTGAGGTTTAACCAGGTTTGGCATAGAGAATAAACATGCACTTATGCCTGACTGTGGAGTGCATTACCTCTGTTTTGCATTTGTCTGTTTTTTAATTAGGTCACACCCCCCCTTCTTCCCTCGTCACATTGCACCAGGTGACCTTCCATCCCGACGCTCTGCCGGAGCCCAGGCCCGACCGCGACCCCTGCACGGCCGCCGCCGCCCCGAACACAGGCCCCGGCACCGCCGACGGTTCTTTCTCGAGTGGCCGCAGCCCCGCCTCCTCCCGCAGCAACGGAGTAGTGGCCGTGACCTACCCCCAGCCCCCGCAGCTGTCCCCTCGGCCCCGCGCCCTCGCCCCCGCCAGCCCGTGGGGCACCTTCGCGGAGCAGCTCACGCCGCACTACCACCCCCCCCACCCGGCCTCCCCCACCGTGGCCAACCAGACCCCCAACGCCGCGCTGCTGTCCCCGGCCTGGGTCGACCCAGGGCACGCGCGGCACCCCACCGCCCCCTTCCCGGCCGCCGCGCAGCCCTACGCGCCCTTCACCGCCGGGTCGCCCGGGCGCCGCGGCCCCGGGCCCCCAACGCCGCCGGCGACGTACCCCGCGCCTGCGGGGGACAACGTGCGCCGCGCGCTCTCGTGGGACGGGCCCGACACCGACGCCAACCCCTTCTTCTACCACAGGGCCAGGCCCGACCCCGGCGCCCCCCCCCTCCACGCCGTCTGGTCGCACGCCCAGGTGCTGCCCGGGGCCGTGCCGGCCCCCGCGTCGGTCCTGCACGGCGGCACGCTGTCGCGCCCGCCAGGGCTTCGGAGCGACCCGTGGGCGTTGGGGCCGACCCAACGGTTCCGGCCGCAGCTGGCCAGGCCCCTGAATGTGCAGCTGCAGGCCCCCCCTCTTCAGGGCAGCCGCAAGGCGTCCCTGTAGCAGCAGGGCTGTCTTTAACCGGGGTTTCTGGGGATGGGCTTCGGTGCAAAAGTTTTGTACATAATTTGACCCGGGGCTGCCCTTTCGAAAAAAGCCTTTTTTTCTCTCAAAAAAAATTGTTTCTGTCTAAGGGCAGCTCGTGCTCTTGGGTGGCAGAATTGCGGTCACCCGATGTGCGGTTTCGTGGTCAACCGACGGCGGTTGGCCGATAACGGACGCCAGCTCGTGACCAGCCGGCGCTGAGCACAGCCCTGATTTGACCAGCTTTCTCAAGGGTCTGTGCGCGCCGGACCCGCATTGACATGTGTCGGTGGGTGGCCAGTCCACCCACACATCAATGGGGCCACTCCCCCCCACACCTCAATGAGAAGCCTCTCGACGCACCCCCCGCCGCAGAAAGCCTCGGGACCCACACCTCAACAAGGTCTCAGACACCACCCCAGGCCAAAACAAAATGCAACATGTAATCGAAATGTGTGTGTGTGTGTGTGTGTGTGTGTGTGTGTGTGTGTGTGTGTGTGTGTGTGTGTCCTGTGCGACTGGACCCTTGGTGCAGCGGCCTACCCCTCCAAGAAATTAGCGATGTCAGTGAGACGTCACACCAAGGTGCTCGCTGATGGAGAGGGATGACTTGGGAGAACCCAAGTTGCAGTGGGCCCAGAGCACCAGTTGCTGGTTGTGTACAGTGTCAGTTTTGCCTCCAGTGAGGTAATGCATGTATATGTTAGTCAGAGCTGTACCCTGGTTTGTCTGTGTATTGCCTGCTGTTGACTGCATCCCCTGTACTCCAGAGCATCTGTTCTGGAGTGAGAGAAATTCTCTTTTGCACTTCTGTTTTGGTCGAACAGAGTGTGTGTGTGCACCCACTGTTTGTATTGTACTGTATTGTATACTACAAGAGTGTGTCTCCTGCCCTGCACGAAGTCCTGCCCTGGGACAGTGGGTGACCAGACCCTTCTCTGGCGGTGCGGGGGCTGGGCAGGGTCCTGACTTTCCCCTTTTACCCGGGTTCGGGGCATCTGGGCAGCCCTGCTTTGTTTGCCGGCAGGCCTCTGGCTGGGAGTCGCTGCCAGAGGCTGTATCCGACATCTGGGAGGTGAACTGGGAGTGCCTGCTCTGTCCTTTGCACTGCAGAAACGCGCCTAGTGCAGGCGGGACATGCATCTGTTTTTGTTCTGCTTTGCACCTGAGATCTAGTACACCCAGGCCGCTTATTGCAGTGCCCTGTTTGTCGCGTCGACCGTGTGTGTGTGTGTGCGTGTGACCCCAACCCCTCCTGCAAGGCCAGCGCCCTTGTCAGAACAACACAAGTTGTTGTTTCCGCGACTTTTGGGACTGTGGAATATGGCGGTGAAGGATGGTTTCCGCCCCTGGGGGGGGGGGGGGTTGGTAGGGGCATTGGAAGTCTGGTTTTCAACTGGGGATGGGAAGGTTCGGGAAAAGGGCTCAATTGACAGGACCAGTAATCAGTTATTATGAACTCTGGTGCCAAAGGTGCCGAAAATTTTTTTGTGCATTGCAAATGGTCAAATTTTTTTCACCAAATATATGGCAAATTATGACATTTTCCGAGCCCCCTTGACGCGCTGATTACAAAAATCCCATTTTCATTTTTTGCCTTTTTCTGGGTCTGGGTCACCTCTGGGGCCGGGAGGTCAGTCTCAGTAGGATTTTGGGGGCCCGTCAATTGAGCCTTTTGGGGGGGCTCTAGCCAGAGGGCTGTATCCCCCCCCCCCCCTCGAAGTTGAAAGCCCGCCCACCCCTGGGAGTCTCAGTACGTGTGCCAGTGGGTACTTCGGGGCGTGGGCACTGGTTTGGGTTTTCAGCAATCAAGTGGTCACATCGCTTGTCCCATGCCACTTGGGAAACGGATGTTCAACAGACGAGAGGGGGGGCAGCTGTCCCTCTGCTTGCAAGGGCTGCCGCTGCCTGCTGCCCGCTTGGCCCTCCCCCCACGCCGGCGCCGGCACTGCTCCACACAAGGTCTGTCGGTGACAGTGAATTGTAAGAGGGGAGGCACCCGGGGCGGTGCATCGCAGAGCCTTTCTGTGTGCGTCCCACGCAATGTGTATCTCCCTTCGACCGGATACACACCACCGTATGGACTGAGCCCTGCAGACAAAAGGCATGTCTGCGAGGATGCCCACCAGAGAACTCACTTTATAACCACAGAACAGGACAGGCAGGACACTACAGACTGAATGTAGATTGAATACCCTTTTTGACATGTGTGCAAGCCCCCGGGGCGCGGCAGCAACGTACAGCTGCATACTCGTGTGACACGAATCCAGAGTCCAAATATACGTCCCACTGCTGCACGTGAACTGTAGTTCGCACGGGACACATATCTCTCTGGGACATCCAGAAGGTGCCGACACGGAGCAAATTCGCATTTCGGCAGGGTTTTCTCAACTTTTGGTCTAATGCACCAAAATGTCGTTACCTCGGGGGGGGGGGGTGTATGCTTTTTGAAATCTGTGCGAAAAGGCCGTTTCAGAATGTATGGGTTGGGGTACGTGGTCACAATTTTGAGCACGGAGCTGTAAACGGGACAACGCACAGGGCACAGGCAATGCTCCAAGGATGACTCATTATTCTGAATCGGATTCGTTCTCAGTGTTGCCCCTTTCCACAAGGGCTGGGACTCCATTGGGGCACACATCCCCATGCTTGTGATTGGGAACATACCTCTTCAATTTTCCCCAATCTTGCAGCCTGTGTGCCTTCACTGGCACCCACCCTGTGTTCAGGGGCATGGCCCATAGGCCGTCAGTTGTGAGGAGCTGGACCTTGCGCCATGGAATGGCCTCACTGTACCCTGATTTCACCCAAACAAAACCGGAATTGGCCTCAGGGTTTTCAGGGTCAGGTGTCTTACCAAAATCCAACCACTTTACTTTCTCATCTCTGAACAAAACAGGCTTCCGCTGATGGTCCAGGTGGCAGACATGGTAGCTGCCTGTTGACAAAAGGAGGCAGCAAGCAACACGGGCATCGTCCAAAAGGGACGAAAATCTGAAACATGTCGTCAGGACAGCATGCAGACCCGGGTGTTCCAAATAGCCCTTTTCAAGGGCTTTCCGAATATACCCCACATACTCCCCCCTTCGGGACACTCAGCGGGCACAAATGAGGCGACAATGGCACCAACCCCTGAAAACGCTCCGTGTTGGCACCAAATCAGACGTCCCGGAGAGATATGTTTTACCCCCCCCCCCCTTGTCCAAGCATGAGCAGCCCACGCTTAAGCGCCCCTTCGTCTAAGCACGGGAACCCCCTGGGCTGTGCTTACCTCAGCAGAAGGGGGAGGGTGGGTCCCATCTAACAAGCTCACATCTGACCGTTCCTGCCGCACCTCCATGTGCGTATATGCCTCCGAGCCGTCCGTACGGAATGCGATATTCTTTCTCTGTTTTTTCTCCCCATGCAGGGCGGCCTGAGGTTGTTGGTGGCAGGCCCGGGGGGGGGGGGGGGCAGGCCCAGTCCTTGTGTGCGACCCTTCGCAGCCCCCCCGCCCCCCCCTCCGAGTTGTTGACAGATAGTTTGGGGGGATGGGTCGTAGGGGGACCGGGTCCAGCCCCCCTGCCCCCGGGGGTGGCAGGAGTTGTTTAACCGACGGCACTTGGCGCTCAACGAACGGCAGTTGACGGCCAACCGACGCCCTCTGGCCCGTGACTGGCAGCAGTCACTCGCCGGCCGGCGCTCTACTGAGGTCTGAGGGTACCGGAGGCCTTTTACCGGACAGCCCTGGCGTGCCTCTGGGCCGCACGAGGGGCCGTATGCCACATGGTGCCGCCCCTCCCCCCCCCGGCCACTGCATGTGCACTGCTTTGCAGAAGCACGGCATCCCCCCGTGGCGCCCCAGCGCTGTGGGACGGGGGGCTTGCCCGCACACCCGGGGGCCGGGGGGTACATGGCGTCGGGGGGAGGGGGCACACGGCGCCCGTTTCCCCCCGACGCATTGTCCGCACGTTTTGGGGAGGGGGGTGGGGGGCGTTGGCTGTGGCACGATTGGCGCCGCACAGAGTCGTTCGGTGCGGGCCGCGGCCCTCGCCGGTCTCTGACCGTGAACCGGGTCTGAGCGGGTCCGGGCGTGGCATCCCCAGTGCACAGCCGACGCACCAGCCCTACACCCCCGCCCTGTCCCCATCCCATGCTGTAGACCTGACCCTCGCCCTCGCCTCGGCCTTCAGCCTTGCCCCGGCCCTCGCGTCGCCGGTAACCCTAGCCTCAGTGTCCCCATGCCCATATATAGGGGGCTTTTTGGCAGTGCCACATCACGCTGATCATTTCAGAATATTTGTGCCAGGGTAAAACCCAAGCACTTGGCCCGTCGGTAGGTGAGGATGGGATGTGGTGAGTGGAATGGATTCCGAGCACCCTTAGGCTTATCGCGTCCCATGTTCCACCTCTTCGTGAGGGTTGTCCCCCAGACCAGGCTACCCCCCCTCCCTTTGCGAGAGCAACACCCTTGTCGGAGCAACAGTGGGTGTTGTGTCCGCAGCTTTTGGAACTGTGGAATTTGGCGGTTCCATTTTCTGGTGGTCCATGAAGATCAAGTTTTCCCTGTGATTTGAGGCTGGGAATGGTGTTGTAGGGATATTGGCTGCTGCCCTGCCACCTATTTTCGCCCCTTTTTGCCCTTTGGAGGTGGGGATTGGGGAATCATCTGATGACTAGTACATTCATGATGCAATAGTCACCTCTTGTGCCTTCTCAGGACACGCACAAACAGCGCCCCTGTCAGTGCAACAGTAGGTGTTGTTTTTGTCAAATTTTGGAACTTCAGTGTTTCTCTCGCAGGGGGGGGGGGTTGCCTCTTGTCAGAATCGCCTGAAGGCGGTCGTTGGGTTCGAACCCTGGTCCTTCTGAACTAGCATCCACTGCACACACCATTCAGCTAGCCGGTTGGCTTCATGGGGCAGTGGGTGCGGGGGCAGCAGGGCAATTCATTCTGACCGCTTCGCCCACTTGGAACAGTAGCTGGAAACATCGCGCCACACAATTTGTATATATAGCCCAAAGGAGACTCTCAAACCGTTACAGCTGTGAATCATGACTGCATGACTGCAACGGGTGCACCGCTGCATTTCTGGGACGACCCAGAGCACATTGGAATTGAGGTTTCGGATGTGAATAAAAACATTGCACTCCCTGGAACCCCTCAACAGGGGGCAGGGGCTAAAGCCGCAGACCTGACCCCGCACGCCGTCTGCACCTGAAGACCAAAGCCTTGCGAATTGCATGTCTGAGTGGGTGAGTGAGTCGATCAGTAGTTGCATTCACTTCACTTCATGGAGGGGGTGGAGCCCTAGCCCTACCGTCAGGTGAATTGGTGCTGGACAAAATCAAACTCAAGATCAGCCGTGACCCACAAGACCCTGGCCTCCCATTCTGCCCGTGCCCTTGTCAACTTCAGCTGTTTCTTGGTCCCAGGAATCCCAGAGCCTTTTTGCTTCCCTCCAATGGAATCCCCCCCCTCCCCAACGCCTTCAGTGCAAATCAGTTCATGGTCTTTTGGTGACCCCCCCCCCCCCCCCGTGTGCAGAGACTTGAGTCAAGTGTGTGGCAGCATACCTGACCGTTTGAGGCCCTTGTGCAACGACCGCTTTGCCCAACAACCGCCTCGTCAAAACCAGAAGACGCAGCGGGGACTGCCACGCCTGTAGGCATCCCCAGGTGCTACTGGAGCACACGAAAGACCGGAGGCTGAGAAGAAACAGCGTGTGGTCAGTAGAGAGTGTTTTTCAAGGCAAACATGCGCCGTGGCATGTCCGCTACCTCGCTGACTTGTGGGACAATCCGAGCACTGGAAAGCTCTGATTCCTGAGTGCTAGAATTCTCTCGAGTACCGTTTGGTAAGAGGGCTTTGCCAGCTTACCCGGGTCTGAACTACCCTGTCTAGTGACCACCCTGTGGCCAAACAGTGAAATGTTGCTGGTCGTTGTGGAACGGGGAGGCGGGGTACAAGCAGTTGGACGCAGGAGCACTTTGGTACCCCTACAAGTCAGCGGGCAGTCCTGATGCAGGCACCCCCCTCTTTCAAGACAGGCAGCCCGCAGACCCCTGCAGGCCCTCCTCTATAATATGGCGACCCCCCCTCCCTTGGCACGTACACACACGTACACACGCCCTGTGGGCGTCGCTCACGATCCCGAGCCTGCGAATCCGCTGCAGTTCAAGTCACTGGCAAAGTTGATATCTCCCAAGCGCTGCCGCCGACCCTAGTCCAGTGAGGGAGGCCCCCCAGCCTTTGCTTCTCACCTCTGTCTGTTCCATGGGCGCATTGTTAGGGGGTGTACCGTGCGCTGTGCACGCGCTGTGCGAAAAGTTGGCTGTTCTCCACCACCGGGAGTTCGGTAACTTCAGAAGATTGAAAGGACGCCATTGACTGGCTGCTGCAGTGGACGGGGCTATAGGGGGCAGAATTTAGGTCCCTGGGACCCATGGCAAGCATCAGATGTTTGAATTTTTGAGTTTTGAATTGATTGTGCATGATTCCGCAGGTGGGTGGTTTTCAGGGTTGTTACCTGGATAATCACCGTAATAATTGGCGCTGTGCGCGCGCTGTGCGAAAACGCCCCCTTAGTTGTTTGTTTGGGCCCCAACCTTCATCTCACCCCCAGGTCTGGGGGACATGTCAGATGCTGTTATGTACTGGTCGACTGTCTTGGCGCAAAGCAGGTGGGCATTTCCTTCCACGCCACCGGAACCTGGGGGCGATGGAGCTTTGCTCTGCTCGCCCCGGCCCCCTTTATACATCCCAGTGCCCATGTTCTGTGCTGTGATCACTGGTAGCTGTTGTTTGAGCACTGGTGCCGCTTGTGCCAAGGCCTGCGTGTCGCTCTCGTGCCACAACGCACCGACACACCCACAGCAAGGGCAGCAAGGGACACACTGTGACGCCTTTCCCGAAATGCTGCCCTCAGCCTCCCTTGCAATGTACCCGCCCTTGCGATTCCCCTGCGGGGGGGGGGGGGGGGGGGCACCTTGAACCTTGAACACAGGTATGGTGGTTTTTCAGGTTTTGGTGGGGTTTCTGTATTTGTCCACGGCAATCCCATTCATGCATTGTGGTGCAAATGCATTGATTGCATCTCAGGCAATGCGTTGATCCATGTATGTGAGGTTTCATAGAAACCGAGGTTTTGAACCCTGCCACCACTCACAGTGTTTGTTTGTCTGTGTGTACACCTGATCTTTATCTGCCCTGCTCCCAATGTTGCTGCATTGCTTTGAATATAGCCATTGCCTCTGTGGAGGACAGCTGACAGATCAAAACCTGCAAATCGTCCAAGTTTGTTTTTTTTTCTTTTCAGCAAATTCAATTTCAGCAATCAATGTTGATCATGCTGACGCATACCCAGCCGGTGCTGTTGTAAACTTCTCGCCTTCAGACGGCACTGTTGTGGTTGCCCAGATTCAGGGTGCGTTAGAACCTGGTACTGACTACCAGACCATCCTGTATGAGCAATCTAGTAGTGTGGTGACACATGATTGTGCAGTTGTTGCACATGTGTTGCTGCTGCGTGTGCAAACGCCACCACACCCGACGTCCTCGCTGGTCTTTGCAAACCAACCTCCGAAGTGGGTGCAGTTGGAGATGGACAACGTTTCTGCGCCCTCCTTCGCCCCCTCTCCCAGAAGTGAAAGAGGCTGTGCACCTCACAGGCCCCTCTTTCAGCCCTGAAGTGCCCACGATCCCAGGTTTCCTCAGAAACCCCAGTTTGGCACCACTGCCCTCTTGTCCACAGTGTGCAGTCCACAGTGCAGGGCCGCGTGCTCCCGCCCGTCAGATGGTTGTTTGACTTATTCTGTGCCCGTCTCAGGAGGACAGCGGGAGTCCAGGGAACCAGCCAAACCCCACTTTGGCCGGTAGCATGGCCTGTCAGGGTTATCTTACGCATGCTGCGCCCCTGTTGTGCGCATGTCTTATTGCGTGGCATGCGTTCCTTGCAATTCCCTTGGGGCGCAGGTGCATCGCAAGGGGGGGCAGGTACAACAGCCCCCCAGGGGTGTGGGCCCTGGACTCAGTGCAGCAGTTCCCAATTTGGGCTCAAGCCGAGTTGAACAGGGAGCAAGAGTGGGGGCACCGTGAGGCGCCATAGTGACAGAAGTCCACACCGCAGTACCTGAACTTGGGTAGGACCGGAGCCGTCAGGAACTGGCCCATGGCACAGGGAGCATACGTGCATGTGTGGAGCGCTTTATTGACCTGCATGCCCCCCCCCCCCCCATGCGGCAACAGGCTCAGAATGTGAGGCTCGCTCCAGTGCACTGCATGCACATACTCCAATAGTAAGAACTGGATCTGCAAGCAGTTGGACTTGGTGGCTTGTGACCTTCCAGTTCAAGAATCGCGATTTTTGGTGGAAGCGTCGTGATTTCCGACGCACCTTTCAGTGTTTGTGAGGCAGCCTATCGCTACTACAGCAAGGAGCGCAGACCCTGCCACCTCTCTCCCCTGTGTTGCATATCTTGGATTGTTTCCGTCGATTTTTTGCATGGTTAGGGCAATGCACGCAGCCCGTACCATGCCACACCCTGTACCCTGCCTGCTCCCAGCCCCACACTTGCTTTCTTTTGCTGAAGTGTTCGTATATGCAAGCACCCACCCAGACTTCATTGGCGTACTTGCCATGCGCAGAAGACTCCACTGGACCAGCCTCTAATGGAGGAGTTGTCATCTTGAGCCACCTGGTAACCTTCTCATCAGCCCCAGCGAGGCCAAACTTCGGACTCCGCTGCGGCTCAGTGAGCCAGGGCCAAGGATTTGTGTACAAGATATGGGGCAGGGTCAGAGTAAGTGGCACCCAACAATATTTCCTGCATCTCCATCTGCAATTTTTTTATACTCAGCCCGCTTTGCCTCCTTTTGATAGCAAGCCCACCACTGCGCTTGGCACGGACATGTCAAGTTGCCTATTGGAACAAGGATTTATTCGAAAATGAACTCTGCAATTGAACTGAAAGGTAACGGAGGGCACGACCACAAGACGTATTTTGCTATTGTATCTTGCACCAGGGCGGGGCTTGGATCAGGGGTTGGCCCCCGTTTTAGGGTTCCAACTGCTCCTAGGGGGAGTATCAGACGCGGTGCGCGCATGGTGCACACATGAGGGGTTGTTGTGTGGACCGTTTCAGCTGATTTAGAGGCTACGTGCTGTTGGGGGAGTATTAGCGCGCCGTGTCATGCACGCCAGATTATGCAAAGTATGCAAAGGCGGAGCAAAAAAATGCGGCAACAGATAGGGAGGACCGCCAAGCTAAGGCATGCCCAGCCGCTTAGACACAAACGAAAGCCCAAAGACACTGCAAAACAAAGCAAAAACTGCCCCAACTGCAAGGTACTATGCCTGGCCCTGGTCCGAGTTGCTACCTGAGCGCATGCAAATCAGCCCCTTAAGCCCCGCTCCACACGCTCCTTACAAAGGTCCCTGCCGAGGTTTTGGGTGTCGTTGCTGTAACCTAGGGTTGGTCCACAATTGCAATGTCCCCTTCTCGTAGTGTCTTGTCCATGAATTCCGCCACCTCGTCCACGAGTTCCCCAAACACATGGATGTTGCTGGAGCCCACGTGGTTGCCAGAGCTGCCTGGCATCAGCCAGTGCACGGTGGAGGAGCCGTCGATGCAACAAATATGCAAGCCGGGGGGGGGGACCGGCCGTTGCCCACATCCGCTGGTTCTTCAGGCCCCGCGGGGCACGCCACATCCGCGTCAATCGTCGCACCACACTGCGCTATGTCGCCATCCTGCACCAAGTCCACGTCCATGCAGTGCATGTGTGCAGCTGCGAAGCTCTGCCGCAATCCGATGTGGTCCGACGTAGCGGAGAAACCTGCGGGCCCCCGCAAGTTTCTCACCCGCTAGCACCGCAGTGACGAACTATTTGCTGACCTTGGGCCGAGCCGGATTACACCTGTTTTGAATGGCGAACACCACGCGCACCCGCGAATTGTGTTCGGCTGTGGCTTCTAGGCCCGCTCGGTTGTGGACCCCAGTATGGAGTTGGATGTGAGGCTTATTCGGCCGCCATGCTTGACGGCGTTGATGTTGGCGTTGTCCAGAACTAGACCGCACGGGGCTTGGTCCAGCTGCACCGCCAGGCCCGCAACATGCAATTGCACGTTTCGGCCTGGGCAATGATCGGCGATGAAGGATCTCAGATCTTGTCCGCCCCCGTTGAGGCCTTGAACTCGGACTCCTGCTGGCGTACCACCAAGAACTGGAAGCGCTGATGCCACAATGATCGCCGCCCCGATTTTCCGAATCTGCCGCTCGAACTTCGTCTGGTGGTACCCCCCCCCCCCCCTTGCGCAAGCACTGCCTTGTCTAAGCACATGAGCCCGTGTTACCATCGTTTTGATGGAATTTTCTGACCACGGTTTTTATGGTCAGAAATGTAACATTATGTGATTGTGCTTCGCTTGTAGGGGGAAAGGGGGGCTTGATCATGCTTGTGGTAGTTCCTCCTGCTTATACCAACATTCTGCATGCAATCGCAACCCAATGATGTCCCTGTTGATGTGATTTTCAGCCATGGCTCATGTTGCTACACCTGGCATGGCTGTTACCCAAAGGCTGCCCCAAAGGGCAAGCATGTGCAATTGTTCAAGATGAGGCGCAAGGTGGGAAGCGGCTTCTATTCCACAGCTCTTGATGGCCCTGATGGGCAGTGAGGACCTCCAGAACTCGCTGAAACTTGCCTGCACATGGTGTTGTAGTGCCCTGTTGCGACAATTGTGCTTAGGGTGAGGTATGGGCAGGTTTCCGGTGACATACGTTCTTTTGGCACCGCGCGTCGCGCGCAAGCACGGGCTTGTCTAAGCACGGGAGCCCGTCTTACCATCGTTTTGATGACTTTCAGTGTGCTTGCGCAAGGGGGGGGGGCGGGGTACTCCATTTTGCACGGGGACGTTCTCAGAAACACCCCAGGAATAGGCTCACTTGGTGTCTGTAAACGGGAGCCGCCCTGTGTGGGAACATCCGCAAGAACTCCTCCATGACGGGGCTCGTCTTGCGCCTGCACTGGGGCTCATCGTGCGTAGGAAAATCCCCAGGATCACGTGCATCACCGCCATGTTGCTGCCCGGCTTTATGCGCTGCAGCTGCCCGTGCGTCTTGGCAACGGCCTAGCGCCCTGCAGCTGAGAGTTCAGCTGCTGCACCCACTGGTAGTGGCCCATGGGCCCATGGGGAGAGGCTGTACACCTCCCCCCCCAAAAAAAGACTGCAAAACTGCCTAAGTGAGAGGAAATGCAAACAAAAGTTGAAATGAGGTTCAATTAGTGGTCTACATCACCCCTGAGTTCTTGGGGGCAGATAGTTTGGGGGGGGGGGCAAAAACACGCACGGGTATAAAAAAGGATGCCCGAGGAAATGCAAACAAAAGTTGAAACGAGGTTCAACTAGTGTTTGCAAAGGCGGAGCACAAAAATACTGCAACAGAATTTGGGTATTCATTCTCCGCCCCACGCTCGCCCTCCCGAGGTGCCAAAGCACCCCGTTCCTACCCCCTCCCCCCCGACCCCATCCAGCCACCCCCAGGGTGCCATTCGGTAACCCGCTGGTTAGGTGCCAATTGAGTCCTACAAACACCCCCCAAAAAAGAAAATGCAAAAAATTTTGGGGTGTGTAAGCTTGCTGCGGCTGAGCTAGCACCACTCTGTACAGCCCTTGACAGCCAAAAGGCCAGAGGACTGCCAACTTGTGGCACGCCCAGCAACCCACAACAAACATGTAGACCCCCCCCCCCACATTGCTGCATATGTATACCAGGACGTGCGTATGTGGAGCGCTTGTTGACCTGTGTGCGGCCCCCCCACAGGCCCCAGTGGCGCAATCCTGAGAAGGCATGGGTGATGTAGCCACTTCTGATTTTGTCCCCTTCTATTGGGGGCCATGATGGTGCTTATGAAGTTAACCCGGGTCTGAGTGGCATTTTGTGTTGTTCAATTCTCATATTCCGGCTTATGCAATGTGCTTTGCAGGGAAGGTTTGCGGTCCACTGTAGTCTACTTGGGGGACTTCCCGAGGTGTGGACAAACTTGGGGCTAGAGCCAAGATACTCAAGACAAGCGTAGCGCGACGGGCAATTTTCCCCCTTGGCGCCTCTCTGCCCAAACCTTTACCTGTGCATGCAAAGTAGGGAATGGGGTGCAATAATTTGTCATCTTTCAGCCTGTTGTTGCACTGGTTCCATGCATGGGGGGCGCCTACTTGTGAGGTCTGACACCCCCCCCCCCCCTTGGACCTGAATCTGGGTTGCGCTGCACAGCAGCAAGGCAAAACAATTCACTGTGAGTTGTAGCTATTATCATATGCCTGTGTCACGGGGGTATATGCGAGCTCAGTATCGTTGCTCATGGCCCCTCTGGACCCCCCAACCCATACTAGTTAGCACCTCGTTAGAACTAGCAACTTGGGTGCCAACGGCGGCCGAAAATTTTTTTTGAGCCTGGAAAATTTGCAACACACTTGATTTCCCCCCCACTTGTTTACATTCAAAATGCTCACAATGAGTTAGGGAATGCCGTGTCAGGTGTCTTCTTCTGCTGGCCGGGAAGCCTTTGCTGATTCAGAGGTACATATGTTGGAATACGGTACTGTTTTTCATTTGTTGTGAGTGGTAAAACCAAATTTCACCCCACTTGTGTACCCTTCCCCCCCTTGAAATCCCCCCCCTTGAAATCTCCCCCCCTTGAAATCCCCCCCCCCCCCCGGTCACCTTGGCCGATAAAGCACATGAAATTCTAGGCGCCAAAGAAAATTTGTACAAGGCGCTAAAGCTGATTTATATTGTGATACTATGGTACAGATTTGTGGTGCGGGGGGGAACCGTCACTTTGTGACCACCCCTCCCCCCCCCTTCCATTGGCTGGAACTGCCCGGGCAGGGGCATCCAGTATCTGTTACCGACCATGATTGAGCCCCCGGAGGGGGGGAACTGACCCAACAAAAGGGGGGAGATTTCAAGGGGGGAAGGGTACATTCAAAATGCTCAGAATGAAATGGGGAATTCAAAAATGCCCCCAACAATGGAAAAAAATTTTCGACCCTTCGACCCCCCCCCCCTCCCGGACTCCCGCGGGGGTTGGTGTCTAGACTGCAGACCCCCCCCCCATGGTTCCATGTGAGCTCGCCCAAGGGGCCCCCAGCATCTTCTACAAAGAGGGAGTGTTAGCACGCAGGGCAACTTTTTGGGCTATTTCCAATCCCTACCCCTGTGGGACCCCTAAGAAGGCAGGGGTTATGTAGTCAATCCGCTGATTTTTGGGCCCCCGAGAAGGCAGGGGTTGGTTAGCAAGGTCCGATTTTGTCCCCGCGGCTCCTAGGGCGCCAACCCGGTGGCCTATGGGTATCACGTTTCCTTCCTCTACACTTTGGTGCATTTGGGGTTAGTACAATCAAAAGCAACGTGAAGGCATGTCCCTGTATTCCAACGGTGGCCTCCAAATGGTGGAAATCGCGGGCTCCGAGTACCAGGCCGCGGGAGCTGTGGTGACAAAAGGACCCCGGCGCATTCTGGCCGGCTCATGGGTAGTCATACAAAGCCAAAATGTACGACGCGGCCATAGGGACCGCGATAGCATCCAACTGTGATAAGCAGTACAGCGACAACATGGCCGTGACCAAATGTGCCGACGAACGACCCACGTGGGAGTGCTCTTATTCCGGCGTCCGCCACAAGGTGTGTGCTCACACGCAACACAAGTGAGTCATCATGGAGTAGATCCCCAGTCACTGTCAAGAGTCCGAGGCCCGCAGAACGGTAATGGTAAACTCGGGGACTCAATTTGGGAAAGTCATCATAAAAGTAGCGCGTAGGGCGCGCGCAGGGCAAACACTACCCCAGAGGGACAATATTTACAAGGGCTTCAAAGATAGACCATTTCTTGGAGAAGTTGTTCAAATCGTGCACTTTGAGCGCCAGGAACCCAAATGCAAAACAAAGAAAAGTTGGTGGTGGTTTTGGACTCACAGTGTGTGTATAAGGGGATAGTAGATTGGCCTGCCAAGTGGCGTGCTCGACAGGGGTGGGGCACAGGGATCTGTGGGAGGCGATACTGTGGTTGCGCGAGTTGGGGGGTGGGGACGTGCAGCTGCTGCGGTGGGTCCCCTCCCATCTAAATGATGAAGCAAACACATTGGCGTCGATGGGGAGGCAGTTGCACCCAAACAACCTGCTTCCACCGTCAAAACCGCGTAGAATGGGATGGGTTGGGGCTGGAACCCATTAAGGAGTCTGGGCAGTTGTCTGATCCGGATGGTGCCGTCAACTTAGGGACGGAGCTGTTGGAAAATGAGGGCATGGGGTTGTCCTCCTCGTCAGAGTCAGACAGTGAGGGATTCTCCACGGATGTCAGTGATTGGGCATGGGAAAGGGCGCGAGAGTTGTGCTCACTCAGTGTGGGAACAAATTACAGTATGGATGTCTGTGGCAACCGACGGTGGAAGGGCAGGAGGGGAATCAAGAATGCTTCTGGTGTGGCCTAAAGGCACAATATTGACCTGAAACCTAATCTTGGCAACTGGTGTCCAACGGCGCCTTGCTGGACTCATGAACACTTTGTGATGGCGCCTTGCTGAACGATATGGCGGTTCTTGGCCATAGAACGACAATGGTTGTCACCCTCCAGAATCGCTCTGGCATTTCAACAGTGCGTCAAGTATCATGCAGCAGAGCTGTGACACACATTGTCCAGTTCGTTCAGCAAAGCACCGTCAGGCAGCCCCACACATTGTTCATTCAGTCCAGCAAGGCGCTGTAAGGCACCAGCAAAGATTAGGTTTCAGCTCAGAATTGTGTCTTTAGGCCATCAGGAGTACTTTTGATTACCCTCCTGCCCTTTCGCTGTAGGTCGTCTCTCGCCCTGTCACTGACATCCATGGAAAAACCATCACTGTCTGGTCCCGAGAACAAGTTGCGGTTAGTGTAGTGTAGCACAGCGGAGGTAACGGAAGTTCTGCCATCGGAGCCCCAGCTCAACCCCTCCCCACTCATGACCTTGCTGCCCCTATCCCCCTCCTGCTCCCTCCCCAGTCTTTTGTTATTTCTGTGCAAGTGGGGGGGGCCTCAGCCCACCCACCCACCCACCCTTGTGGCTGTATCCCAGTCCTACTGGGGCGTAGTAAGGACAGTGCCCCATCTTATCACTGATATTCTTCACTGCTGTCCGTGGAAAGTGAATCCTGACGTCTTTGTTGTGCTCAGGGGGCAGGGCTGGGGCAGGCAGAATCCTTCGACGACAATGTGTGTTGCGGCTCCGCCTCATGATACTTGAAGTATTGTTGGAGTGCCAGAGTGATTCTGGAGGGCGACGATCGTCGATTTATGGCCAAGAACCGCCATGCGCAAGAGCCACCCTCTGGTTCCACGGCACTTTTCCCGACCTTTTCTTTTTTTTTGCACAGAATTCTGCAAAGAATTGCGCTGGATGTTGGGCAGATGTGTGTTGCATGACAATACATGCTTGTGAACGCAAATTGAGGCACATGGGACAGAGGGGGAGTCTTTGCACTGCGCGCGCACTGCGCGCTACTTTTAGACTATGTTCCCCCCGAAGAGCCCCGAAGCACACCCCTTGGAAACGCCCTTAGAATTAGGTGACCCAAACTGCCCTAGCTCAAGTAAGTTGCAAACTACCTTCCCTTCACATAACACACATCATGCACAACTGGAAAAGCCATGAACAGTGCATGGGCAGGGGCCAACGGACAAATCCAAACGATGTTTCCCAAGCTGTCAATGGCAACCGTAACTTTGTATACGCACCCGGCGTATTTAGGATTAAACAAGACATCGCAAAGGATGCCTCCTATGGATGCAATGGGCATGCTATCCACGTACCCCCCCCCCCTTTGCAAACTCCCCCCCCTTGCAATCCCCCCCCCCACCCGGGAGACCGTCACTTCCATGTTTTTCTAGTTAACATGTATTGTGATGGTTTGTGTTGTGTTGTGTGTCTGCTTTACGCATGGCTTTGCATTGCTTTCCCATTTCTTCAAATCAAGCACCTGTGTGTGTTCTGTCTTATTCTGTCTCCAAAGGCGTTGTATGGGTGTGTGGTGGTCAATAACATTTGTGTTGGATGAAGCACATTGGCATCAACGCGAAAGTCGCTTCACACGTGTTCTCTTTGCTTGCATCAGTGGAGGGTACCACAGTTTGCCTTGAAATACCCTTGCAATCTCCCCCCCCCCCCCCCGGAGACCGTCACTTGGCGACCGTCTCCCCCCCCCCACCCGGGAGACCGTCGCGCGCTAACCCGGGAGTTTGCAAGGGGGGCGGGGGGTAGTGCGTCACGAAATATGGAAAGTGTGGGACGTGGTTCCACTCCGACAATCTTTCCGCCCATCGAATTTCAGCGACAACACCATTCAAGTAAGAACGAACACGATGCACACTTGCCCACCAAGCCTCCTCAGAGCACCCTGTTGCTCTAGAGAGGGGATGAGCACACCCAAAAGAGCGCGGAAATGCTACATCACCCCTGCATTCTCAGGGGTCCCCAACAAAGGGGGATAAAATCAGAACTCAAAACCTCCGCTACGGGTCACCATGATGCCCCTAGGGGCCCCTAGTATCTCAAAGTATGGGTCTCTAGTACGGCCAGACGCCCAAATAGTTGCACTGCGCGCGCACTGCGCTTGAGGCGCCCCCAGAATTTGACGCATTTGCAAGGACAAATTTACCTTTCTACCACAATGCACGGGAATTTTGTTTTCTGTGGTATGGGGCTGCTCATGGCCGTGCGCAAGAACCAATCCCCGGATGCACGGCATTTGGCTTGAAAGCACTATCCAAGAAGCACCCACTGGTCAACGGCACAACATTGCTGGTTCCTGGGCAAGGGGGGGGGGGTAAGGGTGCTAGAAGACAACAAATTTCAAGTGTTTTTCCTGGTTCATTGTGCAAAGCTGGTGCACCGTTCACCTGTTTTGCGCTTGGTAACACTACAACAAGGGATACCCCATGGAATATCCCACGGCTTTGGTGCAGCCTTGCTGTGCGGCAGGCGTTTAGAGATTTGGCACAATACACCAAAGCAGAAAGCAGAAACCCCACAACCATCCAAGCCATCATATGGTACATATGGTTGCAAATCCAATAGTGGAGCACCCCAGCCAAGAAGGGGACACATTTTGCTGTGCAAGAACCACCGAACTAATGGCTGAAAGTGTCTATGGCGGAGACATTCAGTCGATCATTACCGACCATTGATCCCCGAGCCGTCATGTAAGGTGACCTGAATCAGCCGTCTCTCACAATTCTCTGAATTTTCTGCTGGTTGCAGTCATGAAGGCAAGGTAGCATGATTAGAGGGCTCAAACACTTCTTCCAGCACCACATTCTGTACCTTTGCAAGCATGGTGGCCAGTCTGTGCTCGCTGGAATGGCGGTGGTTTGTCAAACGGGCACCTTCATCACCTTTTGTGCTCAGTCTAGTGCATGCCGCATACTGTTTTGCTGCCTGTGTGCTCTGATGCCCATGGCTTGTCCAAATCACATGGGGTGTGGTTTCTGCAGTTTTCAGTCCTTTTACTGCAAGTTGTGCAGGTCATACTTGGCCCTAACGTCCGTTTTCAGGCTGCTATGCGTCCCTTTGCATCCGTTTGTTTTTGTAGGGGCATCCGTTTGCGTCCGTTTTTAGTCTTGGGGGGCGTCCGTTTGTGTCCGTTTTCACCAAAATATCAATCCCATCTTTGAGCAGCAACCAATTTGACTGGAACCCCTTAAGTACTGGCTGCGTCCGATGATGGTGTCTATTGGTATGGCACCGGAGGGGTGGGGTTTTTTGTCGTCTTCACCTTCCGTGACCAACAAAAGCTGCTGCACAAAGCGAACCAAGAAGCAGGCCCGAGGTTGTTGTTAACCCACATTGCGGAGAGGCAAGCATGCAACACCAGGTGTATGAATTCTGGCAGCCCACCTGGTATGAAAAGACGGGCACTTGGTATTGCATGGGTGGAAGACAGAAGTTGCCCAGGCCACTAGGTAGTGTGGTATGCTTGTCAGAAAGGAGTAGACACGCAGACCTTTAGCTGAAGCATGACGCCACATGTTGGTCAGCACAAGTCACCAACCCCAGATTTGGATAATCCAATTGCGTGGGTATTTGTATGGTTGTATGTTCTTCAATTTGCATCCTCTTCGATTTTGAACTACCTGAACTTTTACAATGTTGAGTCAGTCAGTGAGTTGTGAAGGCAACAAAGAACCGTCCTGACATTGCAACCAGCAGCACTACATCTACCAACACCCATGAGGCCACCAACAGCAGCAGCAGCAACAACAACAACATACGACAACAACCCCAACAAAGCACACAACCAACAACATCAACATCCTCCACCTCCCCAAGCTCACCAGCACAAACAGCAACCCCCACAAATGCCCCCACAAAGAGTACCAAGGCTACCCCACCTTCCAGCACAACGCCAAAGAGGAAGAAGTCCCCAGGAACGACACCAGATTCCCAACTGAAGGGGGAAATGGCAAAGTGGGCACAGCACAAAACTTGTAAGTTGCGTCCTTGTGCGTCCGTTTTCAGCTCTGGGGTGCGTCCGGTTGCGTCTGTTTTCAATTCTGGGGGGCGTCCGTTACCGTCCATTAAAACAGACGCTAGGGCCAAGTATAGTGCAGGTACAGAGGGGCAGCAATGACAACAGCAGCAACATCACCGGCCACTGCAACTGCAGAAGCAGCGACAGCCACAGCAATGGCAATGGCAACAGCAACGACGACACCAATGACATCGGCAACAGCGATTGCGGCGACGCCAGCAGCAGCAGCAGTAGCAGGACTGGCAACAGGAACGGCAACGCTGCAACAGCCGCAGCAAATACAGAAACTACAGAACGCGTGACATATGGTTTTTTTTTGAATGAACAAATCAACTACTCCAGGAGCGTATCTGCACTGCACTTGCGGGCGAACGCTTTCATCGCTTCATGGGATGAAGATTTGTAGCCCAATTTCTCTTTTGACTCGGGCATTTGTCTGGGATGTTTCATCCATTACCAGAGGCAGAACAGATTTGCTACAATCATTGTACATCAGAAAGCCCTGGGTGGGGGGCCGACATCGTGTCATGTGAATTTTTTGTCAAAGGTCTGTTCATCACCATGACAGCTCTAGGTTCAAGGTTCCTGCACACATTGCGGGCCCTCATCGTGGTTGCCCGTGCGAATTGCTCGTTCATTTACGACTTCCTCCTGGTTGTGAGTCTGGTCCTCATCATGCTGATGATATCCTCTCGAATCCTGAAGCGAACCCAAAGGTCGGACAAACTTGCGCTCAGGGAGGAAAGAAGGAAGGAGTACCTACAGACGCATGGGGTACAACGCGCACGTGAACGGCACCGTCGACATGACACCGATAATACAGAATGGGAGGGACTGGTGAGAGCCCAGGTTCGGGAACGACAGCCCAATTTGGGGCTGGACGCGGCGGGCTCCAACTGGCTGAGCGTGGATCCGACCAAGCCGGAGACCGCCGCCGACTACGAGGACCATTTTGTGCGCTTCGCCCTGGATGGAACCATCTCCTTCATCACCGGTGGCAAGCGCTACCACGTGGACTCGTGCCAGCCGTGCAGCATCCGCTTCACGGTCTGCACCTACGTCAGCGGCGACTTCGTGCAGACCGTTCCCGTGCGGCAGAACCCCAACAAGACAATCCTCGCCAACATCCCGTTTGGGGGGAAGTTCCACTGCGGCCTGACTGACGCACTGGGCACCAGTGAGGAGTTTTTTTGGTACGCGGGGCGTATCCTGTTCGTCTCCCGGGGGACCACGTCGCACGAAGTGCACCACGTGCAGTCCTGCAAGCCGTGCGGGCCACGGTACTCCGTCTGCAACGAGCCGGGGTTCACTGGGGAGCGCATCCCCGTCAAGGTCTCCAACCGCTTCTCTTGCACTTTGGCTGTTGCGCTTCTCAACGCGAGCACGCGTGTGTTGATGCAGGTGACCTGAGATGTGAAGGTGCATGCCTATCCTAGATGGCGTGAGCGCTGGGGATCTGCATGACCGTTGGGGGCAGAGCCGGGATCAGCTCCACCCACCCCTCAGCTCTAAAGCCTGACCGGTCTCTTCGTTACGGGAAACCACTCATATCGCCGGGTTGGGCAGCACCAGAATATTTGTCCTGCATTTTACAAGCAGTCTCACTGCTGCACTGCCCTGGCAACACAGCCCAGATTCTGTCCGCACCTTTTGAGTTCACCTTGAGGAACCCAAAAAAAAAACCTAACCTGAACGGGACTCATATACATGGTGAAAGTGGAGCAAATCGTCTGTAAGTACTCTCGTTACGGTCAATGATTGATACTGGACATGACACATCATGCTGAAACACGTTGCACCTTTGTTCTCACAGTCCGTGAGAAAGGCCCCCAGCCTGCATGATTTTCATTTGATGTTGCGTTTGTGTGTGTGTGTGTGTGTCCTGACTTTCCCACTTCATCTGGGTGTGGAACTTAGCTCATGCATGTGTTCTTTGCTGCAAACCTGTGGCCCAGCGCGGCTGCCAGGGGCTCGAGCGACTTGGTGATCATGGATCCAGGATGTTGCATGTCTGTGCCCTGGACTGCAAGAAGGCGCCTACTGGCGTTGAAGATGCTTCGTGTTTGACGACCCAACTGACGAGGAATCTGACATTCGGAGCCGCATTGTGCTCGTCCCTTATGCAATCATGTGCGCGTGACAGGTCCTGGACACTCGTGCTGCGCTCACCATGAACGAGCTCCGCGAGGGGGCGCAGTTCAACTGCCGCATGACGCCGAAGTACTTCCTGGGGTACACCATCATGCAGCGCCAGCCCCTGCCCGTGGTCGTGTCTGAGGCTGAGCCCGTGCGGCTGAACGTGCTCATGACGGGCGTGGGCCGGGACCTCACGGGCGGCCCGCTGTCTATCATGCGCTTCATGAACGCGCTGCTCGCGCAGACGAGGCTCAGCGTCCGCTGGATCAACGTCGACGGGGAGGGCCTGCACGAGGGGGAGTTCGTGTCGCACATGGCAAAGTACCCTGCGCTCGAGCTGCTGCGCAAGAAGGGCCAGTTCGTGTTCGGGGCCTTGGGCAGCAACCAGAAGATCCCAATGAACCCCAACGACCTGCTCATGGCGACGCTCTACTGGACGTCGCACATCTGCCACGCGACCGTCCAGCACCCGAAGCTGCGGAACAAGAATTTCCTGTACTTCATCCAGGTTGTTCTCTCGTGTGGACCTGGCTATTTTTTTTATGATTATTAGTTATTTGTTCGTTATTTCATTATTTATTTGTCTATTATTTTTTTGTTATTTATTGTTATTATTATTATTATTATTATTAATATTATTATTTATTGTTTGTTTCTTTATTGTTATTGTTATTCTATTATTATTATTATTCATTATTATTATCCATTATTACTTTGTGACTGCTGATCTGTTTGCTGTTTCGATCTCATCTAATATGTTTGGTTGCTGCATTATGGCGGTATGTGTTTTGTATGAATGCGTTTTTCTCTGTGTTGTGTTATTTGGAGTTGGTGTCCGGTTTTGTCTGGCTGTATGCCATGCCTTGTCGGTGTTGAGCGTTTGCTGCCTGCGTTTTTTTCGTTTGGATATGTGCGCTTGTCGTTCTGTGCAGCTTGGTTCGTTTCGTTTGTGCCATGCTTGCTCTTGCTGTGCTTGCTTATCTGTCGCCTTTCTATGGGCGCTTGCCCGCCTCAAGCGCAAGACCGATGCTGCTAAATACGCTCTCTCTCTCTCTCTCTCTCTCTCTCTCTCTCTCTCTCTGTCTCTCTCTCTCTCTCTCTCTCTCTCTCTCTCTCTCTGTACTTCATCCAGGACTTCGAGCCCATCTTCTTCGCCCACAATGCCGAGCACCTCGTGGCCCTGGAGTCGTACACGTACCCCCACTTCGGCATCTACAGCACCCCGTTCCTCCAGATCTGGTTCCGGGAGATGAAGTACGGCCAGTACAACTACATGGACAGCGTCGAGCCGCAGTTCTCGTTCGCCGCCGAGCCCGCCATCAAGCCGTGGGGCCTGCCCAGCAAGGCCGCCCTGGACGACCCCAAGCGCCCCCGCCGTGTCCTGGTGTACGCCCGCTCCCACGCCGAGCGCAACGCCTACCAGCTCACCATCGACTCCCTCTCCGTGGCCGTCTGCAAGGGGTACTTCGACGGCGACCTGTCCTGGCAGATCATCGGGGTGGGCTCCGTGCGGGACGACGTGGAGATCCTGGGCAGCATGTGCGGCCGGCGCATGGAGATGACCATCCTGAAGAACGTCCCCGAGAACCAGTACCGCCAGCTGGTGCAGCTCGGGGACGTCGGGCTGTCGCTGATGGTGTCCCCGCATCCGAGCCTGCCGCCCTTCGACTTCGTGGCCGCCGGCCTCGTGACCGTCACCAACTCGTTCGGCACGAAGACCCCGAAGCGGCTTACAAAGGTCCATGGACACATTAGAATGAAATCACTACAAGGAGGACCCCCCCCCCCCTCCCACTGCAAATTGCCCTTAACCAGACCTGAACCCACTGGGGTTTTCAACCTACGGCCCGAGCTATGCCTGACCATGAGGGGCCAAATGGGGCCAGCACAAGTACTTCTGGGAGGGAGTGACCACTGACCAGGATGTATGCATAACCCTGCAGAGTCTGGAGGACCAGAAAACAGCGTGGAAGCAGGGCACAGGGGTGAACAATCCCAGGGCGCCCGATGAAGCGCTGGACGCTGACACGATGGGCAGAACGCAATGACAGCTGTGGGGCAGGCGCAGCCAGAGCCTAATGCGGACAATGCAACCCGACCATTTGAAGCCCTCCGGGTCGACTGCCCCCCCCCCCCCCCTCAAAACCCCAAACCCCGCACGGACTCGGTGTGTGCATCTGGATGCACCTGGTCAACGGCACGGGCAACGGGTCTGTAGTAAAACCTAGAAAAAGATTTTTTAAAATTTTTTTTACTGGGTAACAGTTTACTAGGTTCACTAGTTTTTACTAGGTATCGGGAACCTAATAAAAAAAAGTTTTTTTCAACTAGGTTTCAGAACCTAGTAAAAAAAAGTTTTTGTTTCTATTAGGTTTCAGAACCTCCAAAAACAAAAAAACTAGGCTTTAGAACTTTCGGGCCACTTGTTGGCCACTTCTGATCTTGTCCCCCGCTCTGAGGGGCTTTTTTCCGCTGGCGTGGTGAGGCAGGGTGGTCTTTTAGGACCAATGTTTGTTTTTTGTTAAGGACCGCCCTTAAGGACCCCCACTATGGGATTTTTTCGAGGAGCCTGGCGCGGGCCACTTTTGAACACCTTTTCGGGGACCCCCGAGAACATAGGGGTTACATAGCACAATCCACACCACCTGTGGGCCACCTTTGAGTTTGTCCCCTTGTTTGGGGACCCCCGAGAACGCAGGGGTGACGTAGCTCTTCCGCCCTTTTGTGGGCCACTTTTGTTTCCGTCCCCTTGTGTAGGCTCTGGGATTTTATCTAAACGGTATTCGTTGGATTTTTACTTTCGCCCATCACTACTCCACTACCGTACTGAGCTACATTATTTGTGTAGCCCATGTGCATTATCAGAAGCCTCCTTGTTGCTTAAGTTGCACGAGGTCGCTTGGGAATAGGAGCATCAGGAGGGTCTTCTGCCCTCCGCTTAACTAGTGGTGCAGGGTGTGCGGGCACAGGGTTGTGTACTGCCGCCCTGGGTCTAGGTTCTGGTACCCTTTGTGGACCAAGCTTGGGTCTGGGTTTTGGGGCTGGCTTTGGCCTTTGCCGTGTCAGCTGGGTTAGCTTGGTATCAATCCGGTTCAGCAAATGTTGCATGATGTCTCTCATGCGGTTTGCTTCTCCGGTGGGTTTCCAGCCAAACACTTCTTGGCTATCCCGTATTACCTGCGCCTCAAGGGTGCCATCTTTGATCACAGTACGTGACAGCAGGTTTCAGACCATTTTTACTCCGAGTATTTTTACCTCTGTGTCATCGGGGTTATTCCACGGTCTTCCTTGGAAAACATAGTCCGCTGGCCACTCAGCTGGTGGTATTCCCTTAGTGGTAGTTACACCCGCAGGTTAAGGCATGAACAGGAGCGTGCCATTTTGTATAGCACTGATCAATCTCTGTGCCCGGATGACAACCCGGGCTGGAAAGGTCCTCGGTACGTGTGTGTCCCTAACGTCCTTCGGCTCATTAGGCTTCTTGTTAAGGAATCGGTATTGTTTTTGATGATCCTGAATAGTGACAATCGCGGGATCATCTTCCTTAGCCTCCTGCGGTTGACTCAATGTAGCTTCCAGTTTCTCCTCACTGAAAGCTGCACCAGGAAGGGCATCCATCTAGGGATCCCACTGCAGCAGCGCCAATAGTAATGCATCCATGTATTGCTGTTGACCCCCTCTAGGCCGCAGTGCATAGAGGAGAACGGTGCAAAATTGTACCACTTCGTAGGCCTCTTTCCCAGACCACGGTGCGTGCCAGTGCAGGGTCCGCATCCGGTAGCCAATGTAGAAGAGTGCAGGAGCATAGTCTCGGAATAGTGTAGTGAGGGCACTTAGCTGTTGCAACTTCACGGCGCCACCGCTGTAAATTTCTCTTCGGTGCTGGATGTTCAACTGGGCATCCCGTAGCAGGGGTAGCACTCTGCCGGCTGCCAGGAATGCTGCAAGCACCATTTGCTCCATCACGGAGAGATTGAAGTTTGTTACAATCTGCACCGTTCCAGGTGCCGTAAGAAAGTCCTTGTATTCCAATGCTGCCCAGAGGGGCAGAGATCGCCGATAACATTCGGTGACACAATATTTGTATGAATGCCACACACCAAAGAGCAGTGGCGTGTGTGCAAAAAAGCTATATGTAGCCATTGCCACTGACACACATGTTACACTGTATTGCAATTTTAGCATTCTGTAGTACAGGTCAACGTCACATAGAACTGGACTGGTGCCCTTGCCAGCCCTGGTTCTCCATTCATCCACGTTGGAGTAGACCTCCAACAGTCCGTCACGGGAGGATATGTTGATGGGTAGGACATCACATGTCCACCATGGCGCCATAGTCACATTGTATCGCCGAATATTGAGCGGGACATGCACTGAGTCAAATCGCAGGTGCCAGGACCGTACCTCGTCAACCTTCCCACGGAAGGAACGAACTGCCTGCCACAGCACAGTAGGGAGTTGCCCAATGGCCGACAGTTCCTCAGGCACTTAGGCACTGTCTTAACCCCTTGAATCGTGGTACTCCATTGGAGGGGGCGACAGGTAGCATGGCGACACAGGTCGCATTAATGGAAATGTTCCGTTGCCGAGCAACATTCCCACTGTACCGCCACTTATTGTAGTTGTCTATCCAAGTAACCATGGTGTTATCTTTGGCTAGCTCTACAAAAGTACCCTATCACTTGCAGTACTCCCACTTGTCAATATTTTTTTGAGCAGACATAATGCAAAAAAGGGGTCCCGAGAAAATGAGGCACATGAGCTTTTGGGCCCAAACACTTAGGAGGGGATTTACCCCCCTTTTAGGCTGGTACCCATTGTTTGTTGTGTTCACCTGGCAGTTGCTTACGGTTAAATAGAGGGGGGGGGGGAAATGCGGTCCGCATTTTTTCGCATTTTCCGCATTTTTTTTTCCGCATTTTCCGGGCAGGTCCCTTAGTGTAATGTTCAAGAGGAAACATTCTAGTGGCATTGTCTTGTAGTCAGTTAGTTGTGAGGAACAATAGGTTTTGTGGGCGCCAGAGGCGCCGGAGAATTTTTTTTTTAGGCAGACAGCAGGGGGAAATTTTTTTGTTTGACCCTATGCTCAAAATACTCAGAATTTTGTGGAGAATTCAAAAATGGATGAAAAACACAAAAAAGGATATTGACCCCGACCCGACCTCCGGGTCGGACCTTCGCTGATGGGAGCCTGAGTTGATGGGCAAAAATTTTTTTGAAAAAAATTTTCCCCAGTAGTGTATATTCAAAATGATCAGCGTGTCACGGGGATCATTTTGAGGTATGTATGTTGGGGTATTCCCCCCCCCCCCCGTCTTTCGACACAGAGGACACGGTCCCCAGATTCTACTGCCCAGAGACCATCCTTCACGACCCGGAGGCAATAGAAGATCTGGAGAACACTCTCAAGTCTATCAAGTCAACAGGGGATCAATGGTGGGAAGAGGCGCTGAGCTGCACCCAAAAGAAGGCGATCAATCATCAAAGGGAGCACAACAACAGAAAGCAGTCGGTAGAGCTACAAGCCCTGAGGTTCCTGCGTGGCTCCACGAGAGACTCAGTCGCTCCAGCGGTCTACCAATTTTTATCATCACTGGGGATTGCAGCAACAGATGCAGCAACAGCCTACACCCTCCTGGTGGGGGTGTATGAAAAGGCTCAGCGTGACAGAACGGGCATGGAAACACTGTCCAAGCTCAAGGGGGTGATCTCGACCGGGGAAACCTCAGGAGATCCGAGAATGCAAAGGAACGAATTGTATCGGTTAATGCGGGAGCTGCAAGAGCGAAAGAAACTTCAACAACTGGTATCCAGAACAGGCTCGACGATACGGGGGGCAAAGGCGGTGGCAAAAGAAAATGGTGGACCATTGGGACAAAGTGTCCACCCCAACGGGATCCACTGAAGAAGATTGTGTGGCCTATCTGAAGTCCTTAGGAGTGGAACAGCGGCTGCGCAAGGCAGGTCGACTCCTTTTCAAGCAACTATCCCTGGACATAGTTCATGAAGGCCTTAAGAGGCTGAACAGCAACAGTTCTCCTGGATTGGATGGTTTCTCGGCGAAATTCTTCAAAAGATTCTCGGGCGTCTTCGAACAGCAAATGTATGACTCAATGAAGCGCTTCCTGAAAGTGGGCAAAATGCCGGAGACATGGACCTCGGGAGTGGTGACGATGATCCCCAAGACAAAGGCGATGCAGACACCAGACTCACTCCGACCGATCGCACTGCAAACAACAAGGCAGAAGTGGCTCACCAACATCCTCCTGATCCAGTTGGAGGATGTACTCCTCCACTGTATCCCGTCACAGCAAACAGGCTTTCTTCGACACTGAAGCATACTCCAGCATGTCTATGGGTCACGGGCACTCTGGGATGGCTTAAGTGAAGGAGCGGCGTTATCAGTGGACTTCAGAAATGCTTTCCCCACGATGTCTCACGAGATGGTGTCGGCAACTTTGGGTCTGATGTGCATACCTTTCTTGTATATCCGTCTGATTCTACACCTCTTGCGTGCACCGTATCTATACTCCGTTGGAAAAGAATACGTCCCAGGTGTTTACCATTATCCGAGGGCAGGCACACGCCAGGGGGATCCCTTCTCCCCGGCGCTGTTCTCCCTGGTGGCATCCTTCGTGATTTTCCCACTACAAGACCTGGGTCCAGCACTGACTGTCATGATGTATGCAGATGACCTCATCATTTTCTTTGATGGAAGAGCCAACCCACAGCTGTTGAAAAGGGTATGGGAAGTGGTTTCACGTTTTGGACAATTTTCGGGGTTGAAGATCAACCTGAACAAAACGGCAGCGATAGTTCGCAACTGTGGGGGAATGGAGTGGGCGAGGTGCTTTCGGGACATTGGAGTGGACGTCAAAAACTTCGTCAAGTATCTGGGTGTGCGCTTGGGGAATATTCAGCACCAACAAGACGACCAAGGATGGGGGCTGACGATAGAGCAGGCCTTCGCACCAGCACTGCAAGAGGCCTTTCGTCGCGCTACGGTGGTATCCACGCTGCAACTGTCCATGAACGAACGTGCATTCATGCTGACATCATGGATTCTACCGGTCGTGGCATGGGTATCCAAGGCATATTACGCCCCAGTCTCGGTGATCAGACAACTGAAGTTGGTGTATCACGTGTCTATGGGTACCAACAGCTGGGGAATCACTCTACCAATCCTATCAAGACCAAGAACGCAAGGGGGATTGGCACTACCAGAACCAGGACTGTTTCTTATGCACCAGGCAGCGGCTCCGTTCGTCAGCCTGTTGGGAGAGCCTCACAAATTCCCTGACAAGGCAGTGGAGACCTTCTATGCATGGGCAACAGCCATAGGGTTCACACCATCCAAGGACAACCTTCCATATATTCAACTGGGCATGGTCCGAACGGCAGATCTCACATTTCTGGGATGGTCGGCGAAGGCACACTCCAACATTCAGCGAGTGGCCCCGCAGGTGGCCCCCCCGACAAACCGGGACCGCCTGCCGTTGTGGCACTCGGTGTATTTCCGAAACGAGTTCCGCTGCTCCTACTACAACACGAAATTGATCCGGCAGGGGGTGCTGACGTGGGGTCAATTCCAAGCATTGGAGGACGCAAGACTGTTCAATGCACTGCCTCGGACATGGAAAGGGGTCTACAATCATGGCGGACAACTCCTCAACAAAGTCCCGTCAAAAGGGGGGTATGATACCCTTGCAGTCCACACCCAAAACTGGACCAGGGCATGGCTGCTCCAGTTTTACACCTCTCAGCCAGGGGTCCGCGACCCGCAAACGCCGGAGGTATGGGAACAGTTTGCACAGGCACAGCTACCGCCGAGGGCTCAAGACTTTGCGCGCAAGGCATTGTGGCACAAACTGACCGTACATGCAAGAGTCTACAAGAGGTCAGGCACCGACAAGTGCCCGTTGTGCTCACAAAAGGAGACGGTTAAACATGCGATGGTCGAATGCCCCATGTTCAAAGCGGCAGCGGCGGTGATACAGCATTACTATGGCCAGGTGACAACTGAAAACGGGACATCCACAGTTCGAGATATGATGAAGTCCGGCGACCAAGAATGGTTGCTGAAGACAAACCAAGGCTGGGCGATGTGGTCAGCAAGAAGTGCCCATTGGCGATATCGATGCGAAGTCAAGGCAGGAGCGTCGCCAGTGTTCACGTCATACCTTACAACATGGCTCAGGGAGCTATGTGAGTGGGTGGGATTTTACACAGGGGAGCGCAGGGAACAATGGAAAGGTTTTCAAAAGTCACTGGAGCAACTTCGAGACACCGGGGTGCAGCCGCAACAAGGGGAAGTACAAGTACATGGGGGACTGCATGCGTGGTGGCAAACACACACGGAGTGCTTCACCCAAGAAAAATCAGCCGACAACCATAGTTGGCAAATGGCAACAGAACCACGCCCGAAGCGCCCGAGGCAGGCAGGCCCGGGAGTGCTACAAGGAGTGCAAGATCTGATTGCAGAATTGGTGGGGAAGGGCTACAGGATAGTGTACACTGATGGGTCGTCGAAGAGACTGAGCCACAAGGACATGCGCAGGGCTGGGGGATTTGGCGTGTTCGCGGCGGAAGACGACCAAGGACCAGAGGTACGCTTCTGTGGCTACGTACCAACACATCACAGGCAAACAAACAACGTGGCAGAGCTTTGGGCAGCCGTGGAAGCCTTACAGGGATTCTGGGTGCCAAAACTGGCAATTCTCACCGACTCGCAGTACCTGCAGTTGGGAGGGACTGGCAGGGCCCAACACTGGAAGTCAAAGGGATGGACAACCTCATCTGGAAAACTGCAAGTCCACGTCCCAGTCTGGGAAATCCTGCTCCGGGAAATGGCGACGCCGGGACGAGAAGTCAGGTGGGAACATGTCCCAGCACATGTCAACGTGCAGGGAAATCAAATGGCGAATGGATTGGCCATGGAGGGCATGTGTTCCAGCCCACTATGGTCACAGCATGCTGCACCAACATCATCATCGGGGTCAGACTCTACGGTAGGTTTGAGGGGAGCGTCGGGGTCACAGTCAGAGGGCACAAGGGCACTCTGGTCTTCCTTGGGTATGGTACCCATGGACAGTGATGAACTGACAGGGGAAGCATCCGGGGAGCCAGCGCCACGTGAGATGGGACCGTACTCCTCAAGCAGTACAGAAAGTGAGGAAATGAGGACAGGGCACACAAACCAGGGAGTGCTGTCGAGTGCACTGTCAGCAGCAGACACACTGTCCTTCAGCACTGATGTGAGTGACACCAGGCGACAGCGCAAGAAGCGACGGCTCAGGAAGCGCAGGAACTTAGGACAGGGTCGATAATGACGAAACTAGTAGCCCCTGCACAATGGTGCAGACACCTCGCACATTCTGAAGCACCTGTGTTCTGACGCAGAGTTTGCAACACATGAGCCGCGTCTTGTCGCAGTAGAGCCTGCAACACACGAGCTGTGTTCTGTCGCAGTGAGCAGCAACACGCACAGGAGAACACCAAGCAGCTGAACGCCGCATCCTGTCGCGGACAGGCACCCAGGCGTCATGCCGTCTGGGAAGACGCAGCAGGAGAAGGGAACTCACCAGCAGCGGTATGGCCCGTACACACACATCCGACCAACCCCAAAGAAGGTCAAGCCTCAGCAAGAACGCCAACGTTTCAAGGTGCAAGCACTGAGTCAGCTGGACGCCATTGCGAACGAAGGACTGCAAGCAGTTGAAGCAGAACTGACCAAAATGGCTTGGGCCCGCAATCAGCAGATCTGGATCCGACTGGACCAACCACATGACACCAGGATGCGTTGTGAGATTGTGGACAACCATGGGGAACCACTGCAGATGAGCAATCAGGAGCTCTACTCGGTGATGGTCCAGATCAACTGGTCCCTGAAGACCCAGCCTTTGGCGAACATGCAGGTCCAGTGGCGACCCAAAAGTGCACGCAAGTGGCACCCGTTCCAGTGGCAAGCGATCCTCCACTGTCCGACAGCAGAAGGGCATAGAGCGGTGCCCTCCTCGGTAAGCAGATTTGGCGATTGCATGCATGTGTGGCTGACAGGCCGAGCGGACCTCTTGCGACTGTTCCAAAGAACGCTCTTCAGGCAGGCGGACCCGGTACCCGGTGACGCTGTGCGGTTCCTTTACACACTGCTGAACACACCCCCATGCGAAAGAAGATATGCATGACAGGGGGTGACAACAAGGAGAAGAAGAGTGAAGCGCATGGTGCCATGGTGCCATGGTGCCATGGTGCAAACAACCCATTGTCGTGGCCCAGTGGATACACCGCACCTCTTCTGTCCCGTGGAGGATGGTTCGAACCCCGGGGGGGATAGAGATGCACCAAGCAACCCGAACCCCCCCCTTTTTTTGGGGGGGGGGCGCGGGAGAGAGGGAAAGAAACATAGAGTTAGAGAGAGAGAGGGTAGAGCACGGTGAGAAAGGAACAGAGAGGCGCAACAGTAGAGGATGAGCAGGGGAGAGCACGAGAGAATGGGAGGGAGAGAGAAGGAGAGAGACCCTCAGAGCAAGGGACCGGGGCTAACCGGCGCAAAGGGAGGTGGTGGGTTCGAGCTGACCAGGGTCCGCTGAGCAGGGTGGGATAGAGCAGAGCGAGGTGAAAGGGACGCCACGGAGACACGGAACAGTCAAGAAATGAAAAAGCAGGGCGCCGAAGCGCCCCTGAGCCACAGGCACAACATGTTGTCACGTGTTGCACAGCCAAAGCACGACTGGGGCGGCGAGAGTGCGGCCCATGTGAGGAAGACAAAAGCAAGTAGGCATGAATGTGTGGGCGGCATGCGCATGCAGCGAGGGCAACAGACGTGGTATGCGCCACACGCATAACAGCAATGATTTGTTGAGTTGCCTGACAGACGGAGCGCATGCTGAAATTCTGAGACGCCTTTGCGCCAACCAAGGCGCCATTGCGCCCCTAAGGATGGAGTATGACACGACCTCACGACCTGCAGAGCAAGGGTTAGAGACTAACCGGCACTGTGGGTGGGTGGTGGGTGCGAGCTGACCTCGATGTCCAGAGGAACAGTGCCAATGCACAGCCAGTAGCCACCTGGTGTGGTACAAAACTGGTCTACGCTGCAGTGCAGCAAGCAAAACACTGAACAATGTGGTTATGACCATGCGCCTGTGACACGGGGGCGTATGCGAGCCCGGTCTCCGTTGCCTCATGGCCCCCCCGGGGAGCCCGGCGGTTTGGGTCAATGGGGGAGCACCTGATGCGGCGCGAACATTTAGCGGTCTGGCCTGACCAAGCAGTTGCAGCTTCTGCCCCTAGCGGTTTTGAGCCTAGTCCGTGATATTCTTGAGTTGAACTACTGCACTAAGTTGTTCCATCACAATGCTTTGAGCGCCCAATTGAGTCCATGCTTTGAGCGCCCAATTGTGCAAGACGAGACGAAACATAGAGGTTTCGAGGGGCAAACACCATTCTAACAAAACCGCATTTTCTATCGCATTTTCCGCAATTTTTTCCGCATTTTCCCGCATTTTTTGCCAATCCCGGCGACCGCATCCCCCCCCCCCCCCTCTGGGTTAAATGCCTTATACGGCGATAAGCCAGAATTTCGGATTCAGAGCACCATGCCTGTTAGGTGTTGTTTTTTGGTGTTGCTAGTCTTTTGGTTTTTTTTAATTAACATTGCTCCACATGGAAATGCCACTGTGGCACCATGTGCTTTTTTTATGCAATCCTACACAGCCCGGATTTGGGACCTGTTCTGTGCTCAGCTGGAAACTGGTTTCCAGCGCTTGTAGGTCTCCCCTGTGGATAGCACAGCGATACGTTTTGGGGTGCCATTTTGGGATGCATCCAGGATACGACGACTACGACAGGTCCAATAGTGGCGGAGATGAGCGAATCAACTTAGCTGAGGACAATGACAGTGACCTGGACGAACAGTGTGCAGGGTAGCATGCAGACATTGGAAATTTCATGCTGGAGTACGCGGGGCTCCAACTAGGGGAGGACACTGAGAACGGGGACGAGGACAACGAGGGTGACGTCGACATGATGGGAACGATGGGGCCACAGGGACACCGGCTACGGGAGACAGCTGCTCCGCAGTACGGTATCCCGTCTCAAAAAGAGGGTGAGCCTCTTTTAGAGGCCAGTGGCAAAAAAGGGAAACACCACTAGTCTGGATCCAAAAATCCAAGTGAACGAGGCCCTCGGAACCGACCTCAACTGGTGGATTTTGAAGGCAAGAGTTCAGGTCAGCGTGGACGACATTGCGTGGGACATCAACTGCGAACACGGCCAGTGCTGTACAGTACAGCAGTAGACAATGGGCTGGTGGAGAAATATGTGGATAGCCTGGCGCATGGGGATCCTATCCAGAGGATTCAAGTGATTTTGAAAGACATGGCAGGTATCACAGCCTAAATGAACCGTTTTTGCGTCGTTTACGACGCCGCCGCCGTAAATTGTTACGGCTTTGTCGCCGTAAATTATACATATTTTCCGTTTAGGTGACCTTCCCTTTGTAATTGGAGCGCAGCATATTACAAAGGCCTTAAAGATACGCAAGAATTTTCTCTTGGATAGTGGGCTACAACCCCCACCATATTTCAGCACATTTAAAGTATGTATCAGCAACAATATTTGCCTCTAATACGCCGCTCGAAATTCTTGAAGAAGCTGCAGGGAGGCATCAGAGGCAACAACACGGGATTTCGCAGCCCACTACAGCTGATTTGGCATTATTCCTATACCGTCGAGTCGTACGACAGGCTGCCACTACCGGCATTCCTCACTTGGATGGGGATGCGTTGTTTGCGGCCATTTTGGCCAATGGAGTAAAAATAATGGACCTCGGTACCGGTGACGAGGTCAAAAAAAAGAACTGCTGCTCAACAGGAAGAAATGTTGAGTAAACTAAAGTTTGTGCAGTAAACTTGAGTTTAAATTGGGCAAGGGGGTGGGAGGAACGCACCTCGTGAACACTCGCCTAGTGTTTGTTTGTTTTGTGGTGTGCCGTTGTCCTGACCATGCCTGAGTCTGAGAACCAGCCGATCAGCTTTGAGGATTACCTCGAGCAGGGCCAGCATAAACTGGCCACGCAACTGCTAAATGCGTCTACGCCTGAGCAAGACACGGACAGACTCGTGACGGCGGCAAAGACAGCGGGTGTGGATGCCGTTGAACTGGCAGATCGGCTGAGACAGAAGTATGGACTGAAGGGATCCATGCAGGGCATCTACGAGCAAGTCGTGGCCTTCGGGACCCTCCACAAGCGGACCTTCAACTGGAACGACTGCACATTCTACATGTCAGCACAGCATGCCCAAGTGATCGCAGGGCACGGGACCCCGGAGAAGAACGCCGCGGACGTGGTGTCAATTGGGGGCAACTCCAGTGCCAGCGGGTCGCCAAACAACAAAGGGGTGCACGCGGACATCGAGAAAATGCGCCAAGAAATGGAGGACATGAAGCTCGTAATGGAGCAACAACTAAAAACGATACCAGACCTCCGAGCGTCCAAGGCAGTGCCGCAGCTGCGGCAGGTGATTTTCGTACTGGAGGCGGGACAGGAGGTGGAGGCCAACGAGGCGAAACCTGCCTGGGCGAGAGCGATGGCGGGGGCGATGGCAGGCTGGGCGGCGGAGAATCTGCAAAGCATGCTGGAGTCTGAGTACGAGGCGGGCATGAAGGCCCTGTCCGAAGTGTGGTCCCACCTGCTGTTCGAGGTCAAAAAGGAAGAAGTTGGAGGATCGAGCCGCGGACGGAGCAAACGAGGCCACGGGCTCGGAGAAGGCGAACCTCAAGGAGGAGGGAGCGAAGACCAGGCCGAAGACGGGAAAATTTGCTCCGCAGCACGTGCAGGACAGGCGGAGGGAGCGAGTGAAGGACCGCTTCACCAACATGGGAACACCCGAAGAGACGTACGAGTCCAAAGGCGGCAAGGTGCTCAAAAAAGGGAAGCCCCCGCGATATCCCTGCGACGTGTGCCGAGTCAAGCACTGGTGGTTCCAGTGCCCAGTCGAGAGCGACTGAATGGAAGGGGGCCCCCGTCGCCTCGGGGCCCAACTGGGCGGCGGGCGTAGGGGGGCAGCAAGTGCCCGTGGAGGGGACGGTTGGGGGTCGGCCCTCCAGAAGATGGAGAGACTACGCACGTAAGACGCTGTGCACAGTTGGCAGACGTTTGTCCTGCTGGGATGGGAAGAATCGTCATTGGGGACATACCAGTGTCACCTACGCAGGCTGGCGGCGGTCGAGCGGCGGTTCCCATGTTATGCCAAGGAGCGGGTCCTGGAGCAGACCATATTGGAGTGCGCCCGATTGGGGAAGTCGGAGAGCACAATCAAGGGGATCATCAGCGCAGCCATTATGGCGACAGAGGTGCGGCTGGTTGGCGCGTGCATCCCGACCACCATCTGGGGATCCGTCAAGGCGGCGAAGAAGACAAGGAACGCGGCAAAAGAGCGTATCTGGGGATCCCCGATCATGCTGCTACACATGGCGGCAAGGACCAGCAGCCTGGAGGACTGGGCAGTCGTCGGGCTGGCCATCGTCTCGTTCCAGCTCTTCCTGCGCGGCGGAGAGGCAGTCACCCTACAACCTTGGGCGGTCGTGGATGACGCGGTGCGGTTCTTCGACTCCAAGACGAGGCAGGACTGGCAACAAAGGTCACTCACGCCGCTTACAAGGGAGTGGCTGCAGTGGCTCCAGCGCCACTTCCCAGAGCCGGCGGCCGAAGGAAGACGGCCTTGGACGACACAGCAGCTGGAAGGCATGCAAAGCCTCCTCGTCGGATCCCCGTTTGAGGGTGCCCGCTGGCACGCGTGGCGCAGAGCCGGGGCTCGGGCAATGTGGACGGCTGGGGCCACAATCCGGCAGGTCGCCGTGTGGGGCCGCTGGGCGCGTGACTCCACCACGCGGTGGTACGCGCATCCAACCGAAACGTAGCCCGTGCAAGCGGAGGATTTCTGGCCGCGCCCCCCCCCCCGAGAGGGAGCCGGAGGCAGGTGGCGCCGCCGCACGACGTCCCTACGACTGGAGCAGCTCCGGCCGTGTGGGATACAACAGCAGTGGAAGCACAGAAAGGCGCATGTGGCCTTTGGGCCCTCAAGGACCATGCCCGGGGCCGACAGGCACGCTGGGAATTCGACGGCGGCCCAGGGCGGGGCGGGGAGCAAACTGCGACCGAAAGGACAGCTCGCCAAGCACAGGCAGGCGCCCGGCAACGGGGGTGGCAGTTCGACAGGGGCGCGACAAGTTCGGGGCGGTGGGCAGCAAGTGCCGGCCTCCTACACCGAGTCGACTTCGTCCGACTGCCGACCCACAGAGGAAGCCCCCACCCCCTTGCGCCTGGTCCCTAAGTTCAAAAGAGTACGCGCTGAGGAGGCCCGAGCACAGGGGGAGTTCAAGCGAGTGCGGAGAGCCACCGGCAGCGTGTCCTACTCGTCTTACTCCTCCACCACTTAGTGGAGAGCTTTGGCTGTGCGTAGGCGGGTTTGGCGCTTTGTTGGCGGTGCTGGTGCAACTGGTTTCGCGGGTGTGGTGGATTGCGGCGGTATGCGCGTCGTCCGTGGCCTGCGTGTGTCGTGTCGGGGCGGGGGTAACGTCTGATGCTACCGTTGCGGCGGAACGGCCCTCCAAGGCCAGGTTCCGAGAGACCATGTATCAGCTTTCGCTGCGTTTTGCGCAAAAGTGGGGTGTAGAGCAGGGACGCGCGTACAAGGCGTTGGATGTGTTCAGGAGAGAGGTGTTCCAGTTGAGTGAGGATTTGAGGGACGACAAGCCACTGCTAACATGGATGCACCTGTGCGAGGCCATGGTCATGGAAGGGCTTAGGGAATTGCTGGACGGCATTTACCCCGCCGTGCCGGAAGGTGAGGTGACTCCTGAGATAGCCCAAAAAGGGATAGGATCCGTTGGTGCGGTTCCGCTGCCGGAGTGGCTGTGGCAGATCTATGTTAGTCCGCGACAGGAGTTTTTGCTATCGTCGGCTGAGGAGGTACGGAAGGTGCGGGGATCCACGGCTGACATGCTTAGCGCCATTGCAAGGACAGGGGCACTGCAGCAACTGTCGAAGCAGGAGGCGGATGCCTTGGGCATTCCGTGGTCGCCTACGGCGGCTGCCTTCACCATCCCCAAGAATGAGACCAAGGCGCGGCTTATCCTGCACGGGGTGCGCGCCAACCAGAGGCACTGGGAGGGCGGGTACAAGGTGCCGCGTGTCCGCCTGCCTCAAGTAGAGTCTATAGCGGAGGTTTTTTCGCGAGGGCTGCGTGGTTGGGGGGCCAACATTGACGTCACAAATTGTTACTGGTCCATATGGCCTGAGGGGAAGAGCCACCTGTTTCGTGTGGGGGGGGGAGGAGTGCATGTGGGTTTTTAAGACGCTGCCGTTTGGTTGGAGTTACAGTCCACTACTGTGTCAGCGACTCCTGGCACAGTTGACGGGGAAGGTGGGGCTGGAGGTGGCACGGGGGGTGCTGCGGCTCATGCACTACCTGGATGATTTTCTGGTGTTCGGCGACTCTGAGGCTGCCGTCGCCACAAAGCTGGCGGAGTTCAAGGAAGTTCTGGCAAACGCTGGCTTCCTCATCAGTGACAAGTCGTCCAGCCGGCCGGAGAGGGAGCTAGTCTTTTTGGGCAAGCATGTCAACTTTGGGCGGGGGGTCATTCTGAACACCAGGCACACGTTGGAAGATGCCCTGAGTAGGTACGTGCTGATGGCATCTAGGCCGGTTACGCGAAAGTCCGTCCAGCGGGTGGTGGGGAAGTTGATCTGGGCCTGCAAACCGTCGCATTGGTCAAACCTATTTGTGGCGGGGCCCGTTGCGCACGTGCAGTGGGGCGCAAAATGGATGCCGCGCCCGCCCACAAACCTTCTGCGGTCGCTGTCGGGTGCGTTGTGGTTTGCGGGAAGGGGCTGGTGGCCGCCTACGTCACCCCCCCCCCCCCGCCCCCAAAGGGGCTGTGCCCGCAGGTGTACTCCGACGCGGCACGGGACGGAAACAGTGGCAGGCTGGGTATGTGCTCATCGGCGGGAGCACACCACTCCCTGCGTGTGCCGCTGCAGAACCAGCGGGTGCTGGAATTTCGAGGGGCGGCTGCGGCCGTAAAATCGGTGGTGGGACGGAAACTCCCGTGGGCTACGCTGCATCTGGACAACCAAGGGGTGCTCTGGGGCCTGAGAACAGGGAAAGTGGGAATTGGGCCGCGGGAGCAGCGTCGGTGTGTCCGACAAGTACCGTATGCGCTGGCAAAGGGGGGGACTTCGGTACACCTTTCGTATGTACCCGGGGCCATCATGCCGGCGGACTACCTGTCTCGGGTCCGCAGCAATTTTTTTTGGTGACAAGAGCATGGCACTGAGGTCTGCCTTCGACCAAATGGCAGATTTGTTACCTGTTTGTACTCAGACAGAATGTTGGGGCGTCTTGCGGTTCTGATTGTGGGCCGTGAGTCTGCGCACCTGTGGTGAGCCTGCGGTGGGTGTGCGTGAGCGTCGTGCGTGGGCCCGGCAGCAAGTGCTTGGGCTGTTGAGGGGAGTGTTGTGCTCTGCTCCTGGCAGAATTTGTTTTGCGGCGACACTTGCGCTACACATGCCACGAGCCGGCGGCGCACAGCGCGATGCGGCGCACGTGGCGGCTAAGCGGGGGCGAAGAGACGATAGGCTGGTGGCGGCTCACAGGTTTGAAGAAGTATGCTAGGTGGCAAGCGTGTCATATCGAACGTCGACGGTCACACCAGAACTGGCGAAAAGCAAGCGCTTTCCGGTTGTGATGCGGTTATGCAGACGTGTCGAGGCAGCATGGCAGCGCGAGACGCAACGCAAGGTCGAAGGAAAGCCGCAGGGAACACACTCCATGGAGCGAGCTGTTTTCATCCCAGAGTGGACCAGGGCGACACACGGCGTACGAGTCTCCGTAACGGTGGAAAAGCTGAAACACGGGCCACGACTACCGCCGGGGACGCAAAGGCTTTGGGCCGCCGGTTCGCCGGCTATGGTGCGGGCGGTGGCCGCGGTGATGCGAGAAGTGCAGCAAGAGGGGGGTGGGCACGGAGAGGTGGCAAGCGCAAGTGGAGATGTGGGCCAGCCTCAGTAAGAAGGGTGATTTTGAGTATTTTTTTTTGTGTTCCTTGGTGGTGGTGGTGACGGATGGTGTCGCCGGCACAGCAGCAAAATGGTCACGCGACACTACGTTCTTTGGGTTCAGCAATGTCCACCACTGTGCACTGTTGTCTCGTCTGCTGCGTGGATGGCAGTGAGGGGAGGTGGAAGGAGCTGCATGGGGTTTGGTGGGGCGCAGCAGCAAGTGCCAAGCCCATGGGGGGAAAAACAATTTAAACAGGTACGTTGTTTCGCACTGTACGCGACGTTTGTGTCCCAGCTATATGTTTAGCCACTATTCTTGTTACATAGAGAGGGGATGCTATCAGGCGACACAATGGTATTGCATTTGTCGTAGCCGCTTCCAGCCACGATCATACATTCGTGGATGCTGTTCGGAGCATCAATATCTGCTACGAGCCTGGTTACGAGCCCGTCCGGGCTTCCTGTTTCAGAGACTACAATACTGGTCTAACCACTACCGATGTTCGGGAACTAACACAGTGGTTAGTAGATCTGCCTCTGTCTGTGACAGTTTCCAAACTCAACAACTATCTAAAGTTCCTCAAGTGCCGGAGGAACGTGATTTGGAATACCTGTCACCCAAAAAATGAGCATGTAGCACCTAAGAACAGTATGTTACCTGTCATTTTTTGTGTGTCCACTCGTACTCAGTGCAGGCCATGGCCTTCATTCTGTATTTGTCCTCATTCTTAGAGATTGTGGTTCTTTGCCATAATTTGGCAAACCAGGTGTATGAGAAGCATGCGGACAAATTCATCCCTAGGGGTCGCCTTGGGGGGAGGGCATACACTAAGTGGCGCATTGGCAAGGCTGACTGGCCATAGTGGGGCTCCCTACTTAAGAGCCCCATATAGTTTGACCTGGCCTTTGCCACCTTGCGCCAGCGGCTGCTCAACCCTCAGGGTGGGATAGCAGCAGCAGCAGAACCCAGTACTGGCTCCAAGGACATCATCACCTTCCAAGCAGAGTTTGGGGACTGGCGGAAGATGGTGATTCGGGGAGCTGATCTGGGTACTGTTGCAGCCGGCAGAAACACCCACTGTGTGCTGGTGGAGTGTGAACAAGATGTTCCTTTTAGCGAGGAACTGCTCCGCATCGCCAACGGGGGAACCCCCGTCATCCCGGTCGGCAAGGCCACTGTAGTTCAGGATTGGGTGGACCAGAATACTGGTGACGGGGCCTCCCAGATATGTAATTTCAGTACCAACAGTACAGTGTACTTGGGGTCACAGGAAGCAAGGCGGCTGTTTCTGCCTAACCCCAAGGCCACTGGACTGGGAGGTATGCTCAGTCTTACGCTCATGAGCCCTATGGCTGCATCGTTGCCACCATGCATCGGCAGTAAGCCGGGGCTTCGCCCCAGCATTATTGCATTTGCTGATGCTCCAGGCTAGGCTTAAGCGTGACGTGGAGACAGGCAATTTTTTTTTGCCTCGTGATGCGGCTACATCCAAAGCGCCACTGTGGCTTGGATGTTATAGCTCAGGTTGCCACCGCTTTTCCTAGGTGGCACGTCTCTGTGGTTGTTTCAACCGAGTTTCTCCGGCATTTCTCCAAAGACATGGATATTGCTAGGAATGCTGATGCAGCCACTGATGACCATGAGCTCAGCCATGAAATTGGCCTCCTGTGCAAGGGCACTGTTATTGACAGCAGCAACGTCCACCGTCTGACTGTAGAGGACTTGGCAGAAAGGCGTCGATAGGTTGCTGCCCTTGTCAAGAAGCATAGGGAGACCGAAAGGGAGAGGCAGAAGAAGACCAAGGAGGAAGCAAAGGCAGCTGCAAAACCTGCTGCCGAAGCACCCAAGACTGTGACCGATGCCCAGCAGCGTCAGCAACAGGCGCAAGTAGATGCTCTGGGCAAGCAGCAGGAGGGGGCAGCAGGCCACCCTTCCATTGGGGGACCAGGCAAGGGCATCCTTGCACCTGCGGCCAGCACCCCAGGAAAGAAGGGAAAGGGCGAGCAGGCTCGATAGAATGCCGAGCAGGACAACGAGGACATCCAGAGCGCCAGGGCTGGCCGTGCTACCCCTCCCCGTCCTACCTCGGGCAACAGCGGGAACGGCACTCCAAGTGGCCGCCCTGGCAAAAGGAAGCAGACCCGTCAAGTTGGGCTGAGGGCCAAACGGGCTAAACCCGGTGCTGCAGCTTCTGACCTGCAACCTTCTGCTGCTGACGCTGAGGTGATGGGGGAGACCGAGCTGCAGTCCCTTTTTGGACCAGCCCAGGATACGTTGTAGGTGACAGCCTAGGGATTTATGCTATAGTACATGTGCCTGTCTAACGAGATACCATTGTGGGCTACCTATACAATTTGTACATTACAGGTGCGGACTGCAGACTTGTATGTTGTTTGGTATTCACGGCGCTACCACCGTAAATTTTACGGCTCTGGCGCCGCAAACTGCGAATTTGCTATCAAATGAGGTAATGGTCAATACCTTTTGTCCAAATGTGTCCAACTTTGCCCAACGGCCAAGCCAATCTGTGGCTGTTTTTCTCCAGGATATATTTGCCTGTTGACACAGAGGTTTCTTTTTTGATTCAGTGCTCAAGAGCACATCAATGGACGCTTCGTTTGGTTGGAGTGAGAGAACCTGATGTGCTGCATGATTTTTATACTGCATTCTCTGCTTGTTTGGCAATGACATCTATGCTATGTTGCTATGCTGCTGCTGCTGGCGGCTGTTTGTGTCTTGCACCATGTGGGCCATCTCGGAACAGTGGTGTGGTGGGGGGAGGGGGGGGGGGGGGGCAATTAGGGTCTGCTCAGCCTGTCCTGTCCCTACCCCCGTGGTGCACTCGAAGTATCTTTTTGTAGGCCCCCCCTTTACAGCCATTACTTTATTTTTGTTTACGGCGCTGGCGCCGTAAAATTTAAGGGTGCCCCCCCCCCCCCCCGCCTGAAAGCAGTGGTCCCGTCGGGGCCGATTTCCCCCCAAAAAACAGGTGTATCTTTTTCATTCCTGCCCAATAGGGTCGTATTGTGTCCCATGTCTTTTCCAAGTGTACCAAATAGTGTACATGAGCTGCCTCCAATCCATCACTAAAATCAACCAACAGGTAAAACAGTGTAGAATTGAGGTGACAATTACTTCGCTAATTTGTCATTGAGTGAAATAATGCGGCCACACAAGGTGTCCATCCATTAATGATGTCTCTTTTTTTGTTAAATATCGGCTTCGATGAAAGGTGAAAAAGCCGACATCCTGTCCAAAATTTTACGGCGCCGGCGCCCTAAATTTTCCGAGCGTCAGTGGTTTGATTTCGGGGGGTTCTTGACTGCCAGACAGTGTTTTTTTTTTTTGAAAAGCAGTCATTTTTTACGGCGACCCCTGTTTTTGGGTTTACGGTTGTGCATGTACGCGTAGTGCACCCCAAGGTAAGCGGGGAGAGGTGCTTGTAGCCTGGTGGTGTGTGGTCCAACGCCACCACCTCAAGTTGCTCATCAGTAGAGTCGCGATGCCCAACCCCGTTGTGAAGCGGGCTAAGCGAAATACCATTTAGAAAGTCTATATATGCCAGGGTAACGTGCCCTTTTGCATGTGACAGGTGCAAAACCCAATAGAGCTTGTGGGTGTCCTCCAAATGCGCTAACCATTGAAGAGTGGGTTGCCACCAATTTGCAGTTCACGCTGCATAAAAGCGATACTGTTTGGGCAAAACCATTGCTCCAACGCATTGTCAGCGAGGTGCCTCATGCCACCTGCAACAAGAGCAGCGATTTCATTAAGGCCAAAGGTGCCTTCCTCAAACCGAAGCACTCTTCCGCCTCGGGGAAATGTGAGACTGCTTTCTGGGACGTGCGGTACCGCACAGTACCACTAAACCCCGACACTTCTCAAGCAACACAGCATCATTCTACTTCTGAAGTTGCCCCCCCACCAACCCTTGTTGAATGGTTTGCCAAAACCATTGAAGTTACCAACAACCCGGACGACTATGTAGGACGGATTTTTGCTATAAACGATGCAATGGCAGTGGTACCCGACATTAGTGAGGCGACTGTCATCAAGTTTTTGCAAAGCAAGGGGCTACGGTGTGAAGGAATTAGTGGTGGGAAGATGCCCCAAAAGAGGGTCTTCATTGGCGGACGGCTTTTTTTGCGACGACACAGCCCACATCGCGTGCCCTGAATGTGGAGTTTATCAGTGTGCCCTGCATGCTTCCGTTTTGTGTCCCTCGGAGATATGTGCGGCATTGCGCAACTGGAGAGTGCAATTTACTGCCACACTGGCATGCCTTGCATTGGCATTCGCGCTGGGTGACCGGCTTCTGGTTGACAAGCCGCCTTCTGTAGATGAGGTCCGTCCAAAGGTGGTGATCCGTGGTAAGGAATTTTTTGTTCCAGAGCATTACCCCAAAGATGCCTCTGGAGTATGACAAACAATTAATTGAAGAGTTGGATACAAAGACCACGGACGTGCTTCGCAACATGTGCAAGCACAATCCTCCCTCAGCACTACCCACCTACAAAGATAAGAAGGCGGACCTCATCTACAAGCGTGTGTTTTGCGACTTCATATAAAGCACACGTGTGTGCACCACACGTGTGTGCACCACGCGTGTGTGCACCTCATATATGTATATATGGGTGTTCTGCTGGGGGGGGGGGGGGGTCAAACAGTTGCAAATAGCAGCTAGTCCACTTTGGGCCAACGGTCGGTGGTGGTACCTTGGTCCGTTGGGCAAGTTGGAACCCTGCCCCCCTTTTTTGAGTGTGCCGAACTCAAAAATCAAGGTTTTGGACTGCAACTCAACGATATGTTGGCGCCACGGACCATTTACTGTTGACGGGTGAGGATTTAGGTCTGCCCACATCTTGTGCTACCCAGGTACTGGTAAACCATGTCGGGCCCATTACTCCAACATATGGTCACAAAACCACGAAATGAAGGGGGGGCAAAAAGATGCATTTTTTCATGCCGAATCCATTGGTTTTGGTCCCAGGTCCTAACTCAACGATATGTCAAAGTCTTTTGGGATTTATTGTCAATTGGAGTGCTTGAGAATCTGCTCAGCTTAGCTAATCACAGCCGTGATACCATCAGGAACAGATTGCCCTGCTATGCATTCCCATTGTGTCGTTGAGTCCTTAGACAGGCTTTTTCTGAATCCGGTATATCCAAAAAAAGGGGGTACATAGCCCAAATGCAAAGAAACCACTCATGATGGCTACAATAGTGGAAATCTGTGAATGTGCAATTTTTCTGTGTTTGGCGCATGCAGAAAACAGGCAAAAAATAGGCAAGTGGCCTGACTTTGGCCCTCGGCAAAGCCTCGCCACCGTCACCCCATGCTGTAACCCTTGTTGTTTTGGATTCGTCATGTCTGAAGTACGGGGGGCCCAATCTTTTCTGCGTGAGAGTGGCAACATTCGGACAAAAAGTCAACAACGGTGAAAAATTGCCTCTCTTCGCAACATTTCGGCTTGTTTGACCCCCCCCCCCCCCGGCAGAACGCCCATATATAAATGTATATTCTATTGCCTTCGGCAAGTCCACCTCGCAGAGAATGTACGGTTAAGTGATGAGCCGTTGATGAGGATCTCCGTATGACAATGAAATAGCCCAAATTCACATAACCTTGCCTTGTTTTATTATGAGCATCCATTGGTCCCATTCCAATTAGGGTTGTAAGATGACGCTAAATTAGCCAAACCAAAATGTACTTGGGAAACCAAGGATAGAGGGGTTGAGTGGCGGTCTTTCCGACGTACCCTGGAGGCCCCGCCTTGCCGTCGTTCCCGACTTGCGGGGGCCGAATGGCCGGACTTTTGATTTGGCTTTGATTTGGAAAGCCCCGGAGTGTCCTCGCCAGTAGCCCTACCCATCTCCGGAAGCGGCAGGCAGGTAGGTAGCTGGTGGGTGTATTTGGTTGCGGCGTTGTTGTATAGAGGATTACAAGCACACGCATAACAGGACGTGACATGATCCAAAATCCCCAAAGCGTCGGTATTGCTTGTATGTAGAATGTGTTCAAGAGGTCAAGAAACCGACTACCAGGACTAGACATGATCCAAAATCCCCACATCGCCGGATCTTGGTTGATGGTGGAGGTGGTCGCCAAAATCCGATTAACAGGACTAGACATTGTCCCAAATCCCCACAGCATCGGGTTTTGGTTGTTGATGGAGGTGGTGAGCCACAGTGATATACACAAACACACACACACACACACACACACACACACACACACACACACATATATATATATATACGCACCCACCAAGCTTTTTTGATTTGCCTGCCGCTTGCTAGCCGATGTTGCTAGTTTTACATCATAATAGAGGTGCATATGGAAAGACGTAATTGTTGCAAAATGCCGTTGATGGATATGTGAAAAGAGTTGTAAACGTAGACTTGCAAAAGCAAAATGTGAATCACCCTTCGGCCTTTGGCAAGCGAAACCAATGACCATATTGCTACCGGCGCCACCGGTTGCGAAGCTCAAGTCATTGAACCCACTTGAGTCTGGTCACCTCGGGTGACGCACATCTTACACCGGTAACGCATGACATTGCGATTGACTACTAGCATGCACACCATTACTTCTTTGGATGTGCCTAACAGCGTGCGGCATTACGGCATTTTTTGCAACATCTCATATGTCCTAAGAAGTAATGCAAATCGTTCAGTGGCATGAACATTGGCTTGATCTTTGTCCGGGTGAAGCTTCACTGATAGGTGGAGATATTGCTTCCGGATGTTAACTTTGTTTGTAGCCCCAAGCAATTGCATGCCGACTTCAAAATTGTTCTTGTCCAAATATTCATACATTGCTGGATACGAAGCAATGGGGAGATCAAGCAGGCATTGCGCTTTGGTTATGTCGGATGATGATGCAGTGTCTTGGGTTCTTTGTGGTTTGCGCTTGTGGGGAGATTTAGGTTGTATATCATCATGAGGCCGTTTTTTGGTATGGTTCTTCTTAACTCGTTTTGTATGTAATACATGCTCTTCATTGTCATTGGTGAAAAGTTTGGGTTGATGACTAGTTGACTCATCTTGGTGAATAGCATGTCTCTTTTTTCTCGGGGGTAATGCATATTCTTCATCATCACTAATGATGGCCTGTGGTGGAATGTTGGTTGTTTGCTTTTCGTTGAGACCTTTTTGTGAGGAATGCTGCAAGGGATGCATACTTTGCCCCTTGCCTTTCTCATGTTCGTCAAGTTGATTGAAACTTTTTGAAGCAACACAGGAGGAACAACGCTTTTTGGTACCAAGTTTCCATTGGCTCTTTGTAAAGTCTGCACGCAACCGTTGAATACCACAAGAGAAGCATTGTAGTGCATCTTGCAATGAACGCTTGGTGGGCTTCTTTTGTTTTTGTGAGCAATGTATGCATCTTCTGTTGCTGCCTAATGCTATTTGGGTAGCAGTAAAGGCTGTTTTTGGTTTTAATTTATTGCAAGAAGCGCACTGTAAGCCGGCGGCTTGACAATGCACACATCTTTGGTCAGCACCTCTAGCATTGAATTCACAAGGCATTCTTTCAAGGTTGCAACATGGGCAGCAGATAGTTCGACAACGTTGGCATGTTGCATGTTTACCAAATTCTGAGTGTACACGCTCTTGCCGGCAAGACGGACAAGTGACTTTGGTGCATTGCTGGCATGTCCCATTTGCAGTAATTTGTGATACCATGCGCTCTTGTCGGCAAGAAGGGCAAGCGACCTTGGTACATCGGTTGCATGTACCTCTTCCACTGATTTCTGATTCCATGCGCTCTTGTTGGCAAGAAGGGCAAGTGACCTTGGTACATCGGTTGCATGTACCCCTTCCACTGATTTCTGATGCCATGCGCTCCTGTTGGCAAGAAGGGCAAGTGACCTTGGTGCATCGGTTGCATGTACCTCTTGCACTAATTTCGGATGCCATGCGTTCTTGTTGGCAAGAAGAACAAGTGACTTTGGTGCATCGCTTGCATGAACCCGTTGCATTGATTTCTGATTCCATGCGCTCCTGTTGGCAAGAAGGGCAAGTGACCTTGGTACATCGGTTGCATGTACCCCTTGCACTGATTTCGGATGCCATGCGCTCTTGTTGGCAAGAAGGGCAAGTGACCTTGGTACATCGGTTGCATGTACCTCTTGCACTAATTTCGGATGCCATGCGTTCTTGTTGGCAAGAAGGGCAGATGACTTTGGTGCATTGCTTGCATGTACCCCTTGCACTAATTTCTGATGCCATGCGTGGTTGTTGGCAAGAAGGGCAAATGACCTTGTTTGCCACTTGTTTGCAACATTGTTTGCAACGGCGCTTCTCAAAAGGCATTTGCCACTGGGAAGGAGAAAAGCTTGGCATTGGCTTGGGGAGTCCACATCTGTTGCAAAACTTCATTTTTGTGACATCATGTGCGCAATCATCACATGTGAAAGGTGGGGGATTAGGAAGATCGGATGACAGCTATGTGTATAGCGACCTAGTCGGCTATCAGACATCAGACATCAGACTTTTATGGACCATCACCCCCAACCCCCACCCCCCCCACCCCAACACCCTTTCTAACCCCCCCCCCCCCCTGTGTCAGACTTCGCCCCCCCCCCCCCCTGTGTCTCCCCCCAATATCAGACTTGTCCCATTGTCACCACACCCTTGAGGTGTAGAAGTGGGTTGCGGTCTCGACCCTAGCGTCTGAAACCCAACCAGTGCTTGCAACCCCTTCAATGATGGTACGTGCCCCCCCCCCCCCCCCCACCCCATCCCACCCCATCTCTGTGACTGCAACCGATCGGGGGGCTCATATGTGACTGAAGACAAGTGGGAACAGAATCCTGATGTCTGGCCCAAGCAACCTTACCTCAGCTAATCGGGTCAGTTTTGCTGGAGGGGTGGGTGGGTGTGGGTTCATCGGGTTGGGCCGGAACTGTGGAGAGGGGGGGTAGTGGGTTTCGAGCACGGCACAACACAACACGGCACAGCACGGCACATCCCAGCACATCACATCACAGCACACCAAAGCACAACATACAGCATAGCACAGCATATTACAGCACAACACAGCACAACACAGCCCCTACGGCCGCCCAAGAGAGCCTCCCTCCCTCCCTCCCTCCCTCCCTCCCCTCCCTCCCTCCCCTCCCTCCCTCCCCTCCCTCCCTCCCTCCCACCCTGTCATTTCCCTGCTTGTGTGGTTGAGGTTAGGGAGGGTATGCCTGTTTTTCTTTTTCAGGTTTTCTTTTCCAGTAGAGTGTTTTCCCACCAGCTTACCAAGGTCCGAACCCAAAAAAAATTAAAATACCAGGTATGTTACTCCGTTCCTTAGTTAGTTCCGGTGGAGGGTGGATGGGGCACCGCTCCCCCAAGCGCCCCCTTGACACTTATTTAGCGCCCCATCAATTTCATATGCCCCCCCTATCAATTTCATAGCCCCCCCCCCCCATCCATTTCATAGCCCCCCCCACATCCATTTCATAGCCCCCCCCATCAATTTCATAGCCCCCTCCCATCAATTTCATAGCCCCCCCCCCACATCCATTTCATAGCCCCCCCTATCAATTTCGTAGCCCCCTCCCATCCATTTCATAGCGCCCCCCTATCAATTTCATAGCCCCCCCCCCTCCATTTCATAGCCCCTCCCGCATCAATTTCATAGCCTCCTCCCATCAATTTCATAGCCCCCCCCCCTATCAATTTTCATAGCCCCCCCCCCATCAATTTCATATGCCCCCCCCATCAATTTCATAGCCCCCCCCCTATCAATTTCATAGCCCCCCCCCCTTATCAATTTCATAGCCCCCCCCCATCAATTTCATAGCCCCCCCCCCATCAATTTCATAGCCCTACCCCCCATCAATTTCACAGCCCTACCCCCCATCAATTTCATAGCCCCACCCCCATCAATTTCATAGGTCCCCCCCATTCAATTTCATAGCCCCCCCCCCATCGATTTCATAGCCCCCTGCCCTATCAATTTAATAACCCCCCTTTTATCAATTCCATAGCCCCTCCCCCATCATTTTCATAGCCCCGCCCCCATCCATTTCATAGCCCCCCCATCAATTTCATATGCCCCGCTTTCAATTTCATAGCCCCCCCCCCTATCAATTTCATAGCCCCCCCCCATCAATTTCATAGCCCCCCCCCCATCCAATACATAGCCCCCCCCCTATCAATTTCATAGCCCCCCCCCATCAATTTCATAGCCCCCCCCCATCCAATACATAGCCCCCCCCCATCAATTTCATAGCCCCCCCCCATCAATTTCATAGCCCCACCCCCATGAATTACATAGGTTCCCCCCATTCAATTTCATAGCCCCCCCCCATCTATTTCATACCCCCCCCCTTGACTTCATAGCCCCCCCCCATTGATTCACAGAGGGGTGTAGACCCCTCTTAGGAATTGGCGCGTGGGCACGCTCCGATTCCTAGAGGGGTCTTATTTGGGGGGTCTAGACCCCCCAAATAATTGACGCATGGGCATGCGTCAATTATTTGGGGGGCCTACACCCCCCAGATAATTGACGCATGGGCATGCGTCGAATACTTGACGGACATGCATCCGTCAAATATTTTGGGGGTGTAGACATCCCAAATATTTGACGGATGTATGTCCGTCAAACATTTAGGGGGTCTACACCCCCAAAATATTTGACGGATGTATGATATTTGACGGAACCCCTTCCGTGAAATATTTGGGGGCTGTACGGCCCCCAAATATTTGACGGAACCCCTTCCGTCAAATATTTGGGGGCTGTACACCCCCCAAATATTTGACGGAACCCCATCCGTCAAATATTTTGGGGCTGTACACCCCCCAAATATTTGGCGGAACCCCTTCCGTCAAATATTTGGGGGCTGTACACCCCCCAAATATTTGACGGAACGCCATCCGTCAAATATTTGGGGGCTGTACACCCACCAAATATTTGACGGAACCCCTTCCGTCAAATATTTGGGGGCTGTACACCCCCCAAATATTTGACGGAACGCCATCCGTCAAATATTTGGGGGCTGTACACCCCCCAAATATTTGACGGAACCCCTTCCATCAAATATTTGGCGGCTGTACACCCCCCAAATATTTGACGGAACGCCATCCGTCAAATATTTGGGGGCTGTACACCCCCCAAAATATTTGACGGAACCCCTTCCGTGCAATATTTTGGGGCTGTACACCCCCCAAATATTTGACGGAACCCCTTCCGTCAAATATTTTGGGGCTGTAGACCCACCAAATATTTGACGGAACCCCTTCCGTCAAATATTTGGGGGCTGTACACCCCCCAAATATTTGACGGAACCCCTTCCGTGAAATATTTGGGGGCTGTACACCCCCCAAATATTTGACGGAACGCCATCCGTCAAATATTTGGGGGCTGTACACCCCCCAAATATTTGACGGAACCCCTTCCGTGAAATATTTTGGGGCTGTACACCCCCCAAATATTTGACGGAACGCCATCCGTCAAATATTTGGGGGCTGTACACCCCCCAAATATTTGACGGAACCCCTTCCGTCAAATATTTGGGGGCTGTACACCCACCAAATATTTGACGGAACCCCTTCCGTCAAATATTTGGGGGCTGTAGACCCCCCAAATATTTGACGGAACGCCATCCGTCAAATATTTGGGGGCTGTACACCCCCCAAATATTTGAGGGAAACCCCTTCCGTCAAATATTTGGGGGCTGTACACCCAGCAAATATTCGACGGAACCCCTTCCGTGAAATATTTTGGGGCTGTAGACCCACCAAATATTTGACGGAACCCCTTCCGTCAAATATTTGGGGGCTGTACACCCACCAAATATTTGACGGAACGCCATCCGTCAAATATTTGGGGGCTGTACACCCCCGAAATATTTGACGGAACCCCTTCCGTCAAATATTTGGGGGCTGTAGACCTACCAAATATTTGACGGAACCCCTTTCGTGAAATATTTTGGGGGTGTACACCCACCAAATATTTGACGGAACCCCTTCCGTCAAATATTTGGGGGCTGTACACCCACCAAATATTTGACGGAACCCCTTCCGTCAAATATTTGGGGGCTGTACACCCCCCAAATATTTGACGGAACCCCTTCCGTCAAATATTTGGGGGCTGTACACCCCCCAAATATTTGACGGAACCCCTTCCGTCAAATGTTTTGGGGGCTGTAGACCCACCAAATATTTGACGGAACCCCTTCCGTGAAATATTTGGGGGCTGTACACCCACCAAATATTTGACGGAACCCCTTCCGTCAAATATTTGGGGGCTGTACACCCCCCAAATATTTGACGGAACCCCTTCTTCCCAAAATATTTCACGGATGTGGTTCCGTGAAATATTTGGGGGCTGTAGACCGCCCAAATATTTGACGGAACCCCATCCGTGAAATATTTTTGGGGTCTACAGCCCCCAAATATTTGACGGAACCCCATCCGTCAAATGTTTTGGGGGTGTAGACCCCCCAAATATTTGACGGAGCCCCATCTGTGAAATATTTTGGGGGTCTACACCCCCAAAATATTTCACGGATGTGGTTCCGTGAAATATTTGGGGGCTGTAGGCCCCCCAAATATTTGACGGAACCCCATCCGTGAAATATTTGGTGGCTGTAGACCCCCCAAATATTTGACGCAACCCCATCCGTCAAATATTTTGGGGATGTAGACCCCCAAAATATTTGATGGAACCCCATCCGTGAAATATTTTGGGGATGTAGACCCCCAAAATATTTGACGGAACCCCATCCGTCAAATGTTTTGGGGGTGTAGACCCCCCAAATATTTGACGGAAACCCATCCGTCAAATGGGGACGTATGGGGACGTATGGGGACCTTTGGGGGCCTATTGGCACCTTGGGGACCTATGGTGGCCCATGGGGGCCTATGGGGGCCTATGGGGGCCAATGGGGACCTATGGGTGCCTATGGGGACCTACGGGGGCCAAGGGGGGCCTATGGGGGCCTATGGGGACCTTTGGGGGCCTATGGGGACGTTTGGGGGCCTATGGGGACCTTTGGGGGCCTATGGGGGCCTATGGGGGCCTATTGGCACCTTGGGGACCTATGGGGGCCAAGGGGGCCCTATGGGGGCCTATGGGGGCCTATGGGGACTTATAGGGGCCTATGGGGACCTTTGGGGGCCTATGGGGACCTTTGGGGGCCTATGGGGGCCTATGGGGACCTTTGGGGGCCTATGGGGGCCTATGGGGACCTTTGGGGGCCAATGGGGACCTATGGGTTCCTATGGGGACCTATGGGGGCCTATTGGCACCTATGGGGACCTATGGGGGCCAAGGGGGGCCTATGGGGGCCTATGGGGACTTATAGGGGCCTACGGGGACCTTTGGGGCCCTATGGGGACCTTTGGGGGCCTATAGGGGCCTATGGGGCTCTATGGGGGCCTATGGGGCTCTATGGGGGCCTATGGGGACCTTTGGGGGCCTATGGGGGCCTATGGGGGCACGTGGGGACCTATGGGGACCTATGGGGACCTATGGGGGCCTATGGGGACGTATGGGGGCCTATGGGGGTCTATGGGGGCCTATGGGGGCCTATGGGGGCCTATGGGGACCTTTGGGGGTCTATGGGGACCTATTGGGGCCTATGGGGGCCTATGGGCACCTTTGGGGGTCTTTGGGGGCCTATTGGGGCCTATGGGGGCCTATGGGGACCTATGGGGACCTATGGGGGCTTGTGGAGGCCTATGGGGGCCTGTGGGGACCTATGCGGACCTATGGGCACCTTTGGGGACCTATGGGGACCTCTGGGGGCCGATGGGGACTCATTGGCATCTAGGGGGACCTTTGGGGACCTATGGGCACCTCTGGGGACCCATGGGCACCTTTGGGGGCCTATGGGGGCCTATGGGGGCCTATGGGGACCTATTGGCACCTTTGGGGACCTATGGGCACCTTTGGGGGCCCATGGGGGCCTATGGGGGCCTATGGGCACCTTTTTGTTTGCCACTTTCCTTGCTCACACATTTTCCCCATTTTCCCATTTTGGTGTTCAAAGTCTTTTTTACTTTTGTACTGCCGTGTTTCTGATTGTCCAAGGTGGTTCGCCAATGATTTTTCAATTGTGTCCTCCCTTTTTGTTTTTTTCATTTGGGGGGGGGGGGGTTGATTTAGATTTAGGCATAGTTTCTCCCAATTTCCTCTGGGCATTAGACCCCTAGTCCCACCTCCAATAGATAAGAATATCAGACATCTTCTTGGACAGACCGCACACACAACATCCCTTATCAGACATCAGACATCAGACTTTATACACATAGCTGTCGGATGATCCAATATGATGGTAATCTTGGCAACCACACTGCACACAAGTTGCAGCAACCTGCATTGAAATAAGATGCCTTGTGGTGATGTAGGTCAAAGTTTTTTCAAGGAGTCTCTTTAGAAGGAATGTAGGACCAAGCGGGTCATCACGTTGGAAGATTTCCTTTGGAAAAAGACGATAGATGAGCAAATCGGAAGAGGACCGAACTCGACTAAGTGCAACATAGCATAGAATAGGGTCATCTGCTATCAAGTCTATTATGGCAGCATTCAAGGTTTGACCTTGCGAACTATGGCTGGTAATGCCAAATGCAGGACCAATAGGAAACTGACGGCGGCTAACACTTAAAACGGGGTTCTTCTTGTTCTTATCTAGGTACCATATCTTTGAAGTCGGAACAATGGGGTAAAGGCCGGGTCTCATTAAGCCCGGGACTATCCAATTGGCATCCGGTACTTGAATGAAAAGCACGACGGGTACATAACGTAGAATACGTACACCGGCTTTCTCTGGCACGCAGTTCTCGCGTGGGTCTAGAATCCAACTATCAAGAAAGGCCTCCGTCCCAGGTAGCAAATCCTTTTGGACAGAGCGGTCAATGTGTTCGGTTAATGCAATTGGCAATCCTTGTACTAGAGGTAACATGCCATACAAGTTTGCAGTCCAACGATCATGGTATTGCAACCAACGTATACAGGTGTCCGCATCTGTTTTGGTGATGCTGTCTGTGGTAGGTCGATCAAATGCGGGACACCAAGTCAGATGTTTTTTATTTGAAGAAGTGTAAAGAATGGCGCGTTGCTTGTTGATTGCGTACTTTAGGTCATTTGTAGCGACAATCATTTTTGCACTAGAAAAATGGTCGCTGGTCAAGCGGGGATCATCAGGCCCACAAAGAACGAATTGCATGAGCCATTTGTATGTCTCATTACGTAGTTTACCATGACAGCACTCTTCCAAGGCAGCTTGGAAACGAGGGTCTCCTTGAAAGCACATGTTTTCGATTAACTCAGTCATTCCTTGAATACCTTGGGATGGGTTGCCCCATAAGAGGTTTAGTCCATGGGATGTTAGGGCATCAGGGTTCTTCTTCGTGGGCTCAACAATCATGGATGGTGGCAGTGACATAAGAGAGAAGTCCTCCCCTGGTGGTGGGATTTGCCAAAAATCACCACAAAGAATGATGTTGAATCCCCCAAAAGGATGTATTGTCCCATGCGCATCACATTTGTATGTTCTTGCCTTTTGAGTGTGTGTGCGGAGTCGTTCCTCAAACTTTGCGAGAAGGCGAGGACTTACCATACTAATTTCGTCAATAATGATCCACCGTAGAGTGCAATGGCGTAGAAATAGGAAAGTTGATTTTTCTTTCGAGGCATCGTTCCCAAAAAGGTTCATGGCACCAAGTTGGTGGAGAGTGGAACCACCAATCAAGCGTGCCATCTTCCCTTGAAAAGCCCCAATCTCAAAATGCTTGTCTTTGACATAACCAAGCAATTCAAAGAATTGAACTACTATACCCAGCGCTTTGGGCTTCCCTGTGCCTGGGCCACCATGAAGCATCCAACGTAGAGGCTCACTACTACCATGCATTCCATTAATGTCGTCAGTGACTTCCTCTTTAACACGGTTAGCAACTATTTGTAGGAAGATTTGTTGACCCTTATTCAATTGTGGAATGCAAATTGCTATTGCAGCATCCACCTTAGAGAGGGATATTGAGGGTATGGGGTCAACAGTTGGCTCTAAATTAGTTTTGGTAGGGAATCCCTTTGAGGTGGTGGGCTCTGCACGTGCAGTGTTGCAGGCAGATTGTAGCAACTTGCGAAGGTTTGAGTATACTGGGGCGGGGCCGTTTGATTCAAATTCGATGTTGGACAAATTCGTGGCACGCCATGCTTCGTGGGCGAGTTTAATACCAGTTACAGAGTCCGAGGAAATTTGTTTGTCCTTCGACTCATTGACACCTTTCTTTGCCGTTTTTGTGTTTAGTGCCGTGTCTAATTGTGTGTGATCTAGTTTCAAAGGTGGTATCCTCTTTGCTTTAGCGGTGTCTAGTATATCATCCTTGCAACGTACACGAGAAACACAGAGAAATTGTTGGATGACTCTTTTCATGTGCAAAGTCAGGATGTTTCCCGAAACATACGCCTTCCAAGAGCTATGGAAAGCGTGTTTTGGATCACTCAGGGCATCTACATAAGGTACATGTTGCGAGGCCAAATCTTGATGCAAGCAATATGGACGAAAATATGCTGAACACACTTTGGCGGTTTGCTCTGGATCATTGTTGCGTGCCATAGGAGACCCTATCCACATCGGCACGAAGGGGCGTGGGTTGTACTCCATAACCCAAAGATGTCTAACTTTTTCTAGAGCGGGTAGATCTGGAAAGGGAATCCAAGTAGTGCCACCCGCGTTACGGATACGGAAATGTTTACCCGGATGAAATTCATAACCTTCGCCTTCGAGCTTTTGCGTACAAATGTATGCACGCCCTTCCGACGTGAGATCAGCATGGTACTTTGGATCACCATCCGCCAGTCTTGGGTTGATAGGAAAAGACACAGGAACTAGTCTCCAACGAGACACGAACTCATAAGGGCTTAGCCAATGTACTCGTGGGTCCTTCCCAAGATAGCCGTACATCATTGCCAAATCCGGAACAGCTTGTAGTGAAGCAGCTTTACCTGTGCGCGAGACCCGGAAAAGAACTTTATCTGCAATTCTTTTTGTTGGGCGATTTCCATTTTTGCGTTCTAACAATGAAACAAATTTGTTGCCGGCAAAAGTAGTTGTTATAGCTATCTTCACACACTCCGCGGCGGTTACATCATCTTGACGACGATTGCACATCAAGTTCACAACATCAACAGCTCCACGTGCGGTGCCCCGGGCTAAAGTGTCGCTCAAGAAACATTGCGCATGACATCTTGCAATGTATGGTATGCTATTGGGACGTTTTGTTTTTTGAAGGTCATTGGATAAATTATCATGCCCACGCAACCATCCAGTAACCTCCCTTGTTGCAATGGGAGTTCCTTTCGCAACATAATCAGAGAAATACCCAATGGCACTGTCTTGTGCCAATTGGAGAGCAATTTCAATTGTAGTGTTGCTGGTTGCCAGTTCGTTCAAACATGTATCTGGAGTAGTACAAAATTTGGAATGGGTTTCCGGACAAATGGGCAAGCGATAGAGAACTTGAACATCACTATTACAACGGAGCAAAGAGGTTAGGTGTGGATGTGTGCCATTGAGCCAACTACAGTTTCGCGGCCCATGCAATGACCCTAATGCATTACGTTGACCCGTAACTTTCAACCCAAATTGACAAGCCAGTCCGTAGCACAATATAGAAGCTTCGGGCACGAGCTCCTTGTCGCGGGGAAAGCGATGCTTGCAAACATTTGGTTCACCTTTACGGACACACCCTGCCAAAAGTCGGCGAGCCTCTGGGTCATCAGTGTTAGCCAATGGATGGATATGGTGGTTCCAATGTTCCAAATTTGTTTGGACTTCCTTGCAATAATGAACGTTCCATAAATGCACCATAGCCGTATCATCCGATGTTGTATCCGTAACCAATGAGCATAAAGGAGAGCGGAAAAGGAAGGAGAATGTTGAGTCATATTCCGGCCAATCATCTTCTAGTATTTTCCTGCGCATGTGAAAACCACATAAATCATGATATACCTCCTGACAAACGTAACTTTTGTAAGCAATGTATTGCTTTACTAACTTTTCACCTTCCTTTTTGATTAACAAAGAGATGTCGTGTATTGAGGAGAATTGACTCAAACATTGGGGCCATAACAACCAGTGAATGTGCAGAACCCCTTCTTTTTGGTTCTCAATGCTCCCTAAACAGGCATCTAACCTTCCAATGAATCCACCTTCGCTAGAGGCAACTGAACCAAAGATGTTTTGGCATGCCGATTTTCCCATAGGGGAGTTGCACCGTGGACAACAAAGACACACACGAACACCAAAGATGGTGGACATTGCCAAACGCACTATGATGCGAAATGCGGACATGCAAGCCAAGGGGTCTTGGGAGAGCATGAGCTTGCGTTGTTCATATGATGGCAAAGCCGAAATCAATGAGTCAACTGGTAATTCCAGAGATGGATGTGCATGTCCTCCCCATTGCCTCAACCATGGTTGAGATATGCAAACCGGATCATTTTGGCCTGTCCTTGATAGGCGGAGCATGAGCGTGTTGTGTCTCTCATTTGGAGAAAATGTGACGATGAGAGGGGCTCCATAAAAAACACGGAAGGCTTGGATTTCATGTCGCATCAAGCGGCGCACCTCATGTGTGCCTTCTATGCGCGTAGAAACATTTTGTACATTTTGCAAGATGTCTCTAGCTAGGGGGGGTAAATTTGGCACAAAGGGAACTTTTGACAAGTCACCATTTACTTGGCGAAGAGAACCATCTGTGGTGAGGTAGCTTCCGGTCAAACTTGCTGTTATTGCTTTGCTTGCATTACAATATTGTTCTGCTGTAATTTGCTCAGACTCCAAAGTAGTACCATCACAAAGCCTTCCTTTGAAAATCTATCGAGAAAGATTAATCACGGATCGGAAAATCAAGTTCCACGCAGCAAACACAAAAATCCAATCCCTCCTAAATTGACCCTCAATACGACGCACTAAAGCTGCCGCGAATTGTGGGAAGTCAACTCGAGGTGCATTGGAGTCACGTCTCCATTGCGAACGATTGCGTAAATCGGGGCTACCAACACCAAACTCAAATAAGAACGCAAAGCAATTATTATGAAGCTTGGGTGTAGTTGGTCTTGCATGGTGGTTCCTGTTCGAATGCAAAAGGAATCTATGCTCTCTTGTAGTGTCCCACTATCAACTGGCTGATCACCAGTGGTGTTAGTTGGCTTGTCCCCATCCTGGCTTCTTTGTGTAGAAACATGTGTCTTTGTGGAATCCACACGTTGCATTTCATATTCTTGCCCCGACATGGCACTTATATGCGAAGAAAGGTTTGGAGGAGTGGAACTTATGCTTTCCACTTCATCCTCGTCTGATGACATGTCATGTTTCGCCGTAGGGAACTTCAAGGCTTCTTCAACGGATTGGATACGATGTATACGTTGTTCATTGATGTCAACGGCGGAATTGGAGTATCTATCCAATTGTACGCCGTTAACATGGGACAGAAATATGTTGCCATCAATGGAGCGTCCGTGCTCGTGAGGTAACGCGGCCTTTCCGTCATGAAGGTCAGGACCATTCTTGTGAGGCACTATGACCCGTATGATCTCGGGAGGGATGCCATCAACCGGAAGGAGTGTTGATCGTTGTTCAACATCAACCATATTTATACCCACGTACGCTGGGTGGTTGCGCTCAATCATACATGCTATCAAGTGTACGACCACAGCACGACGCACGCGCCCGTGCTGTACAACTAATTGCGTGTCATCGTGAGTGTGACTTTCGACAACCACTTGCACGAGGCCAGCCAAATCCTCACCTAATCTTGGTAAATGATTCCTTCCACCATTTTGGGAAAATGTTTGGAGGATTTCCTCCCATGGCAAAGAAAAACAAGTGACATTTCCCTTTGCGCCAAGGCGTGCGTTTGACAAATGAGCTAAACTTGAGCCACTTACTCGGTCATTGAACCTTTGTAATGTCAAGCTCAACATTGCAGTGTTCACTGGACTGGCACACAACAATTCAATGTATGTAACTTGGTGCTCATAGATGTACTCATTAATGTACCCTATCCACATTTCATTTGCCAAAGCAAATGGAGGCATTTTTGGGCGTGGTCGGGATAATTCATCGGAGCAAGATGCACATATTGGCAATTCACATTTTGGACACAAGGGGCAATTCATGTCGTGTATGCCACATGCATTACGAGGACATGCAACACAACGACGATCTTCGGGACAACATAGGACTTGAATAATTCCATCTGTGAAAGGAACATTGAGGCACCATTTGGTTTGTACTTGTTGTCTCATGCCACTGTCTTTGGTTCCGTAGGCATTGAAATATGTGGTGAGACCAAGTAATCTCTCCGTGTCTTCTTTGCACATCCCAAAAAAGGATCCTCCATTGTTGGAGTCGAATGGCGAATGCCATTGAATTGGTGGCCTTCCATGACATTCAAAATCCACACTATGAATTTGTGCACAAATGCTACATACGAGTGATACAATGTTTTCATCTCGGTAGCGTTGTGCGAAAGAAACAGTAATGCGACGGTCAATTGCAAAACCAACCAAGGGCATGCGCTGACGTTCAATGTGGGCAATGGCTTCTTGGTACAAATGGTATGCATCTTGCATCGTGATACAAGCATGTGATAACTGGTCAACGTTGGCAAAAGATGCTTTGTGGTGGCCCGTCACATGCATCCAAGCCGGTTCACACAATGGAGATCCAAGCTGGTTCACACAATGGAGATCCAAGCTGGTTCACACCATGGAGATCCAAGCGTTCCCACAACGGAGATGCAAGCTGGTTCCCAAAACACATTACGCAATGGGGATCCAAGGCGGTTCACACAACGGAGATCCAAGCCGGTTCCCACAATGCGCAAGTGCCCCTGGTGGGTGACCTCAGACCCCACCCACCCCTATATGCAGAGAGGTGCCCGGCCGTTGCCTGGAGGGTCCACAAAATATACAAGAGGATGGCAAACACGAAAGAGGGGAGTAGTGGTAATGGGGATCCAAGCATAAGTAGTTTGTGTACCAATCCCATGGGAGACCCCCCCCCCCCCGGGACCTAATACCCAAATCAGGTGAAAAACACGTAAATGGATGGTCATTTTAGGTGGTCACAATATCAGAAAAACAAGTTTCGAAAACTTCGATTTTTGAGTTGCCCGGGGTGAAAAACTGCATAAGCATGTTGTGTACCAATCCCTTGGGAACACCCCCCCCCCCCCCCGGACCTAATACCTAAATCAGGTGAAAAACACGCAAATACGGCCTAAAACATGCTTTGCATACCTTGGATGGTCATTTTAGGTGGTCATAATATCAGAAAAACAGGTTTCAAAAACTTCCATTTTTGAGCTGTCCAGGGTGAAAAACTGCATAAGCAGGTTGTGTACCAATCCCTTGGGAACACCCCCCCCCCCCCCCCCCCCCGCCCCGGACCTAATACCTAAATCAGGTGAAAAACACGTAAATGCGGCCTAAAACATGCTTTGCATACCTTGGATGGTCATTTTAGGTGGTCACAATATCAAAAAAACAGGTTTCAAAAACTTCCATTTTTGAGCTGCCCGGGGTGAAAAACTGCATCAGCAGGTTGTGTACCAATCCCTTGGGAGACCCCCCCCCCCCGGATCTAATACCCAAATAGGGTGAAAAACATAAAAATACGGCCTAAAACATGCTTTGCACACCTTGGATGGTCATTTTAGGTGGTCACAATATCAAATGAATAAGTTTCGAAAACTTCAATTTTTGAGCTCTACGGGGTGAAAAACTGCATAAGCAGGTTGTGTACCGGCCCATTCACTAGGCCATTATTGGTGGAAACAGACATTTCGCGTCTTTGGCACGGGTTGTGAACGGCCCTAAGCAAGGCTAAAGACTGCAAAAAACGTCCTTCCATATCCCAGTAGGCATATACTGTCACACCATCCCCACTTGCACCCCTCAAAGTGGGTACCACGGGGTCACCGAGGTCGCCAAAACCGCCAACATACCAAAAATGGCTGAAAAAGTGCATAAACTGCATAAGCGCTCGTCCCACTCCGCCCCATACAAACCCTATGGAGTCCAGACCCGGAAACACTTTTTTGGCTCAAAATCGAAAAAAAACCAAAAGATTCATGATTTTCGACCCAAAAAAAGGGGGGGTCATTTTTTCGACATTTTTGACCCCCCCCCCCCCCCCACCTCCCTGAAAACCTCAAAAAAGTGGGTTTCAAGTGGGGGGGGGTCTGGGGGGGGGTCCGGACCAAAAACTCATTGGGGGATGCGTTTATTGGACAAAATAATGATTTTACAAGGGGTTAAACTAACAATTCAACCCCTTGGGGTAGGGTACGCGAATAGGCCCAAAATGGCCAAAATGGGGGGGGTATGTGGCGTTTTCCCCTATATACGCCTGCCTGGCTTTGATCTAACAACCTCTGCGAGGTGATTTATGATATAAAAGCTCCTTCTTTTCTTGAGCCTCATTTTGTTTCTTCTGACCTTGCAGTACACGGTTTGGCCCGGGTGGGGCGCCACTTACACAAGTGGCCTGGAATCGACCAGGGGGCACCATGCCCTTAAACACAAATACCACCTACCGTTGACCCCCCCCCCCCCCCCTAACTTTGTGTTTTTTGTTCAAATTCAAGTCCAAATTTGAGACTACCAAGTAACCTAGTAAGGAAAATTTTTTTAAATTTTTGCTTTTTTTACCTAGTAAAAAAAAACTTTTTAAAAAAATTTTTTAGTAGGTTTTACTACATTTTACTAGGCTTTACTACGGCGCATACTAGGCTTTACCAAATGCCGACAGGCAACAGCCCGTCTCTGGGACGGCCAACCCCCGGAGTAGTCAAACAGGACAAGTCATCCGGGGGCTCCGTTGACACAACCAAAACACGTTTGGACCCACAGAGGGTCGGACTGTGCAGTGGCGAGAGGCCAGTAGGCGCCGCCAAAGGCAAACAACCTAATACCGAGGCCTTGTGCCGACCCCCCCCCCCAGACCCCCCCGTGTCCAATCCACCCCCCCCCCTGTCCAATCCAGCCCCCCTCAGCCCCCCCCCCCCGTGTCCAATCCATCCCCCCCCCCGCCCCTCCCCCGGGTCCAACCCCCCCCCCCCCCCCGTCATCCGTCCCAATGTGTGCCTGCGCAGGTCTCCAAGAACTTCGTGGTGGTGGAGCCGTACCTCATCAACATAGTGGAGGGCCTGCGCATCGCGACCATCCGGTCGCAGAACACCATCGAGCGGCTCAGAAACGCGGCGTCCATGAACTGGGAGAGCAGCTGGACCGGCGAGCGGTGCTACGGGGAGCCCGTGATCCAGCTCGTGCAGTCCTGGTTCAAGCACACGGACCCGCTGTGGGAACTCGAGGGCTCCCTGCCGCCCGCGGCGCTGCAGAAGGGCAATGCCTCGCGGGCCAAGAGGCGCGAGTCTGATGAGTTTGATGAGGAGTGATTCTGACGTCCTGCGGAAGGGTCGGGCCAGGACGGTCCTTAAGGGTGCGCACAGTTCTTTTTTTTTTGGTGAAGGTACATACATGCCGCTGGCCTGTCATTACGGGCAGTTACCGGCGGTTACTGCCCAAACCGTTTTCAGTCAACCGCCCAAAGCTAGCGGCTACCATCCATTGTGTCGGTCAACCACCAACAGCACCGCTCCGTTGGCTGCCCTGCACTGGGAGACGGACGCCGCAGGGAACGCCTGCGAACCCGGTGGGCCACCGTTGGGGAAGCGGTTAGGGGAGCAGGAGGCGGCGGCTGTACAGCCGTTGCAGCCCCGGTTGGGGTTGGAAGGGTACTTGTTGCGGCACCCGCTCCTCGAGCAGGGGCCTGGACTGGGCATGGCAACGTTTTGGTGCAGAGTCACAGCCAATCTTTCATAGTTTGCTCTGGTCTGTCGCGGCATGGCTGTCACCAGCAGAGTCAAGGCTAGACTCCAGCAGGGATGTTGTTTGCATCCAGCAGCCTGCGGCAGGGAGTTGCCCTCGCATCTGGCAGGCTGCGGCAGAGAGGTGGGTTGCATCCTGCAGCCTCAGGCAAACACCCCCCTCCCAGATATTTCTGGGAGGGCCGCGGGGTCGGAAATTCGCGGCCGCCCGCCTCCTTGGCAAGGCTGCCATTGTTCTCGCCCAGAGAGTGCCTTGCAACCAATGCACATCCACAAGTTCCACAATCACCGAATCCGGCGGCCCCCGCCACTGGGTTGCTTTTCCAATCAAAAAATTTTAATTGCCCAAGTCTAGCCTCCGCTCTGGCCACCAGATAGCCGGTCCCAGGGGGACCATGCGGATGCCACAATCGTTGGTCCGTCCAGTTTGCAAGGCACCGCGCTAGCCGACAAATCGGCTAGTGTCGGCTAGTGAGCATTTTTCCATTTTTCCAGTCGGCTAGTTCGGCTAGTGAACTTTTTTCCATTTTTTAATTGTTTTTCTGCTTTTGCATGGATCTTTGCCTGCCCTGTCCATGCACATTGTCCCAATTTCCCTAATGCCTGCATATAGGCCACAACATTGCATATGTTTTTGGGTTTGTACTGATTTCCCTCCATTTTTCCATTGTTCCATTTTTCCACTTTTATATTTTTCCACCCTGTCACGTGTGTCGCGCGCATGCACGGCCTTGTCTAAGCACGGGGTGGGCGTTGAACCGCCGTTTTGACCAGACTTTTGGGACCGCGGCCGTGCTTGCCCAAGGGGGGCACATCCAGCACAGCCCCAGCACACCAACCACTGAGCTCCGCGGCAACGACACCAGCAGGAGCAGCGGCCGCAGCGGCCGACAGAAAGCAGCGACCCGACGCAGCACACGAAGGGAAGAACGGGTGACTGTCCAGGGCCCCATAAAGAAACAACAACCCGACGGAATGTCACACAGGGGGGGGGGGGTATTTCTATTTCATTGAGGCCTGTGGGCAGGCCCCAACGCTCGAAGTGGACGGTGGGCCATACACCACAGTGAGTGGAAGTTGAACACGCATTCAGTGTGTGTCACTCATCCTGCTGCAGAAGCTGTCGGGCGCTTGGAAGGCACAAAGTATGTGACCATTTTCCTTGTTTTTTCTACCACCCCCCCCCCCCCCGTGTCCAAGAACCACCTTGCGCAAGAACCAACCCCTGGTTCCGCGGTCAAATTCTCGCATCACTTTTTTTACCAGGGTAGTGGGTTTTTCATGTTTCTGGTGGATGTAGGACAGCTATTCAGGTGTGCAGGACATCATTTCATGTGTGTTACTATGGGTCCCCCCATCAGGGGGGACCCTATCAGTCACTCACAGGCGCACATACCCGTCAAACCCCTCCCCCCTGCTCTCGACCCCTTCCCCGAAGCACCACAGACAGGAATTCAGGATGGTGTATCACAGGAAGAAGGGTTTCACGTCTCAGCCAGTTGAACAGTAGATCATCCCATGCACGTTGGAAGGCACACTACAGCCCAGTCAGCTGCATTCAGTCCTTTGGTGTTCATTTGTCAACGTGGTTAACTGTGGGAAAGGAGAGGGCATGCGTGTCCTGGCGCAACGCGCCGGAAAATTTTTTTTCCGCGGTACGGGGTTGCCCACGGCTGTGCGCAAGAACCAACCCCTGGTTCCGCGGTCAAATTTAGGGGGGAAAGTGTGCGCAAGAACCAACCCCTGGTTCCGCGGTCAAACATCGCTGGTTCTTGGACACGGGGGGGGGGGGGTATAAGCTGTGGGGGAATCTTGAGAAAGACTACCTCAGGCAGCACTAGCACTGGGATGACACCACAGTACCAGTTGCAAGCAGTGGACACAACGTGAAAGAAGCATGTAAGAAATACCAAGCAAACCTGACACGCCGTTGGGTGACGGAATTGTCCATGCACACCAAGCGCCTCCTCGCAACTATCTTGGATCCACGCTACGAGCATTACGCTTTCCGTAGTGAAGCAGAGCGGCGCTGGACAGAAACAGCACTACGTAACGAGTGGCAGCACTGGAAAGGATCACAAAACGAGAGCACTTTGAACCAAGGGAACCAACCGAAGAGGCCACGTGACTTCCTTGATCAGCAACGGGTGAGTTGGACCTTTACTTAAGTTTGGCTCAAGAGCGTAAGGACATTTGTATCTTAGCTTGGTGGTGTAACTTTCGGCTTTCTGCACCTAGACTAGCTGAAATGGCACGTCAGTTTTTGGAAGCCAATTCTGCAGGTGTAGAACGACTGTTTAGTGCAGCAGGTCTGTTTAGTGCAGCAGGTCTTACATACAGTGACCTTAGTGGTGCAATGGCTGAAGACGCGTTGGCTCAAAGACTTTTGGCTATGTCTAACTATTCCCCAGCGTTGTATGTAGAAGCAATGTAAGAATGTCCACTGTCTGTATGCTGAGAGGTCCACTGCCGGCACCTTGCGTTGCCCACTCTTGAAAGAAGAAGCTGAGACAAGACAACTGTTATTTTGCTTGGCTGTGTTTGGGTTGACAATCTGTGTTGGCATCTGTGTGCTTTCAAAGAGGCAAGTTGGTATTGTTATCCCTTTTGAAAACTGCAATCTCCAAAAAAATGACAGTCTATGTACCCCAAAACAGCAAATACAAAAACCTCACTGGGCCGGCGCATTGGCGGGCACGCCCAGGCATTTGGTTGAATCAAGGCGGTCCCTAAAGGACGTCCGCAACCTCCTTTTTTTTTTTTTGGCACTAAGGACCGCTCTGGTGCCCGCCAAGCTGCTGTCGGTTGAACTCCGACCGCCGTCGGTCGACCTCAAACTATCGAGCTGTGTTTGACGGATGCCAATCGTTCCTTCCTATTTTTTTCCTTCTTTTTTTTTTTAACCCTTAGACACCGCTCTAACCGGGGTCGAACCCAACGAAGGCCGCGAAGTCCCATCATTCCACCACCCGTCCTCAGTCCTTGATGGAGCTTATGCGCGGTGTGTGCCAGTGCTTCCAGCACAGCCGCTGCCGTTGCCGCTACACTGCGGACGCTGCGAGGGAGGAAGGGTAGCGTTGCGCTGGCGGTCGGAGATCGCTCGGGCAACCTCCCCTCGCCTCGCCTGACCTCTCCCCCACCCGCCCCCTTTTGTGCAAACAACGCCCATGTCCAAACAACACGAGGTGTTGTTTCCGCAATTTTTGGAGTGGTGGTGGCATGGTGTCACCGGCGTGCTGTGGGGTGGGGGCCGTCTCTGCCTGCCCGCCCCCTGCTGCCTCCATGCGGGGCTCTTGGTCCCCCTCCCCCCATCTGTTCCTCTTTGCCATGGCGGGCGAAACCTCTCCCCGCCGCCCCCCTGGGACAAGGCGCTTGCCCACCCCCCTCCACCCGTGACGCTGCCCGGTGGGCGGGGGTGGCATGCCGTCATTGGTGTGTCGCGGGGCGTGGGACCATTGAAGTTGGCGCTTCCATTTTGGTTTGGGTTTTGGTTTTGGGTGACAGCCTCGGTTTTTCTGTGATTTTTGGGGCTGGGGATGGTTGTCTTTCACAGATGTTGCTTGCTGTGTCCTGTGTCATCAGAGCTGGCTTCATCAGAACTGCATTGGACCCAGCAATCCCAAGCAGTAAAATGTGCAGAATTTTCGCTTGCGGTATACTTATGGCAAAGGCTTCACAGCCGAGCATTCTTTGCAATTGAATGTTTTCTGCAAGCTGCAGTGCCCCCACTGTGGGCCTTGTCAACAGATTGTGAACCTAACCGTATCCCTATTTCAGGAAGCATCACATGGGCCTCCACAGACATGAATGTCCTGTCACTGCTTGTGTCTTCTGAGGGTGCGCATAGACAACGCCTCTGTCCAAACAGCGCGAGATGTTGCTTCCGTAACTTTTTGGAAGTTTACCCTTTCCGCAAGGGGCGGGGGGGTTGGATGTAGGTGACAGTGATGTCCGCAGGAAGCCATGAAAGAGACATGGGTGAAACTGTAAGGGGACACAGTGCAGTATGTGCAATGGCAAAAACTTTTTACAGCCTGGAAACACATGCACTTGACTGTCAAATAGGTGGGTAGGTCTACGAATCAACCCAATACACGCACCGCGCACACACCGCATATGGTACTCCCTCTAGGGGTCTAAACAGGATACAGGGGGGGGGGGATTTTGCGCCAAGTCAAATTCGCGGTGGTAAATTTCGCTGTGGGAAATTTCGCGGAGCCCCCTGGGTTGAGTGGATACAGTGTGTACTGCTGGTGTGTGAGAAATTCGCGGCGAACCCCGCATTTCGCGTGGGAAATTTCGCGGACAATTTGAAACGCCAAATTTCCCACGCGAAATTAAAGTGCCACGAAAATTTCCCCCCTCCTGTATCTCATTGAATGTGTCATTTTTTGATTCTTTGGACTGCATGATCATCATCATCATCATCATCATCATCATCATCATCATCATCAAATGCCAGTTGCAGCGCTTACGCAGCTACGGCCAACTGATCCCGGAGCAGGACTACAAAACTTGTGTGGGCAGAAACAGTGACTTGGGCAATAATAAAGGGGGCAAATGCGCAAAACCGCAACTGAAACACAGTCCAGAGGCGCACCCGGTCCCAAGTGAGCTCTTGGGCGACAGCCTGGGTCAAAGAGTAGCGCATGTCGTCCCCCCCCCCCCCCGTGTATAAGCTACGCCAAAGGGGGTGGCGGGAAATGAGGTGGCGGACAAGATGGCTGAGAGGGGAGACTGCAGCATCTGTATGATGAGGACTCCCTCCCAAAACGCCGCCGCCTTGAGCAGCAGTGGGAGGAGTTGGGGCTCGAGGAACTGTCTTCTGGGGAGGGGGAAGCCAGCGACAGTGGATATTCGCATAGCACAGGGAGCCTGCTTGGGGAGGAAGGTGCACCCACGGGGGGGCGGCCGGGCCCGGTCCTTGTTCCTTGTATGCGACACCCCCCAGCCCCCCCTCCCCCCCGGGTTTTGAAAGCTAGTGGTGCCGGGTCGGCCACCAGCAAGTGTCCCTAGAGAAAACTGTCCGGCGCCAAAGGCGCCAATTTTTTTTTTCTTCATAGTATGTGTTTATACTCAAAATGCTCAAAATTTTGCAGAGAATTCATATTTGGGCTATAGGAGGGCTGCAGGCCCTAATAGCAACCCTAGCCCTAATCAAGACTGAATATTGGGACCGAGCTAGTGGGGGAGGGAACATCAGCTATGACTGGTGAGGGACAGCAAGAATGATTCACGCATTGATGGTTCTTGACAAAGTGGAATCAGCTTGCAAGTGAACCCCATCACCACGAGGCCCACTTTCAAGGCTTTTTGGACTGGTGTGGGGCCAAAATGGGCTCAAAATGGGCTCAAAATGGGCTCAAAATGGGCTCATTTCACCCGTTGGTGCACTCCAAATGTTCTAGGATGAGGTTTGGAAAAATGCATTTTTGACCCATTTTTGACCCATTTTTGGTCCCAAAACAACCCATTTTCAAGGCATTTTGGGATTTTCGGAGGACGAAAATGGGCCACCACAAGCTCAAAACGGTCCAAAAACACTTGTTTTAGCGTCGCACATGGTCTAGGATCATTTTTGAGAAAAGTCATCTTTTTGCCCCTATTGGACCCTGTTGACCCATTTGGGCACCCACCTGTTTGGGCTTGAGCTTGCAGCTTGCCGCAGCCTAGTGGGCCTAGGTATTGGGGTCTAGGCGTCCGTTTGGGCAATTCTAAGGGGTGGAAAGCACAAAAAGTGGGGGGTTGCCGGTGGAGTAGGTGCCCTCGGAATCGCATTTTGAGCCATGTAGCCAAAGATATGGCCTATTCTTGGTTTGTGGCTGTCGGCATTTGCAGCTTTTGGGGGCCTTTTTGGGCCGTTTCAAGGACATAACTTGGAGTTAGAGGGCCGCAAAGAGCTCGTTGACACGGGGAAGTCAAGGCGCACGTGGAGTGTACCCACCGTTTCCCTTCGTTTGGCCGTTTAGAATGTGTTCTAGGGCCTTTTTGGCCCAAAAATGGCTGTTTTTGGCCCTAAACTGCAGTTTTTGAAACTGAGGTCCGCCACTTGTGAATCCCGTTCCCGGCCGCCACCGTTGAGTTTCTCGCCCAAACTTTGTGTGATTGTACTTCACACCCATAGGTATCATCCACCTAAATTTCACCCGAATATGAAGCCCCACGACGGAGTTCTGATTTTTACCCATTTCGCGCGTGCTGCTGCTTGCTGCTTGCTGCTGCTGCTTGCTGCTGCTGCTGCTGCTAAACCTGGTAGGTCCACCCTAGACACTAAAAGGGGTTATAAAACCAAGACTGGTTCCACCAGCTCGGTGACCCTAATCAAGACTGAATATTGGGACCGAGCTGGTGGGGGAGGGAACATTAGCTATGACTGGTGAAGGACGTCAAGAATGATCCACGCATTGATGGCTCTTGACAAAGTGAAATCAGCTTGCAAGTGAACCCCATCACCACGAGGCCCACTTTCAAGGCTTTTTGCATTGTTGAGGGGCCAAAATGGGCTCAAAATGGGCTCAAAATGGGCTCATTTCACCCGTTTGTGCACCCCAAATGGTCTAGGATGAGGTTTGGAAAACTGCGTTTTTGACCCATTTTTGACCCATTTTTGGTCCCAAAACAGCCCATTTTCAAGGCATTTTGGGATTTTCGGAGGACGAAATGGGCCACCACAAGCTCAAAACGGTCCAAAAACACTTGTTTTAGCGTCGCACATGGTCTAGGATCATTTTTCAGAAAAGTCATCTTTTTGCCCCTATTGGACCCTGTTGACCCATTTGGGCACCCACCTGTTTGGGCTTGAGCTTGCAGCTTGCCGCAGCCTAGTGGGCCTAGGTATTGGGGTCTAGGCGTCCGTTTGGGCAATTCTAAGGGGTGGAAAGCACAAAAAGTGGGGGGTTGCCGGTGGAGTAGGTGCCCTCGGAATCACATTTTGAGCCATGTAGCCAAAGATATGGCCTATTCTTGGTTTGTGGCTGTCGGCAGCCAATTTGGAGCTTTTGGGGGCCTTTTTGGGCCGTTTCCGGGACATATCATGGAGTTTGAGGGCCGCAAAGAGCTCTTTGACACCGGAGAGTCGAGCCGCACGTGGAGTGTACCCACCGTTTCCCTTCGTTTGGCCGTTTAGAATGTGTTCTAGGGTTTTTTTGGCCCAAAAATGGCTGTTTTTGGCCCTAAACTGCAGCTTTTGAAACTGAGGTCCGCCACTTGCGAATCCCGTTCCCGGCCGCCACCGTTGAGTTTCTTGCTCCATCTTTGTGTGATTGTACTTTACACCCATAGGTATCATCCACCAAAATTCTAACCAAATCCAAAGGACCACGACGGAGTTCTGATTTTTACCCATTTCGCGCGTGCTGCTGCTTGCTGCTTGCTGCTGCTGCTTGCTGCTTGCTGCTGCTGCTGCTAAACCTGGTAGGTCCACCTTAGACACTAAAAAGGGTTATAAAACCAAGACTGGTTCCACCAGCTCGGTGACCCTAACCCTAATCAAGACTGAATATTGGGACCGAGCTGGTGGGGGAGGGAACATCAGCTATGAATGGTGAGGGACACCAATGAGTCACACATTGAAGGCCGTTGACACAGTGGAATCAGCTTGCAAGTGATCCCCTTCACCACAAGGCCCACTTTCAAGGCTTTTTTTGGACTTCTGAGGGGCCAAAATGCCCCCGAAATGGGCTCAAAATGGGCTCATTTCACCCGTTGGTGCACTCCAAATGGTCTAGGATGAGGTTTGGAAAACTGCGTTTTTGACCCATTTTTGACCCATTTTTGGTCCCAAAACAGCCCATTTTCAAGGCATTTTGGGATTTTCGGAGGACGAAAATGGGCCACCACAAGCTCAAAACGGTCCAAAAACACTTGTTTTAGCGTCGCACATGGTCTCGGATCATTTTTGAGAAAAGCCGGTTTTTTGCCTCTATTGGACCCTGTTGACCCATTTGGGCACCCACGTGTTTGGGCTTGAGCTTGTAGCTTGCTGCAGCCTAGTAGTGGGCCTAGGTATTGGGGTTCAGGCGTCCGTTTGGGCAATTTTGAGGGGTGGAAAGCACAAAAAGTGGGGGGTTGTAGCCAAAGATATGGCCTATGCTTGGTTTGTGGGTGTCGGCATTTGGAGCTTTTGGGGGCCCTTTTTGGGCCGTTTCAAGGACATATCTTGGAGTTAGAGGGCCGCAAAGAGCTCTTTGACACCGGAGAGTCGAGCCGCATGTGGAGTGTACCCACCGTTTCCCTTCGTTTGGCCGTTTAGAATGTGTTCTAGGGCTTTTTTGGCCCAAAAATGGCTGGTTTTGGGCCTAAACTGCAGTTTTTGAAACTGAGGTCCGCCACTTGTGAATCCCGTTCCCGGCCGTTGAGTTTCTTGCTCAAACTTTGTGTGATTGTACTTCACACCCATAGGTATCATCCACCAAAATTCTAACCAAATCCAAAGGACCGCGACGGAGTTCTGATTTTTACCCATTTCGCGCGTGCTGCCGCTTGCTGCTTGCTGTTGCTGCTTGCTGCTGCTGCTGCTAAACCTGGTAGGTCCACCCTAGACACTAAAAAGGGTTATAAAACCAAGACTGGTTCCACCAGCTCGGTGACCCTAACCCTAACCCCCCCCCCCCCCCCCCGAGTTTTGACAGATAGCTGGGGGGTATGTCGCATCAGGACCGGTTGTAGTCGCCCCCCCGTGGGTGCACGTGCAGAAACACCAGCATCGAGTTTGGACTTGCTGGGTTGGGGGGACAGTGATGACTACAGCACGGACGTCAGTGATAACCCCAGGAAGAGGGGTAGGAGGGTGGAGCGAGCTGTGGCGGTGCCTCACGGCGCCTTGCTGGACCTGTGAACAATTCGTGTTGGCGCCTGACGGCGCCGAGTTGGACAATATAGCCATCTGTGCCGCGGCTGCGCCGCGTGATACTTGATGAGGGCATATGTCTGTCGGTGGCGACATATTGCTGGACTTTCCACCGCTCTGCAGATAAGCTGCGCCAAAGTCCCAGGGGGAACGTTAGCACGCCGGGCGCGCGCCGGGCATCTTTTGTGACCTGTGCCCTACCGGTGGATTGTTGCCGTTGATATGTTGGGCAACATTATATGGATTTGCCCCTTGGCCCCCGGGACATCAGCAGATGTTTTGATTTTTGATGGGTATGGACCTTCTCGTACCCGAGGTGATTTCTTTGGTTTCGAAGTTGGGGGCCATGATGGTGCTTATAAGGGCTGGATTCATGTCATTGTGCCATTCATTGGAAGAAAGAATGGCATCTTGACAGCCCGCCAACAACGTTACAATGACGTGCACGGGTGGTACAGGGCACGCATTGAGCAGCTGTTTGCTCGGTTGTGGCACGCAAGATGAGGCAGAGGATGAGGCAGAAGTGTGTGTGTTGTGTTGCCAGAACGCTCCACCGTCGCAATTTGTGATGAGTGTAAGGAGCACTAATTCTAATGGCGTTTCCAAGGGGTGTGCTTGGGGGCTCTTCGGGGGGAACATAGTCTAAAAGTAGCGCGCCGGGCGCGCACCAGGCAAACATTCCCCCCCAAATTAATGCAGTCCCTACACCTACTGTAGCTTGGACAAGGCTGTAGACGCCCGGGTTCAAAAAGAGAAGTTTACATGGTGAGCTGGAGCAAGAAAGGGTAATAGAATGCACAAATATCCCCAAAAATCAGGGCTATGTGAGTTCGAGTGGGCAAACACTCACAACAGATGTGTCCATGACCCTAGGTGACAGGCAAATTTGTCACCAAACCCATGTCCTATGTGGCCACACTACATTTGTACTGAATCAAATTAGGTACCAAATTAATACGGTCTCTACACCCGCTGTAGCTTGGACAAGGGCGTAGCTTATACAGGGGGGGGGGGGTACAGACGAAGAAGAACCACCACAAGCATGATGCAGCTCCCTTTTCCCTCTACAATTGCACCACAACTGCGTCACGCTACATTTCTGACCACAAAAACCGTGGTCAGAACAAACCAGGAAAATTGACGGTCAGATGGGCTCCCGTGCTTGGACAAGGCAGCGCTTGCGCAGGGGGGGGGGGGGGGATGTGGTAGCCCTGCCACATAGTCTCACACCCTCCACAGCCTGCCATGGGGGGGCGGATAGCGTGTGCCAACCCCCCCCACTCCACCGTTGCCACGCCCCCAGCGGGTTTAGCACGTGGCAGTCCGCACCCCAAGGGGCGAGGAACAAGGAGACCCTCTGCCGCCATGGTAGGTGGAGCCGTTGAATGTGTAGACCACTCTGGCCGCAATGGCGTTCCCCGGCGTTGAGTTGCGATGCTGTGACAAGAGATGTACCCAGAGGCCGCTGCAAGGTGGGCTCGATCGGATTCCCTCAGCCGCGCCTCGCAGGTTATTAATCAAGGGCCGTTCAGGGAGGGAGGGTAGAGCAGCCTCAATTTTTTTGTGGAGGCACTCAATGACGGAGACGTTGAAGCAGAAGCTTATGCCATGGTTAAGAAGCCCTTTTTTTACCCCGAATGAAATGTTCCATCGAATGTCAAGGGTATGAAGCGGCAGGAGCGTTGATCACGTGTGCTGAAAATGCTGTGGGAGATTCACGCTCAAAAACACAGTCCACGGTCAAATATGCCATTCGAATCTCTCGAACGGTAGCAATTGGTGAAGCGCCAAAAAAAAATTGGGGATCAATGGTCGGTGCTGATTGACTGAATGTCCCCGCCATAGGGAGGGGGGGGCATCATGAGGGATTTGGGAGTCAAGGAAGACAAATGCTATGAGCGGATGGAGTCCCTTCCCATCCCGCCGTGGCTATGCAAAGCGGTGCCACAAACAACTTAGGCGTCACAAGTTGCCCACCCTCTAGGACCCCGTATACGCGCGATTTGACAATATTCTACATTTCTACTTTGAGTATGTTATTTGACGTATGTGACCAAAGTTGTTGGCAGAGCTGTGTGACACCCGTTGAAATACGTGTTGATGTGTTAGCCTTGTGTATCCCCGTCTTCTAGTGTGTTGTATTTGACGTTTTTCTGAAGGGCCGAAATTTCGGCCAGGTTTTGGGTAACATTGCAAACAACTATGTGTATATGCAGTTTTTGACCCTTCTGGCCGAAATTTCGGCCAGCTTTTTGGTTTCCTGGTGAATAGGCATAGTTATTTTCATTTTTCTTAGGGCTGGCCGAAATTTCGGCCAGCTTTTTGGTCTGTTCACTATTCAAGCACTTATTTTCTGGTTTTTGGGCGGGCTGGCCGAAATTTCGGCCAGCTTTTCCTATTTTTGAACATTTAAGCAATTATTTCCCCTTTGAACACACCTGGCCGAAATTTCGGCCAGCTTGCAATTGTCGTTGTTCATGAGTATTACGCCATACACTCCTACATAACTGTTTTCTTGTCTCAGCATTAATGTCTTCTGCTATTACTGTCAATGTTGTACATGCTGCAGTTACTGGTGCTTTTGCTACTACAGCCAATTACGTGGTGGGACTCTGCAAAAGCTTTTGCAATTCTGCCTCTTGTTGCGGAGGAATCGCAGGAGCCGGCACTCCCTGACACAGTTGAAGGCCGCCGCCACTGAGAAGAAGCCCCCACGATGGTACATGACATTTTTGTCACAGTTCCATGCCCTATACTGCCTGCTGCGCCGTATGGCCCTCCCATACTCTAACTGTGGGTCTGGTTACAACCGGGGTATTATGTCCTGCCGCCAACGCCGTAAGGTAGGAGTCCTTGGTCAGTGTAACACTAAGCAGGAGTCCATTCACCATCGTGCTGGACTAGCAGCACACAACTTGTGGAACACCATGCACCGTAGGCAAGTTTGTATATGGTTTGATAACCTGAGGCGTTACAGGTCGGGAGCTGATCCCCATTCACCCGACTTAACCCTAAACTGTACAGCTGTTGCTGTTTTGCACACTACTGCCCTACCTGCATACCGGGGTCTGCCGGAGCTGGCCGAAATTGAGGCCAGGGTACCAAAGGTTGCTGATGACATCTTTCGCTCACACAGAGCATTGTTTGATCGTATTGATGTTGCCAACCAAGGTATTCAGAGAGTTTGGGTTCGTGCTCCTTTGGATATTGCCAGAAAAAATGTTCGTTCCCTCAACTGGAGACCCTTTTTCCTGTCTGAGCTCCGCTCCGGCACACACAAAGAGCTTTTGCAACTCGTGGTTGATTTGTCATGTGTGGAACACCGCACCAGACACTGTGTTCCGCTGCTTGTGGACATGAAAATACACTTTGCCCTACTTAAGCTGTGTTATGGTGCTGCTTATGTTCCCTGGAATGTACCACAATTACTGTTGGGTTTTCCTTTGGTGTACGGAGTATGGCATAGCTATAAGTATTGCGTTGAATTGATCTACAGGGCGTTCCTGCCGTTCATTAAGTTTTTGGAGCAGGGGAACAGCCTTCAGGTTGGGTCTATCCTCCCTCGCAAGGTCAAGGTCATCCATATGGAGAAGACGTTGCTTGGACTCATGCTAGCCACATCGTCCAATAGAGGCAGACTAGATGAGCGCGTCACTTCCCTGCTCAATAGCCAGCGGGACTTGACACCCATTCAGCGCAAGGGTTTGCGTATGTTATTAGCCCTTAAGGCTTTGCTGTACACATACTGTCCAGCTGCTTTCAGCATTGGGACTTTGGTTCGTGAGTGCAATTGGGAGGGACGGGGGGCAGGTTCCGGTATTGTAGCTAAGCAGGCACTTGAGATTTCCCTACTGCTCATGCTGAACATCCTAAAGCCCGAGGAACAGTTAACCACGGAGTATGTGAAAACCACCGCTGTTGCTCTTTTGTTTTGGAGTCAGTGGCATTCCGCCTCCCTATGGTGTATCCACTCTGAGGAGCTGGGTGAGGCACTTCTGAGTCGGTTCTCAGCCCACCGTCGTCGCCTGTACTAGTGTCCAACAGTCGTCTGATTTATTTCTGACACTCCCCCCTGTCCAACCGGGAGAGAAAGTTTTGCGTGGTGTGCTGACTGAGAGATGCGTGGCAATGTTCTCTGCCAATCTTAAACAATTCATCTTGACAGCCCATACACAGAGCCTGCCCATTTGTGTTCCCGTTCCGGACTATAAAGTTGAGGTGAGAAGACTGGATGCAGTTGAGGATTTGACGTTCCCCGGTACCATGTCTAGGACACGAATCACCACAGACCGTTTAAAAGTGGTTCTGTTGCATGCAATGCAAAACCTGGTTGCGCGTACCAGGGTTCCTGAGGGTGTTGAGGATTTTTTACAGACAAATGCACCTGCCCGCACTGCTGCCGAGCAAGGGGTGTTGCGTACTGCACATGCTTCTATTCGCGCTGCCAACCGTGCACCGCCTGCTGCTGCTCCTGGTGGAATTGCCTTGCCCCCAAAGCCACCCCCGAAGCCCCGAGCCAGAGGCCCCCCAGTACCCCCCCCGCCCCCCCCCCCCCCCCCGCCCAGTACCCCCCCCCGCCCTTGATGATTCCATTGCTGTCGACTCTTGTGATAGTGACCAGGATATTGATTGTGATGCAGACAGCGTTGCCTCCTCTGAAGCCCTAGATGAGGCGGAACACATCGGTGTGGATACCCAGGACTGGGACTGATTTCTGTTTGCAGCTGTGTTTGTCACTGTGGTATGGGTTCTGCCACGCATTGCCAGTGATTTTGGTGTGTCTATTTGCTGTTTCATGTTTTTCTGGCCGAAATTTCGGCCAGACTTGTTGTTTTGTCATATGGCTACCCCCAGAACACAAATGACTTAAGGTTCTGGCCGAAATTTCGGCCAGCCTCTCAGAATGGTATTTGTACACAGTGGTTTGACATGCAGAGCAGTGCTGGCCGAAATTTCGGCCAGGTTATCCGAATTTCCTGTCAGGCAGTCCGTTTTGGTCCTTTTTTGGTTGATCTGTGCTTGTTATTTGCTATCTGGGAACTCTCCCCTTCATGAAATGTTGCCCTGTAGCCCTTTATTTTATGACTGAGCCTGGAGGGGTATCGCAGGACATGGCTGTTTCGCCAGATGGTGAGCCTGCAGCAGACAATGGGCAATCTCAAGTGCAATCCCAGTCTCAAGAGGACCAGGCGAGCACAGAGGGACTTCAAAAGAAGCCTAAGGCCGCACCAAAGAAAAATTCATCATCCTCCATCAAGTTATCCGACTGGGTTACGTCAACGACGGAAATAAAGGTTCGGTGGGATCAGATTATTATCGACCACGACCGAAAATTTGGGCAGGTCCGTAGGATTTCGGATGATCGCGTGCAACGCCGCAACGACGATCTGAAGGCAGCCCCGCCTGTGGATTACATCCAGGATCTTCTTTTTTATAAAGTCACTCATATGTGTGTTGTGGTATTCTTCTCGATAGTACCGTTTTCGCGTCTGAATTTTCGACCCTGCTGTTACGAATATTCCTGTTGCACAGCCACTCGCTGGGTTCTGTTGGGGGGTCAGCATGTTTACACTGCTGCCCAAAAACACAAGACCGAATTTGAGATGAAAAATATGGAGACTCCGGATTGGACCCTGGTATTTGGTGGTTATGAAGTCAAACAGGACTGCCCCCTGCGGACTAGGCGCCGGCTTGCAGGCTTACATCAAATCCAGACCACTGCTGGCTCAGCATCCACCACATCGGAGCGAATGTCCCTACTCCTGGATAGGCTTGAGGATGAGGATGCCAATGAGTACACCCTGTACCATCACATTACTGTTATGCTTGAAGAGTGTGGTGTTACTGCCGAGGAAGGCACTGTGGTGTGTTTCGTTTATTAATTCGGTTTTGTCGATCGACCTGGCCGAAATTTCGGCCAGCTTCTGTGTTCCACATGTTCTCCTGTGCAGAGTGCTGTTGCCAAACGGTGGGGTGGCGTTGGGCGTTTGGTGAAATTTGTGGGTCTTCCTTCAGTAGACGCCATGGCAGCCATGGAAAAGCGTGGACTACATCCCGCACTGGGTACGTTCAAGGAAGTGGAAGGCATCACGCCTGACCGACTTCGCGAGATCGTAGGTTACATGGATGGGACAAAAAGTACCATACCCGGTCTCAAAAAGATTATAAAAGATGTTAAAAAGGCCCAGATGTGGTCCTGGCACATTCTTCATCCCGAGGCGGTTACCAATGGGCTTGTGAACAACACCAGAGGTATGTTTTGGTCAAACAGGGGTTGGTATTCGAATAAATCGACCGACCTGGCCGAAATTTCGGCCAGCTTGTGTGTCGTTCAATTAATGCACAATAGGAGCCCACCCTGTGCTACCACCTGTCTGCAGCTACACTTGGTACTATCCAGATGGCCAAAAGGCAGTGCGCTATTGCATCACGACTGAAGGTAACCTATGGCAGTTGGACCTCGACTGAAGAAAACCCCTGGCCCCCGTGGTCAGCAGTAATTAAGGCCCCTCTTTGGAAGGAACCCAAATATGAGGGGTTGCGGGGATTGTTGCAGAAGCCTGTTGCTAAGCCTGTTTGGGAAAAATCTGATACTGGTCTGGTCAGCATCCAGTGTGCTAGCGAGTCCCTCGTTGAGTCAAGCACAGGCAAACTCATTGCAGAGTCAGGCCGTGTGGAACTGATGGCAATGCGTTGTGGAGTCCCTGTTCCCAGTATCATTAGTTCGCTGCCCTTTGCTGCTTGTGTCATTGAGGTGCCCCGCCTCTATACAGCCGGTTTGCATAACCTGGTTGCGCAGCTGCTTTTGTCCGGTGTGCCTGTGTTCATTGCGGGTGAGTCTGCCGATGTGAAAGCCACTGTTGCCGCTTTGAAGGCCACTGTGGCTGAGGATATGTATCAGTGTGATGTTGCATTTTACAATTTGTCAAGCAAGACCCCGCTGTACACTTCTACGTCCCATCTGGTTTCCATTTGTTCTGCCACTGCCTTTGATAACAGGCTGCCCCGTTACGTGGCTTTTACTGAAGGACCCATGTCGTCTGTGATGCCTGTTGAAATATTCTCATTTCTTTTGAGCCTGGTTCCGGTCCCAGAACGGGCAGGCAACTGGTTTTTGCTGGGGACTCTGTCTGTGTATTTTGCAAGCATGATGTCTACCAGGTTTTCCAAGGACTGTAATGTTGTGTGTGCCCTTTTGGGTGAGGAGACTGTTGTGCCCGATGACTTTGTTCAGCTCATCAGAGCAGGTATCACCAACGCCGACACGTGCCCCCCCAAGTCATGGGAGGATGTGTACCACGACTTGGGGGCAGGTTTTCCTGTGGATTGTTCTGGGGTTAGGTATGTAGATGAGGATCCTGAGGAGCAAGATGGGGAGGCAGAGTCGCAACCAGAGACACACACTCCAAAGAAGAAACCCAAAACTGCCCCTGCCCCCTCACCCAGTGGCACGCAGTGCGCTCAGGCCACCCCAGCTTCCTCCTCAGGTACTGTTGCCCCTACTGGCAAAGGTATGAATACTTTTGTGAATCATTTTTCACCATCCCAGGGTGGAAACACACAGTCACAGAACTGTGCCACTGCCAAGTCTGGTGCTGCAGCCCCTGCCAAGCAGCCTGCTAACACAGGTGCTAAGAAGCCCCGTGCATCTGGTCTGCGCAAGCGCTAATGCCAGTCCTGCTGCTTATATTGCCTGTCAGCATGAAGTCTGGCCGAAATTTCGGCCAGCATGCAGTCCTCAGCCTCTTCAGCCTTTTATTATTGTGTTTCCCCATAGGCACTGCAAAAGTCTGCTTTGATTCGTCAGGTGGCAAGTATTTGCTTGTAATTGAGTATATTATGTTGCACACCCTGTTCAAATGTCACTGCTCCTGTGTTCCTTGCTCATGTCTACTGTCTTAGGTACCCATTTCAGTGATCATATTCGGAGTTTCGATGGACCTGGCCGAAATTTCGGCCAGCTTAGGCCTGTCTGTCAAATAGGACCATGTGTTTGGACATTTTTCGAAGAGCTGGCCGAAATTTCGGCCAGGTTGGTTAAAATAGGAAATACAAGTACATGCTTTGGGATAGTTTTCTGTGTGCTTCAATGAAAGGTATGTTTGGGGTTCCCTCATCTGTGGTGTATAGGGGGGTTCTGTGATCAACCTCGAACAAAGGGGAGAGAAAAATAGGCACCCCCCCCCCCCCCACACACACACTGGAATGCCGTGGTCTAAATGTAAAACAACACTATATTTTGGTGATTGAATGTCTTTATTTTGAAAATCTGTGTGTTTCTAGAAATGCAAATAATGGCATATATTTGAAATACACACCTTGTTTTTGCATGTTGCCACCAGGGGGGTTTGGGTACCCAAAAAATAACACCCCTTTTCACATACTTTCCCCCTCATTACAACATGGACTTCCGTGGGCCATAGCGCCAGGTGGGGGATGGGCAACTTGTGACGCCTAAGAACAATGCAGCCGTTGACGGAGCCCCTTGTACTAGCCGCGCTCAAAAAAATGAAGTTCGGTGCATCACCAGGTGCGGATGGGCTGCCAGTAAAAGTGTTCGTGGCTCTGTCGGAGGAGTGCGTACGGCCGATGATGTGAGATGACGAGGATAATCATCATCCCCCATTTGAGATTGATAATTTGCCACTCAAGAGGGGGTGGGGGGGTATGACATTCTGATTACCTTGGTTACTCCATGTGCTTTGGAGGGGGTAATGTGCTTTGCAATGTACATATTAGCATTCAACACCTGCATCCCGCAGCGGGTGAGGAAACAGTCACTTTCGGTTTTCCAAGTTTAATCAGAAGGTGGATATTGGGCTTCTCCAATGTGTTTGCTGGTTGGACAAGGTCGTATTCTTCTGATTCTGGTTCATAGCCATCCAACCCTCCTTCACCATCCCCGGCAGGTTCTGAGGGTTTATTGGAAGGTGATAGTGGTGGGACAGGTATGTCAGGTCAGCGTCAGCGTCAACGTTTGATGCCTCATCATATGCAAAATGCAAGATTAGCAGGAAGTTCACGCACTGCGCGTCAAGCATTTGAACAATCCCCCAAACAATGGCCTACCTTTGAAGCCCTTGCAAATAGTGTGCCTTGGTGGAAGTTGTTGGGGGAGCGTGAGGGAAAGATGACAAATGAGTGCACACCAATCCCAATCCTCCATATGGCTACAATGCCCAAGTTCCGTCTCCCGCACTCATTCGGATGTGTCATTATTACCATCTGTCGATAGTGGTCTCCCAAGTGGTGTTGAAGAAGATAGTGACAGTGCATTAGACACTGAGATTGTGTGAGCAAAGAGTGCATGTGGAGTATGGGGGCTAGTAAACATTTTTTTCAACGAGAAATTGTTGTTCACACATGATGTTCCCAAGCCAAACTACTTGCCAAAGGGGTTGGAGCATCCTGTCAAACGTGCTGCCAAGCCGGCTCCCAAAGCCGCTAAACCTCGAGCCAAACCCTCAACCAAAAGTGCACCCAAACCTGCTGCCCAAGTGGCAGCCACACTTGCATCCAAGCCAAGTCGTTCAATAATTGCCAAGCACCAAAAGTGCGGGACACATGCTGTCTCGTTTGCTCTTTGGAGCTCCAGCGGTAGGGTGAGGCATGTGACACACACTTTGCCTATGGAACAGCGGGAGGCCCTACAGGCACATTTTCGTGTGATCTACCGCATTGTGAAGCACCTTCGTATGCTCTGGGATGTGGCTGGGGATGCGGAAACTGCAATTTTGAATGGTGTGAATGTGATTGAGGCGTACCGCTGCCATCGGGCTGTGGCTGAGATTTTGCAGCACATTGCCATGGATGTGCGCATTGGGGATGCCCAACCAGTCACACAGGCCCCATACTTAGCATTGGCATCCGACTCCTGGACGGACAGGTCGGCCAAGAAAGAAGAGTTGATGTATCTGCGCTTCCCGCAGGGAAACAAGATTGACACCCATTTTTTTTCTCTGCAACGACCCCCCTCCCCTGCCCAGAGTGCACCAAAATTTTTGCCCTTTGTTTCTCAATTTTTTAGCACCTTTCTGCCCTTGTAGCAACGCAAAATTTGCCCCACAGCGTAGGTCCATGGTGCGTTCCCCATCCCCCATGACCCACTCTACCCCCGGCTATAAACTATAACAGGGCCTTCAGACGAAGGTGCTGTTCCTTTTGCTGCGCAGGCCGGACAGCTGATCTACTTCCATTCCTTTGAGAGCTGTTCCTACTGATTTCGTGGAGTTTCCCTTTGGTGGCGACGCAGCAATATAGAAATGGAGGATGCACTGTCGTTCGCGGATTACATCCAAGGGGACGCCCATGGAGATTTTCGGCTTGGGGCGGATACCAAGTCGTGGACGCGTCGAAAGCTGGTCCTGATGCGAGAGCTCCGGGGTATACCTGACGAGGGGGAGGCCTGGGCCAAGAATTTCGCGTCCACCGTCTCGTACACGGGCTCTCGGGATGAGTTCATCGACCGCTTGGTGGGTTAGATGCTTCTGGAAGACGTCACGCTGGACTTCGCCACTGGGGCGTTCAAGAAGTCTTCCTCCGCAGCACCGACAGTGCCGACGCCCGGACAAGTGGACCCCGCGATCCTTAAATTGCTGGAGGACCAGGGACAGCTCATCAAGTCCCTTACCGCCAAGGTCCAAAGCATCACTGAGGCGCCACCGAAGGACCAATTGCGGGTGCCTGCATTATCACTGAAGGCCATCCACGATGCGGACACCGCTACCAACCACCCCTAGTGGATTAATCGTGCTCTCTTCCTCCTGGTACGGCTGCTCAAATTCGAGAATGTCCCTGCCTCCGCAGTCACTATGATTCCCAAAATGTCCGATGCCGCGGCTAAGGAGATCATGCTGGGCCTCACTGACGAGGACAAGAGGGACGACACGCCGTGGACCGACCGTAAACACCCCGATGGGTCCGACAGTACGGACACGCCCGACTCCGCGCAGGTCTCTGAGAGATTTCACAACCTGGTGCAGGCACTGTGGACGCTCGGTTTCTCTGCGACGGCCTCTTACAAGGAGCGGTACGAGGGGACGTCTGGTTCTTCATCTACCTCTGGATCTCAGAAGGAATCGGATGTTCGGCTGGAGGAGGGCCTGTCGGAGGCGGGCAAACGCCTAAAGAAGGCTATGCGACGGCATTTCAAGATTATCGACGGTGAGGAGTTCTTCGAGATTCACAAGAATGAGTGGGTACACACGACTGAGGATCCCGTCGGCCCATGCAAGACTTGCAAGGCTCGTGGTGAGGTGACCCGTCACTGGGTCTGGAGGTGTCCCTTTCTTGAGTGACGCGACGCGCCGGGGGGGCTGGAGCCGGTCTTGGAGCTGGCGAGTTCGGCGGTGGCAGTGGCACCGGTATCAGAGTGGGTCGGAAAAACCATCGACTGGACATCCATTGCGGCCTTGTGGCGAGAGCTCGGGTATGCGGATCCGGCGGACGATGTCCAGACATGCCTCATCAGCACTTGGAAGGAGGGGACACGAAATTCCTACGGTTCACACCTTCGACGAATCGCCTTCTTCCATGGGTCGGCACCGGCGGGGGACACGCAGAGCCTGGCGGAGAGTATTTTGCTCCTCCTCTTCCGATCGGGATATCGGCCCGCAACGCTGCGGGGCGCCGTCTCAGCGTTACACGCAGTGTGGGTCATGGGGTGGATACCGCCGTTACGATGGGAACGCCTCTGGCGCCTCGCCCGTGCGCCGGTGGCCACCCCGGGAGACCGCCCTTACGCAGGCCCCCATGTTCTGCAGGTCATGGCCGAGGCCTGCCAGACTCTGGAGGACTGGGCTGTCTTCGCCGCCGCCGTCCTCTCCTTCAGCAGCCTCACACGCGTGGGGGAAATCGCGTCTGTCCGGCGCTCCGGCCTGCGGGGGAAGGCGGTGGCTTTCTGGGGCCTCAAAAGGGACTCGCGCTGGGTTTCCCGTGACCTGGGCAGTTTTGCGGGAGAGTGGGCCCACTGGTTGCGGCGCCAGTTCCCGGGACGGGACGTCATGGTCGACAGAGCCGCCGTCCTCGAAGAGGGTATGGCCAGGCTGCTCCAAGGCAGCCCTTACGCTGCTTACCGCTGGCACTCGTGGCGTCGCGCGGGGGCTGCCTTCCTCCGCTTCCGTGGCCTCCCCTGGCGCTACCTATGCTGGTGGGGACGCTGGGCCAGTGTGCGCATGGCACACTTCTATGCGGCGGCGCCGGAGGACTTCACCTTCCACTCGAGTTCGCGCCTACCATGGCCAACGAGTCAGGGGGTCAAGTGGATCACCACCGACACGGCGGAGTTCTGGCCGTCATCGCTCATGGGACTCTGCTTGCCGGACGAGAGGCCCGCTAAACTCCCGGCCACCGGATCGAAGCGCGACAGGGGTTCCGAGGCTGTGGTGGAAGGGGACGACTCAGGGGACGCTGTGCAGCCGCCAACCGCCAAGCGACCCTCACGACCCGCGCCGCCTCGAAAACCTTCGCGGAGAAACGGGCAGTCGACCCCCTCGGGTCCGTCGGTGGCTGCCCCGCAGTCCGCGTCGTCCACAGAGCGCCGAACGGTTCCGCCCTCCCCGGCCCGAGATTCCCCTCCTGGAGGTCCGACAGGAGAGGGCATTGCCCCCGACTCTTCCACCACCACGCCAGCCCCAGAGTCCGGCTCATCGGTCGGAACCGGCGGTTCCCCCCAGCGCCAGTCCGTCGCCGCCAAGTTCAAGGGACGGGCCCGGGACCACCAGCGCACCGCCCCCGTTGTGCGGCGGGTCTGGACTTCTTCGCATGCGGTCTCGAGGAAGAGGGCTCGGAACTCCTGTTGAGCTCCCGCCGGGGACAGCAATGGCTGGATCGCGTGTCCGAAGGCTTAAGGGTACCTCTCGCGGACAGGGGTCTCGTCAGGTCCCGGATCCGATTATTATTGATGAGGGGTAATGTGGTGGCGAGGGATTTGGGGGTTTTTGATTTTCTGGAGGCGGCTGTTGCAGCGCTTGACCGCCTCGAACCAGACCTTTGGCCGGTGGTTTTTCGTGAATCGACGTCTCCTAAGCCGATCCTGGTGGGATTGTCCCTGGACGTGCTGGAAAGGGGGATTGGGGCGGTGGGTATCATTCGCATTCCGGATTTCATTCGGCATGCAGTGGCCCCTAGTGATGTCCTGTCGGTGTCTACGTGCGCGTTACCGGGCATCCGAAATATTTCTCCTGAGGGTTTGGTGATGGCTAGAGCCTTGGTGCGGGATGGCGTTTTGACTCGGTGCCCTTCCAACCTACCCCCTAATGGCTGGCTGTTCCCGGTTCCCAAAAATTCGGAGAAAGCGTCCATGATAGTGCACTTGGTGCAGTTCAATAAGCAGCATGCCAACCGGCCGCCGTCCTTCACCCTCCCGGTCGTGGAGGACTTGGCTTTCCTCATTGAGCTGCATTACTTGCGGGCGGGCAAGGGGTGTCTTGCGTTTTCTGAAGAAGTGGGCCGCTATTGGTGCGACCCTTTTTTGCGCGCGCTCGATGACCTGCGTTTGGAGGCGCCTGAGGGGGCCCCCCTGCTGGCATGCCATGTTGATCTTAAGAATGCATTCTGGTCGTTGCGTTTACCCGATGCCTTCAAGCAGGCCTTCAGGGTCAGTATTGACGGACAGACATTCGCTTTCAATTGTCTGCCTTTTGGATGGCAATACTCTCCTGTGATTTGCCAGACCGTGCTAGGCTACTTGCTGCAGGGGCTGGACTTGGTTTCGGTTTTGGTTTTGCACTATCTTGATGATTTTCTCGTTTTGGGATTCGGGGCAGGCAACGTGCGTTCAGCAGCGGCGCGACTCTGTGACCTGTTGGGACGTGAGGGGGCGATCATCAGCCCCAAGAGCATCCTTGAGCCTGTGCCGTCCATTGTCTGGTTGGGTAAGCAATTGGTGCTGTCAGGGGCGGGACAGGGCGTTTTTGTGGTCCCCAACCAATGGATCGTCCTGCTGGGTCTATGGTTGCGCGTTGCGCTGCTGCCTTTGTCCCGGAAGCTCGCTCGACGGGTTATTGGCCGTTTTTCTTGGGCCCTGAGGCCCCAGGTGGGCGCTTGCCCCTTTTTGGCTGGTTGGTGGTCACACGTTATGTGGGGCTCTTCCTTTTTGCCCTCAGCCCCCTTAAAACTGGTTCATAGCCTCCTGCACTGCCTTGTCATGTCGCGGCGTGGTTGGACTCCGAGACGAGTCGGTTCCCCCTCTTCTGCAGGCAGAGGCCTCGTTTTTGTCGACGCTGCCTTCAATTTGGACCGCTTCAAAGTGGGTCTCTGGGGTCCAGCACCCGGGGGCAGGGTTTTTCGCTGTGGGCGCGAGGTTTTGACGCAGCAGGAGGCAGAGTTGGACTCCCTGGTCCAGGGCCTTAGTTTCATAGTCAATGTGGGCTGGCCCGTCTTCAGGTTGGTCAGAGACAATGCCTCCTCCATCGGCCAGATGGCGGGAATGCGCGCCCGGTCCGGTTTAAAGAGACATAACAGGAACCTGCGCAGAGCTTTCTACCTGCTCCAGAGATCTGATTCGACGGTTTTCCTCGAGTGGGTCCCAGGCGATTTGAACCCCGCCGACTGTTTCTCCCGTATTGACGGTGATTTTGGCGGCGACTTCGCTGCTGCGGGGTTGGCGGCTTGGGACAAGTTTCGGTCCCTGCAGGCTTTCCCCGCCCTACCTTGCCCTGTGTGGGTTGCGAACTTGCCCAAGGGGCGCACTGCTATGGACCGCCAGCTTGCAGAATGTCCTGTGGGGGCTGTCTCTTAGTGTTGGCGGAACGCTTCGCAGGGCGGGATGCTGAGGGCCTCTTGCCACTTTTCGACGGGTCCCTAGTGTCCTCTTGCCCGTAGAGGCTCTGCCTTCCCAGGGGGACCTGACCCAGCACGACTGCTTTCCGTTTCCGGTGCCTGTATTTCTGTTTTAGACTCAGTATCAACTCTGGTGGCCTCACCACGACCGCGCGGCCGCGTGCTCTTGGCCGGACACCTGTTGGCTGGAGTGCCAGTGGCGAGTTCGCTGCGGCGTTTCCCACGGTGTCTGTGCTTGGGGGTATCGTGACCGCGTGGGAAGTCACAACACTGTCTTTGGTCGCTGGAGTATGGCTTGGTGCTGACTGAATCACAAAGACCGCGCACCAGGAAGTCATATGGCCTTTGAATGAGTTTTGTTTTGCTTGTACAACTGCTGTTTCCGCAGTAACAGTAGTTGTACACCATGCTTTGTTTTGTTCATTGTGATGCCCTGTTCCATTCAGAATTTTATAAACTATAACAGGGCCCTCCCTCCCACCCAAGGGAGGGGAGAGGGGGATGGGGTCCCACCCGCCCGCCCATACTGTCACTGTACGAGTCTCTATGGAGGTGATCACCTCTCATGACGCCGAGGTGCTGCGCGCCAGGAAGTCATATGGCCTTTGAATGAGTTTTGTTTTGCTTGTACAACAACATCGACACCCAGCTTTTTTCTCTGCAACGACCCCCCTCCCTTGCCCAGAGTGCACCAAAATTTTTGCCCTTTGTTTCTCAAATTTTCAGCACCTTTCTGCCCTTGTAGCAACGCAAAATTTGCCCCACAGCGTAGGTCCATGGTGCGTTCCCCATCCCCCATGACCCACTCTACCCCCGGCAGTGCTTGGGCAAACCTACCTAAAACAAACCCTGCCTGCCGGTATATATAAGTATGTATACACACATTTTCTAATCCAAACACCAAACCAACTATGCAAACGTTGGCAAAACGCCACTTGGGGTCACAAGGCCCAAGCAACCAATCACAAAAACTCTACATTACTTTTTTTAATGACTTTTGCACATTGGTTGAGATGTTGAGTGACACCGGCCATTTCTTAAATTTACACTTTTGTGAAGGAAATTTACACCACTTTTGGGAAAAATTACACCAATTTACACAAGGTGGGGGCCGGGGGGCCAAAAGCACTGTAAACCCCCGTAAATCCCCGGGCTGATCTAGTGGCCTTTGTTGAGCATGTGCACCTCTTCAGCATCAAAACTTTCGCCAGAAAAAGTGGCACACAGAGCCTATCTCTTAGTATATCGAGCTAAACATGCATCCCAACAGGCAATTTCTGGGTCTTTTGTGTCAGGTCATGTCATGTCACGCGTCCTTTGTGTTCCCCCTAGGGGTGGGGAACCATCACTTGGGGTATGTTCCCCCGGGGGTGTGGGGATACCCCCGCGTGCGGGCGGTTGCTAATCAAGGGGGTCTACACCTCAACATACTTGGAGCCCGAGTAGGGTTGATCAAAGCTTGGCATGTGCTCTACTGCATCATCATGGCGCTGTCCCTATAGGAATATACACTGATATCATAATGTTAACGATAGATTGTCCCAAAGTGCATGTCCCGGTATCACAGGCTGCACTAGTTTATTTTGCACTGCCAAAACTGTAGTCCATGCAGTGCTGACAATGGTCGGATTCCGTGCTTAGGCTTGGCTGAGTTTCCTCTGCGGTACCCAAGAAGGCACCTAGGGGGGGGCAGCAGACGTGGTGTGTGCACGGTGCACACACACTGTGTATACTTGGGTTGTTGCATGGACCGTTTCAGGTGATTTAGAGGGTACTTGCTATTGGTGCACGTGCCGTTGCCCAAAATTTGACCCGGCACTCCCATATTGTAGACGAACTTGGCCATTGTAGCCATATGGAGGATTGGGATTGGTGTGCACTCATTTGTCATCTTTCCCTCGCGCCCTGCCATAACTCTTCGCCCAGCAACTTCCACCAAGGCACACTATTTGCAAGGGTTTCAAAGGTAGACCATTGTTTGGGGAAGTTGTTCAAATGCTTGACGCACAGTGCGGGAACTCCCTCCTAATCTTGCATGTTGCATATGACCCCATCCCCCCCCCCCCCTTGTAATAACTACATCCTTGTCTAAGCCACAGTAGGCGTAGGGACCACATCAATTTGGGACTTTTGCGTAGCTATTGGGAACGCCGTGCACGCAATGCGAACTCTCGAACCCTAGTTTCGCCCCCTTTTCACAGGTTTTTGGTTCCGTACTAGGGTTTTTTTTCCGCTTCCGAAGCATTCAGGATGTGGCATATTTGAATTGTCAACCATTTTTGCCCATTTTCAACCATTTCCCCCTATTTCCTCCCCCGCATGGGCGTTAGCGCACGGGGTGCGCGCCAAGCATTTTTGAGGGAACGTTATTTTGGGCCTTCAACCTTCGACCTTCAACCTTTGTTGCGTGGCCCCTTGAGTTGGGGTTCGGGACTCACAATCCACACTTTGGTGTGGCCCCTTGAGTTGGGGTTCGGGACTCACAATGCATGCTTTGGTGTGGCCCCTTGAGTTGGGGTTAGGGACTCACAATCCACGCTTTGGTGTGGCCCCTTGAGTTGGGGTTAGGGACTCACAATCCACGCTTTGGTGTGGCCCCTGGAGTTGGGGTTAGGGACTCACCTCTTTGCACGGTTGTGGCAATGGAGGATTGTCCGCAATGTTTGGACACGCTCTGCAACGGAGCTGCATGTGCGTATTTTGCTCCACCTTACTCAGTTTTGCATTCGCAGGCAGACTAGGTATCAACCCTATGGACCTTGGAGGAGGCAACCATTGCAGAGGAGGAAAATGATGATGGTGTTTGTTGCCAATTGTGTGGCCACTGTCCTGGTGATATATCGGAGTGTGGCACTTGCCACTTGAACATGTGTGCATCTTGCATGCCCTTGCATAGTTGTGCTGCACAAGGCTGATTTGCTTGCTCATAACGACAGTTGATTACCAAGTTGAAGGCAGCTTCGTTGTTCTCATGTGGGCTTTGCTGCTTCGCCGTGCTACTAGACAGATGAGAGGTATTCTTGGGTGAGTATCCGAGCCTCTGCGTGCGCAATATGCACGCAGTGCGCTCGCAGTGCAAGAACTTCTGCATTACAAGGGGGGGGGTGCCCCCAAGTCAACGAGCCACAGACTGGTTGCAACCTTGGCTTAAGACTGCCGACTGCCCCATGTATGGAGCAAAGAAAGCTGTTTTTCGTGCACTGCACAAGTGTGCCCACCCTCCCCGCATACACACTTTCTGAGTGTCTATTTTTTTTCGATTTTATTTCGTCCATGGCTGAGCTGTGGTTCCGGAGGAGGGCAATCCCTCTCTGGAAAGAAGTTCGGTCAATAGCCAAAGCCCCGATGGAGAATGGTGCTCATTCAATTGCCAAGGCCCCAGTGGAGAACGGTGTTCACTCAATTGCCAAGGCCCCAGTGGAGACTGGTGTTCAGTCGGTTGCCAAAGCCCCGATGGAGATTGGTGCTCATTCAATTGCCAAGGCCCCAGTGGAGAATGGTGTTCAGTCGGTCGCCAAGGCCCCGGTGGAGAATGGTGCTCATTCAATTGCCAAGGCCCCGGTGGAGAATGGTGCTCAGTCAATTGCCAAGGCCCTGGTGGAGAATGGTGCTCAGTCGGTCGCCAAGGCCCCGGTGGAGATTGGTGCTCAGTCAATTGTCAAGGCCATGATGGAGAATGGTGCTCAGGCAATCGCCACAGCCCCGGTGGAGAATGGTGCTCGGTCGATTGCCAAGGCCCTGGTGGAGAATGGTGTTCAGTCAATTGCGACCGCCCCGTTGGAGGATGGTGCTCAGTCAATTTCCAAGGCCCCGGTGGAGAACACGGACTTATTGAGCGTTGACCTCTGTCGTGTCCTGTCTGCCAAGGAAGATAGCAGGCGGATGCTGCGGATGCAGAAAAGGGGCAGCAATTACTTCATCGAGTGGATCCCTGACGACATCCGGAGCACGGAGCTTGACAAGCACATGTGCAGGTGCAAAGCAGGGGCAACGGTTACTTTGTCGGGTGGATGCCTGACAACACCCAGGGTACGGAGCTTGACAGGCAGATGTGCAGGCACAGAACAAGGGCAGCAGCGACTTCGTCAACTGGACCCCCGATGATATTCCGTGGAACCGGACACCAAGGTGGAGCACGAGTAATTTCAAAAATACATGATTGCATGCCAGACAGACCTACTCAACACATTGACACGGTGGGGGTTTGATTTTGCCAGATCTCAGAGGCACTTGAACCAGGGTCTTACGTGTAAGCCTCAGATTTTCAAAAACTATGCCAATGAGATCTGTGACATCCCACACAGGGGTGTGATAATGACTGTTGCCTTTATTGAGTAGCACTATATATTACAGGCAGAGCAGGCTTTTTGTTTTAGACCGGACTACTGCTTGGGACGGTCGTTCACACTGGGGCGAGGCTTGTGGCCTCTCCCCATTATTTAGGTTGTCACCGGCTGAGGTCATTGAGGACCCGTCCTGCGTTTTGTTTCGTTACAGGCAACCGAACTTAGTGCTTCAGGGCCCCTCCGGCCCTAACCCCACTACCTGCGGTTTCTCTAAGTGTTGGCAACGACCAGTCAGCCCTCACTCTTTCTGGGTGACGCTGACGTATGGGCACATCTGGCTTCCATGTTGAATTCCCCAAGACCGAATGAGTGTCGGGGAGCACTGTAGAGCCTCTGCACCGCTTTTAAGCATCATTGGTGGGTCTCCAGCCGGGGTGACTCGGAATGCATGATTTTTCTTTATATATTGGCGCAATGATTTTGAAGTTGAGATCTTCATGTTGAGGCTCGCTTGAGGTCTTCGATGTTGGGGTGTTTTGTAAGCTGAGCTGACCTGTGCACAGTGAATCCGAGACACCAATTGAACCTGATATGGATGTGCTGCAGTGCAGCAGAACAATGCACTAATTGTGGTGATGACCATGCGCCTGTGACACGGGGGCGTATGCGAGCCCAGTATCCGTTGCATCATGGCCCGCATACACAAGCCCCCCCCCCCCCCCTATGCGGTGGAACTAGCTGGCGTGATGCCGCCACAAAGGCCATGGGACACACGGGAGAGGTGGTGGAAGCCACAGTATCGACACGGCCCGTACACGCAAGTCAGCCCGTCTCCAAAGAAAATCAAGCCGCAGCAAGCACGACAGCGTTTCAAAGTACAAGCAGTGCGTCAGCTAGACGCCATAGTGGAGGAGGGGGTGAGGATTATCAACTCGGAGCTGAAAACCACGGCCTCGGCCCGGAACCAGCAAATCTAGCTTCGACTGGATCAACCTCACAGCACGAGGATGCAATGTGAAATTGTGGACAACCACGGGGAGCCGTTGCTGATGAGCAATCAGGAGCTCTACTCGGTGATGGTCCAAATCAACTGGACCCTGAAGACTCGGGCCGTGACGAATATGCAGATTGAGTGGCGGCCCAAGAGTGCGGGCAAGCGGCACCCGTTTCAGTGGGAGGTGATCCTACACTGTCCAACCGCGGAGGGCCACAGGGTGGTGCCATCCTCGGTGAGTAGGAATGGTGACTGGCTGCACGTGTGGTTGACGGGTCAAGCTGACCTGATAAGGGTGTTTCACAGAACGCTCTTCAGGCAGGCAAACCCGGTCACAGGGGACGCTGTAAGGTTCCTCTACACGCTGCTGAGCACGCCGCCGTGCAAACGGCGGTATGCCTGAGTAGCACGGGCAAGCAGAGGGGGGGGGGGGGTAATAGCGGAGGAGGGGGTGAGGATTATCAACTCGGAGCTGAAAACCATGGCCTCGGCCCGGAACCAGCAAATCTAGCTTCGACTGGATCAACCTCACAGCACGAGGATGCAATGTGAAATTGTGGACAACCACGGGCAGCCGTTGCTGATGAGCAATCAGGAGCTCTACTCGGTGATGGTCCAAATCAACCGGACCCTGAAGACTCGGGCCGTGACGAATATGCAGATTGAGTGGCGGCCCAAGAGTGCGGGCAAGTGGCACCTGTTTCAGTGGGAGGCGATCCTACACTGTCCAACGGGGGAGGGCCACAGGGTGGTGCCATCCTCAGTGAGTAGGAATGGTGACGGGCTGCACCTGTGGTTGACGGGTCGAGCTGACTTGATAAGGCTGTTTCAGAGAACGCTCTTCACGCAGGCAAACCTGGTCACAGGGGACGCTGTAAGGTTCCTCTACACGCTGCTGAGCACCCCGCCGTGCAAACGGCGGTACGCCTGAGTAGAACGGGCAAGCAGGGGGGGGGGGGGGGTAATAGCGGAGGAGGGGGTGAGGATTATCAACTCGGAGCTGAAAACCATGGCCTCGGCCCGGAACCAGCAAATCTAGCTTCGACTGGATCAACCTCACAGCACGAGGATGCAATGTGAAATTGTGGACAACCACGGGGAGCCGTTGCTGATGAGCAATCAGGAGCTCTACTCGGTGATGGTCCAAATCAACTGGACCCTGAAGACTCGGGCCGTGACGAATATGCAGATTGAGTGGCGGCCCAAGAGTGCGGGCAAGTGGCACCCGTTTCAGTGGGAGGCGATCCTACACTGTCCAACGGGGGAGGGCCACAGGGTGGTGCCATCCTCAGTGAGTAGGAATGGTGACCGACTGCACGCGTGGTTGACGGGTCGAGCTGACTTGATAAGGCTGTTTCAGAGAACGCTCTTCAGGCAGGCAAACCCGGTCACAGGGGACGCTGTAAGGTTCCTCTACACGCTGCTGAGCACGCCGCCGTGCAAACGGCGGTATGCCTGAGTAGCACGGGCAAGCAGAGGGGGGGGGTTAAGATGAGGCCGAGACCAAGGGAAGTGAGGGACAGAGAGAAACCCGTGGGGAGGGCGAAGAGGAAGAGAAACCCCCTTGGGAGGGCGAAGAGGAAGACATACCCCCTTGGGAGGGCGAAGAGAAAGAAGCACATAGAGAGAGGGGCCCACAGAGCGAGAGGTTTTAGACTAACCGACGCTGTGGGAGGGTGGTGGGAGCGAGCTGACCCAAACAGCCTAAGAATTTTCGACAGCCACTTGGAGTGGCAAACGCAAGGCAACATTTGGCACGGATCTGGTTTGCGCTGCAGTGCAGCAAGGCAAAACATTGAACTGAGTGTGGTGATGACCATGCGCCTGTGACACGGGGGCGTATGCGAGCCCAATATCCGTTGCCTCATGGCCCTACGCGGTGTGGATGGCGCTAGGCCTTGAGCCCATGTTAGCGCCATATCACCCTTGAGGGGACAAGGAAGCATTCTCCTCAGAGTCACAATTTGTGTGTGTAAGATCCTAGACCTTGCCGGACCCTACGCCCCAAGGACGAGTGGAGCGCCGCCTTTTGAACGACTCAGATGATTACGGCACAAGCACAGATGTCAGCAACCAGGTGAGGGCGAGAAAGAAACGGGCAAGACTTACAACTAGGTATGAATATAGGAAACAATTGTCTTGGGGACATATAGGGCAGGGGTAAACAGGGCAGTATAGGCAGAGCAGGCCGTGACAAGAAGAGCAGGCTGTGATAGTGCCAACATTTTGCACCCGTGAATGTACATATGAGTCACAGAGAACACATGAAATGATTGGCTATGAACCCACCTTGAGGGGCTGCAGAGAGCATTGAAAACCTCTTGTGTGACCAAGTCACACTCCTTGACTGTAGAAGGTTGTACCCATCTTTAGCAAGCCTCAGCTTCATGGGTCTCGGCACCTCAATCTGCACGGTAGGGATTAAGCGTCAAAGGTATGGGGTTTACCCTTGAACACCGCCAGAACATATGCGAAAATGAGAGGGGTGCAGACCACTTTATGGCTCTTGCGGATGAAGACTTCGACGGCGTGCTCTTTGTGGAAGATGGTTTTCCATTGATAAACGGCCACCGTTTAATTTTAGAAGCGTGGCTGCACGGCATTCCTATCAACCAAGAGGTCAACCTGGTCATTTGTCAATGAAAAACAATTTCGTATTTCAGGGTGTGTCCCTACTAGCATCAAATTGGGTGGATCTATCTAGCCGTAGCGTAGCCAGCACCCATTGATGTGGTCATTATGCACTTGCATATCAACTAATGTTGCGGGGGTGACTCATTAAAGATGGTATTGTCTTCCACGTGTGTCCGCCTCTACACTACGGAGACCCCCTTTCTTGCCAACAAGCGGGAGTGGCCCGTGGGCTGGGCACCAAGCACATTGCCAAGCTAACCCACAGCCTTGTGCCTCCTCTATACGAGGAAGGCAGCCCCCCCCCCCCCGGTGCCCAGGAACCGCCTTGCGCAAGAACCGCCCCCTCGTTCCGCGGTCGAATTCGCTTGCCCCACCATACATGAATACAGGATGGGACCGCATGGAGTGGCCTACCCTGAAGAGGTGCCATGAGCATAGCCGAAGGTAGAGACCCCGCGTCGCTGGTGGGTGACGGGTCGGATGCGGTGAGAGCAGGGGAGCTTCTGGGCTGCTGCCAGTTGGGCCTGGTACAGCTGGGACATGCGCAATGCTGTAGCCCTATGCTTGCCCGGGTATGGAGTGCGGATGTACGGTGTTTCCCGAATCTGCAGAGCACAAACGGGTGCCGGGTAACGCAACACGGGTAGCCACGCCCACCGTGGATACTTGCCAGTCGGTCCGTGAACCCACTGTGTCAGACTCACGCTTTGCATGTTACAGGTATTCGGTCCACCCTAATGGGGGCGTTACAGCGAAAGCAGACGTCTCCTCATAGACAACTACCAGTCGGGCCTATCTCTGGGACCGCAGCTGTGATTTCTTCTGTCAGGCTCCGCGCCGGCTGCACACATCATGATGAGGGGCCACCTCTACCTGCCGACGCCACCACTGTGTATGCACACCACCGCGGATGATTATGGGCGCCGCCTATCCCTGTCTGGACCTATCGGTTGGCTTCCTGTGTGACTACTCCCATGATGCCTACACTCAGTGACGTCTGCTCCGTAATCCCCTGAACACATGAGTGATACAAGTCCGCATTGTAAAAAACCATGCCATCCCCACACTGTGACACCACACACTTGCATGCATTCCTGCTTCATGCAGGGACACCCACTCGACTGATGGCACTGTAGGGCCCTACCACATGCACGCATGATCTCACGTGTACCTCCGCATGAAGTAGCTGCACATGTGCATCCTGAGGGGGTTGAGGTCACACACGGAGTGCACTGCGAATGAAATACAGAAGTGGTATCCTGCTTTGTCCTAAGTCACATCCAGTCGAACCGATGCCTGTGGGGCGTGATAGAGCATCTACATTGCACATGTGCAAAATGCGATTCACTGGCCTTTTTGTTCAAGGCATTAGTAGGGTTGACGGACAATGGAGCATGGTCTTGGCCATCTCAGCTTGACCTCCGGGAGAGGTCCCTCCTGCAGTTTGTGGAAGCCCACATGGGGGAGTTACAGCGCGAGCAGCTGTGACCTCACGGACGACTACCAGTTGGGCGTGTCTGACCGGGACCGCAGCTGTGATTCCCTCTATCGGGCTCCTGCGCTGTTTGAGCACAGCATGATAAGGGGCTCACAGTACCTGCCGGCGCCACTACGTGTATGCAAGCCGCCACGAAAGATGAGGGCGGTGCCTGACTATGGCTGGTCCTACCGATTTGCCTCTCGCTCTGAATGCTCCCATGTTACCCCCCGCTCACCCCTGCTACCCCTGGACTTTAGAATACCACACGTATGCATTGCATTGCTAACTCGTGTCATCACCCACACTGCGACTCCACTAGCATGCATGCCTGCTCCCTACATGTACGCTCTCCACTAGGCTGCTGGCACTGTAGGGCCCTACCACACGCACCATGGTGTCACACCGCCACCTCAAGTTGACCACACATGTGCATCTTGTAGGGGTTTGTGCTTACACACAACGTGCGCTGAGAATGACCTGTTATACTATCCTGTTCAGTCCACCAGTTACAATCATTTGAAAAAGTTACTTTTGGGGCGTGGCAGTACGTCTGCACTACAGCGTGAAGGAGTCACACATATTATGCCAGCATGATGCATGGGCCTTTCGTCTGCTTAGCTTCTAGGTGCACCTGTGCTGTACATAAATGGACCTTCAGCTTTACGGGGTTACCCGAGTACACCCAATGACACCTTGAGCGTCAGCAACACAAAAAAAAAGGAACAAAAGAAAAAGAGTTCGTAGTTTTTTGTAAGTTCCTCTTTCACCTTGTGAGGACGGCATGGCGCCTGATGGTGCTTCCGGAGAGGAGATAGATTGGCCCTGATGGCATCGAAAATGCCTACAAGACCTCATGTGTAAAGCTACAAGTCCCAAGATGGAGACATTATCTTGGACCTAGTGTCTAAGTGCGTTCCGTGAATGTGGCTCTTTTTGGGTGTTGCTACACACACCTGGCGCCGGAACACAGAACAAATGCCTACCAGACCTCATGTATCATGCCCTTGCAAAGATATGGTATGGTATGCAAGAACGCCGCATGGGTTTTCAAATGATCTGCGCCCCCCTCCAAGAAAACGGCACAAGTATGGGAATAGTGGGAGAGGTAGATCCCCCCCCCCCCCCAACCACCGCCGAAAACCCCCCCTCCTATTTGGGCGCATCTCCATCCACCTACGCAGTCCACCAGAACCCGAGGAGATGGAGCTAGAGGAAGACCCCATGTTGGAATGGCAGGAATGGCAGCCGGGGGATGACTCGGAATCACAGCCCCCCCCCCCCCCCCTCCCCCCCCGGCGGTGGAGGAGGCACTGCAACATCGCACGCCACAAAGGGGCATGGTAGGGCGCCGGAGCTCGCTCACACTGAGCCGCCCTCCGCAGTCACCCATGTGTATTGAAGTATGCACACCCACACAGGTAATGAAACGACAGCGATTGCATACACCGATTCATTTTTTTTGTGGTCCGAATGCCACAACATGAGGGGCTAGAATCAACCCTCATGGCACTCACTCTGGCGGCCACACCCCACTACGTGGGCCCCACGCGCAACACGTTCCAAACACCACAGAATCGGTCACCCATGACACCGAGGGTGTCCCAGTGACCGCTTGAATCCTTAAATCTAGTGATGATGGACAGGGAGGGGTCAGACGCGCGGAGCGTGCGCTCAGCAAGCTCGGAGGGGTCCAACACCTCTACAGCATCCACACTAACGTGCAGCACTGAAGGCTCCCATTGTGCCACGCCGTGACCCGCAGCTGATGGCAATGAAGGCCCCAGCCGGTTCCGACAACCGCCAGGGCACACTCCCAGCAAGCAGCACGAGCAACACCCACACCCCCTGCTGTATGTTGTATGTGCATAAAAAGTGACCTTAACCAATTCTGAACCCACTGGGTTTTTCAACCTCAGGCCCCAGCAATGCCCGACCAGGAGGGGCTGAATGGGGCCAGCGCAGGCACCTCGGGGAGGGAGTGACCGCTAACCAGGATGTACACATAACCCTGTAGAGTCCAAAGGGCCGGAGAACAGTGTGGAAACAGGGCGAGGATAAGCACGATCATATGATGCCCACACGACCATTTGAAGCCCCACACCACCACCACCACCATAGCATTCAAACACAAACAACTGGTTTGCTGCAATGTTATGAACCTTGCAATTTGAGCAGTGTTTGAATGAGATCATGCCCCCCACAATAGTGTGACCTTTAAGGCCATAGCGTAAGTGAGGATCGTAGTAGGATTGTGAACGGAGGGGGGCACAGTTTGAGTGTCCATTTGGGGCTGCATTTTCTTTTTTTTTTGGCCCATTTTCGCCATTTTGAGGCTGCTCAGTACCCTACCCACCTCTTCATGTGGTAAATCATGGTAGAGAGTCAATGATATAACACAGGGTGCATGTGCCTTGCAAGGGGACTGAAGGAAGGCTTAGTGAAATTGTCCGAGTGTCTATTTTTTTTCCAGATCACAGCAATGGAAATGCGTTTCTTCTTCCTCCTTTTGGCAACGATAGCACACTTTGGTGGTGTGACAGCGCAAACACTCGCGCAAACCCCATGTGTAACCCCAGCGCAACCTGGCCCAAAAGGATCGTCAATTGGAGCCTTGAAGTCTACCGAAGTGGTCGGAGTGGTGCCTCCATACAATTCCCAGCGATTTGGATACTTCCATTTCACGTTGGATGCTGCCACCGGCGATCTGGACCTCACCATCTCTGCCAAGGGCCTGACTGGCAATGTGACTTCCGTCACCATGAATTGCGACACCACGGGTGCAAGCTACTCCTGTCTGCAGGGCGCCACTTGCCCAGTGTGCTTGGATATCATGCAAATTGCCAAGGAGCAGACTGACAAAGAAGGATTCCCCATGAAGCTCTCCATCACAATGAAGCAGGAGCTTGCGATGCAGCTGAGGAGTGGCAGTGCCTACTTCCAAGTGACCACTGACGCATACCCTGGAGGGGAACTCCGTGGATATGGATTGAACTACACCGAGAGCCTAGGCACAGGCTGCGCAAACTACTTGCAAATCCAGATTGCCGCAACGAGTGAGTCTCCTGCGGTTTGCAAGGAATTGTGCACAGCGGATCCCAATTGCGCCACTTACAGTGTGGGGACGGGTGTTAGCCCAGCCTGCTACCGCTTCACCGCTGGCTGCGTCTCAAATAATGCCGTGCCCGCTTACAATACTTACTCGAAGATGGATCCATACATGACGTCTGCCCCAACCTGGATGGGACGTTTCGAGGACGGTGACGGTGTCTTCTTCATGTACACAGGCAGCAACTCCTCTGAGGCTTCCGCTTTCCTTATTCACAATGTGATGGCCAATGATACCAATGTGACGTTCGGATACGACACCGAGCGCTTCAACGCGTCCGGCATCGCAAGCCCTGGCCAGATCAACATGACTTTCCCTGCAGCAAATGAATTCGGACCAGGCGCTGGGGGACCAGAAGTTTTGTTGCAGTCCAATCTCAGCGCCTATGATGTCGAAATGTTGCACAAGCTCCAAGCGGTCATGCGCATCCACAGCGTTTATGCCAATCGATCCATCTGGACCCGGGTGATGCCGACCGACATCTCCCCCGTCAAGCTGGAGGACCTGGGCAACAATGACTTCGACGTTGCGGTGTTCCCCCCCAATAAGAGGGGCTACGATGGTGCCAGTGTGACCGTGTCGATCAACTTCCCAACCGCAGCCCTGGGCAACGAGATCTGGGTTACGTTCCCTGAGGAGTTTGGATTCAACTCCATGGGCATGACGGGCATCAAATACCCTGTCGGCATCCCGATGCCTGACACTATCATGGTGTCGGAGGAGGAGCACCAGGTGCAGCTTCGATGGAATAACTCCGTGCCGCTGCTCACCGACACGTACCTCGTCTCGTTCACTGTCACTCACGTTGCACTGCCCAACAACTGTGACGAAGAGGAATACAAGATCAAGACCGCCCAGTGCTATTTGGACGATTTCATGAATGCGGGCGTGCTGCATTACCGTAAGTGTACCCCTGCAAGCACGGACCTGGAGATGGAAGCAGAGCCTGACAACGGCGTTCCAAAGGGCTGCCGTAAGGATGGGTGCGATGCCTGCAAGTACTTGTACACCAGCCCGGTGGACAATGGCATGGTCTACTCCTGTGAGCACCAGGGCCAGACTTTCTACCGGGTTAATGTTTCCTTCTGTGAGCCTTGCACTTATGCTGCAACATATGAGAAGTGATGCACAGGATCCCCCAGGTCTCTGGAGCTGTCCAGAGTTTGAGGGAGCCTAAACTTTCCAGCCCTGTCCGATCTTCTTCCCTGAACCTGAAGGCAGGCACATGGGGTGTGATCCCGGAGTGGGTTCCCAAAGCCATGGTCGGACCATGTGACCCATATCCTGCTGTACCCTGTGCTCCGGGCTCAAACCAGAGGGACAGCTGCCCCAATTTTCCATATGAAAGGTCTCGTGTCTGTACATCTCTCGGTGTATCTTGCACCACCACATTCCAATGAAGTTTAGACCCTCGTGATTCTGTATGTCCCAACCCGATAACCAGTGTTGTACAAAATTATATTCAAGCAGTGTACAAAAGGCTGCCCTCTGTCACTACTGCATTATTGTATGTTTCGGTGATGATTTCTTTGCATGAGTGTGCTGCAGCAGGAAGGAGCTCCTCCTCTTACGTGGGGAAGGGGTTTGTCCAGCCCCCCTAGCGCTCTGTACCAGTCACAGGGGTCAGGGGGAGACGGTCTTAACAAGACTTTCCCTGCCATGTCAACATCTGCTCCTCTGCCATGATATCGTCCCCTAGGGCAGGGAGATCCTCCGCTTAGGCAAGCTGTCCTGACATATGCCCACGGGCAAGCAGTTTCTAGTTGCTTTGGGCCCTGTTGCAACATCAGCAGCTGAACATTGCATCAACACAATTGGAAGTGGGTTTGCGATCTGAAGCAGAATGTTGCCAGGAGCAGCAACCACTGTCAAACACATGACCCTGTCTGTCTTTCCACTTTTTTTTCTGGCTGACGAACTTGTCTCCCTGCCTTGTTGACGGCAAACCACGGCCGGCACACAACAGTCAGACACGGCCGCCACTGCTTAGACAAGGCCGTGATAGCGCAAGTGGGGGCGATGCTGGGACAGGTTTTCAGAATCACTTCAAGATTGTTCTGAGAGTGTACTTAGATCCCGAGATTGACTCGTACTGCTGCAGAACTATTGCAGAACTATTGCAGCTTCGTCAAAGAAAAAAAAGAATCACTTCAAGATTACCCACCTCATTTGAAATTTATTAAAAATTGATTAAAGATCTGGGTGATTTTGGCCAAACACAGCCATATACACAAGAATTTTAAAGGAGAGAATTAATTCATGAGGCAGACAACGTGCATCTCAGTGCGTTCCAAAAATTGTGAATGAGGAAATTTAATCAACTAATTTAGACACTGGACAGGGTTTGGTTAGGTCGAGTGAGGTCTTTTGAAGTTGCTGAGTAGGGAGTGTCATGACCACACCCGTAGGAGGCAGAACAATTCAACGTCGTGCTCATCAGGTGCAGCACTGAGGGGCCGCTCACTGGAGCCACTGCACAGTTTCTTTGGTCTGTTGTGGAATCATGATGCAGTATTTCATGTTTTGGAACACTGAAAATTCGACAATACATGTCCTGTCTTACAAATGTGAATTGGAAGGATGTTCTGTATTTGTGTACTGATGAATGGATGCAATCAACTTGCTGACCCCTTTTGCTGCAACCCTTGTACTTTTTTTTTTCTGCTGTAACCCGCCTCTGGAAAAAAGCGCAACCCATGTACTTTTTTTTTATTTCACCTGTGCAAAAATAATAAAAGCGTAACCTGCTTATTTCGTACATGGTTTACACAAAACAAAGTACACGGATTACATTTTTTTTCCATGTGTGGATTAAAAAGAACAAAAGTACATGGGTTATGCCTTTTTTTTCCTTACACGGGTTACACCACAAAAAAAGTGTAGGCAGTGTAGGCAGGTCACATAAAAAAAAACGCACACGGGTTGCGCTGTTTTCCGTATGTGGGTTTAAATGAAAACTCACATTCCTATTTCTTCCCGTTGTTTGGGGACCCCCGAGAGGGCAAGGGTTATGTAGCCATTGCCCATTTTTGGGCCCCCGAGACAGCAGGGCTGAGGTAGCCACTTCTGATTTTCATCCCCGCAAGCATTGGGGACCCTCGAGAAGGCAGGGTTAGTATAGCAACCGCACACTTTCGAGACCCCGAGATCGCAGGAGTTAGGTAGCCACTGCTGATTTTCTGGTTTCTGGTTGGGGTTGGCGCTGCCAACACCATTATTGTGAAGAATGATGATCGCAAGGGGCTCCATTGGTTTCTTTGTGCCATGGATTGCACCCAGCCTTTATGGGCATTCATAGTATGAATTCGAGAGCCATTGGGCGGGACCTCTTTGATTCAACCAATAGTAAGGCGGTTGAGGGCAAGACAAGTCATTCTCCATGCTTAGGCCCTGGGGCAGCAATGGCGGTGGTTAGGTTATTATTGTTGTCCTCCTTCTTTTTTGGAAAAAAAAGGTGTACGTGGGCTACATTGATTATATACGCGGGTTACACAACCCCCCCCCCCCACCACCACTTTTTTCCAAAAGCGGGTCACATAAAAAAAAAGTACATGGGTTACACGTTTTTCCATCTGTGGGTCACATTTTCAACCCTGCTCACCAATTCATATGCCAAAGAAGTGTGTGGCACCATGTACTAGGATTTCTTGAAAACAGAGGTACAGAAAATCACCTCAAAGAGAGGTTGTTAGATCAAGCGCAGGCGCGGGTGTCGTATACCCCCCCTTTTGGGGGGTCATTCGCGTAGCATACCCCAAGGCATGATATTGGATGTCCAACCCCTTGTAAAATCATTATTTTGCCCAATAAGACCATCCCCCAATGGATTTTTTGATTCTGAGGCCTCTATCCCCTAAAGCTGGATATCACTTTTTTGAGGATGGGGGGGGTCAAAAATTTTCGCTCAGAAGGCTCCAAGCAGTGGGGTGGCCCATTGCTGTCACATCAAACACCGTTTGAATGGTAACGCAGCCGACTGCAAAGTCTTAGGTCGACGGTTCAAATCCTGGTCAGTCGACCGTCGTCGGCGGCGGCGCCGCCATGTTCGCCTGACCGGGGTTCTAACTGCCGACGAAAAAGTCTGCGGTCAGCTGCATTACCATTCGGCCACTGCTTGCCTTGAGCCAGAAGTTCTCCCCACTGCTTGGGGTGGCGTCTGCCACTGACAAAAAACCCAAACTGTGTGTTTCTGTCTGACTGACTGCTGGCCTCGCTAACTGACTGATTGGCTGACTGTCAGCCTCTCTTCGAGGTGCACTGCCGAAGGCAATAGAATTTTTTGCTACCAAGTTTAATTAACTCTGCCGCTCAGACAACAAAAAAACCACAACAACATACAAAAATGAAAGAAGTGGGCAAAAGATTAATGTTGGCCATTTCCAGCACAAAATTTTTTTTCGAAACAGTTTGGTGATTCGGGTGATGAATCTGCAAGAATCAGGCCTCTCCGCTTGTAGTCATAGTTACAACTGTGGTGCCACAACCAAAGGCCAAATAAGCAGAAAGCCAAATATTTCTGACTCCATCTATTTCACACAAGAGCAGGTGTTCAAGCACATCAGCATGGTGCATCAGCATGGTATCTTGTTGATTGGTACTTTTGCTTGACAGGCCACCACCAGTGCATTTTTTGCTAGTCTGATAAATTTGAGTTGCATAAAAACGGACTCAAACACATAGCATGGTATGCACTGCTTGCTTCTCCCCAAGCCTGTTGCCCCAAGAGTAGATGCTCCTTATTTCAAAGTGCCCCAACCAAATATGAGACCCATGTCCAGCTTGACCTATGATATCAACAATATGAGGGGAATGGGAGAGAAGGATCGAACGAGGATATGCCTTGCTGGGCAAGGAGCAAATTTTCTGTTTCATTTTACGGGGGGGCTCTGGGTTTAGCGTTACCACGGCCAATCCCATGAGGTTAACAGTGATGTGCTAGATTAGATGCTAGATTAGACTCCATCACTGCTACTGTGAGTTTGGCCACAATCACCAAGCTATTTTGGGGTGCATCATTGGCATTGCATCAGAAGGCCTTTGCCAATTGTTCTGCAGCAGCATGTTGCTCTATGAAGGACTGATTCACAGCCTTGCACTGGTCGCTCTTGTGTCCAGCTGGTTCTTTTCGGGGCTGTCAGCCTGTGCTCAATTTAGTTGTCTGCTTTGCAGCGAGCACTTAATTGACAACACACGATGCCAGCATTCCTACTGTATCGCAGTTCCCAAAGCAACTTCTCTCTGCAAAGAGAAGTCTATACCGTGCCCGCGTAATGTGGATGTTTGCTATTGTGGCAGCTACTAGGTCCTAGTCTGGAGACCTTTTGCACAACCTTCTTTGTTTTTTGACCTCACTGCTTGCTACATAGAATTCCTGTCAGCACGCGTAACATGAATTTGCTTGCATGGGGTTTTGCTGGAAGGGGGGTGCATGGGGTAATCCTGCCTTCACAATCAACAACAGGTTCCGAGGGCCAACACGGGCATTGTGGGTGCCGATTGGATCAGCTCAGTTTCGTCCCTGTCCTATGTCAACAAAGTCCCATATCATCAGCCGCCTTTGTTGAAGTTAGGCCGAATAGTGTTGCGGGCTTCCTAAGAGCCTCCCTGTTTGACCGCCGCTTTCCCTGACTACAGCCGTGCTTGGCATGGGGTTCAGTTGCTCAGACCAACCACCGCTGCTTTCAGCTCAAGCCACTTGTGACAAGCTGAGGTGTATGCTCCCTAAACCCCCCAAAAACTGTCGCTCAAAGTCTTTTTCAGGTCATTTTGCATTGGAGAAAAGTTTGATTTGATGAGGCCCACACTCAGATGCCCACAGCATGTTTTCTCACCCGTCATCAGGTGCGCAAGATGGGTGGGGAGGTAACAGGGTAGTGCGGCAAACGCTTGTGAAACTGGTTGATAAAGCCACGGAAGCGGTTGGAGAGTAGGAGGCAGGGGTTACAAAACCATTGCAACAGCAGTTGGGTTTGGAAGGATATGGTTGGAGCTTCAGGGATAGGTACCGTTGGTGGAAGGGGTGTGTGGCTAAGCCCTGGCCTACCGCATGATGCGATGCAGTAAAAGGCAGACCGGCTCCCCTGACGACGGCTTCCAGGGGTGCCCCCAACCCTGCAGCTGCCATCCTACGTGATGCAAGTCCTCTCTCGGACAGGGCAGGTTTATTCCCCCCCCTCCAGTTCTCCCAAACAGCGCAATGAACTCGTCCACAGAGGCGACGGTGCTACTTGGCACGGCAATGCAAATTTTCACTGTGCCTTGAGCCCCACCGGCACGCAGCACCTCCGAGCGCTCCGTGGTCCCGCTCTGAGCATCCATATGCCTTGCAGCCTGTGCAACAGCCTTTGTTGTGCGCGTTTGTGATCCCTCCCAAGGCTTAAAGTCTGGCATCACGGCCTCTGCTCCTCCGAAGGCCCCGATGCCTCCCTTGGGCCACGCCGTGCCCCGCGCCGCCGCGGTCGTGGCGCTCGTCCTGAGCCACGCGCTCCTCGCGAGCGCCATCGTCGTCGGAAGCGACGCCGCCGTGTGCCCCGCGAGCGAGCGGGTCGCGATGCAGCTGCAGGAGGAGGGGCAGCCCACGTGCCGACCCGGCGCCGCCCCGCCGCCGCGCAGCGCGCACGGGGGCTCCCCGTACGAGCAGCAGGCGGCCGAGGCGCTCAACCGCCAGTGGGACACGGGCCTGTTCGTGAAGATCATCGCCTCGCCCCCCGGGGGCCCAGGCCCGGGCTTCGACAAGAAGGTGGCACAGACCCTGGGCCTGCGGCACGGCCGGCAGCCGGAGGAGGAGGGGTACCTGCCGGTCGGGCGGCGGCTGACCGCGTGGCCGCGCAGCAACACGGACCCGTCGGGCCTGGGCATCGCCGGGAACTGGTTCACCCCGTGCTCCTTCGTCGGCGCGGCCCTCGCGGCCCCGTACACGCCGGACGCGCACGCGGACATCGAGCGCCGCGAGGCCGGGACCGCGCTGTACGGGTGCTCGCGGTACGGGTGCGGCCGCTCGCCGGAGTCCCACAAGGTCCTCGCGGTCCTGCAGCCGGACCCGGTGGTGGGCTGCGGGTACGTGGAGGACGCCGGGACGAACGCCGCGGACGAGTTCACCGGGTGCACGTCGGACTGGCAGGGGGCGCCCGGGGACTGGGAGGTGCCCAAGTGCCTCGGGATCCCGGACTGCCAGTTCCAGGTCCGCGGGATCGAGTTCGGGCGCCCGGCCTTCTTCGACGCGGAGCACTTGCCCGCGTCGCTGCACTTCAGCGGCCGCTTCGACCCGCACTCTGCGGCCTGGCAGAGGTTCGTGAAGGACCAGATCCGAAGCAACCCCAAGCCCTCGAAGTCGCAGGTTTGCGTGCGGTTAACCCCCCCACCCCCATCCCCCACTGTTGTGCCAGCGGGCCTCCGACCTCTTGCAGCTTTTTGAAACCGCCCCCCTCACCCCCAACCCAACGGTGGGTAGCCCCCCCCCCCCCCCCCGCCCCATCCACAAGTGGAGGAGTCCCTCCTGAAAAGGCGAACAAGTACCGACACCCGGAAGCACCAACCGGCATACTCACGCACCTCACCTTTATGGCAACCCCCCCACTCCGCCCCCCCAGGTCTATGTGTGATATGCAGACCCTGATTGTCCAAGAGCCCTTGCTTTCTCTGACTTCGACACAGGGGCTGGCCATGTGGGGGGCTGCATGTGCGTCGTGGGTCCTGCGTTGCGATGCATATTTTCGAGCCTTTAGTCCCAGCGTCGCGGACTTTGTGGTGGCATGGCGGGCAACAGTTGAATGGCGGGCATATGCGCCCAGACCTCATTTTACGAGCAGGAAGTGCGTCATCTGAGTGAATGCCCGGGAAGCTTTTTCAATGGATCACAAATATTTCCACCGCCCATGGCAGCCAAGGGAGCAACCGCGCGGTTGTCGCAAGTAAGCTCCAAGTGCCCAAGGCGCAGAAATGGGTGCCCATGCTCCCGAGTAATTGAAGGCAAGAAGTCACGGGGGTGGGGTGTTGCGTTTGTGGATGGATCCAAAGAATGCGAAGGGGGGGTTGAGTATGCAGGGCACGGGGTCTGGTTTGCTGAGAATGGTGACAGAAATGAAAGCTCACCGGTGCTGGTGCCTGTGGGTGAGCGGCAATACACAGCACTGGAAGAGCTCACAGGAGCTCTCAGGGCGCCGCAGAACAATTGCCCGGGAATACCATTGCATCTCGTGACTGATTCTGAACTGGTCTATTCAGGCCTGACGGGTAAATGCGAAAAATGGAAGCAACACAAGTGGGTGGGCTCCAGGGGGCCACTGGCATACAGAGATCTGTGGCTTGAGCTCTGTGACCAGTGGCTTCTGTTGGGAGAGAGTGCCAATGTGCAGTTGGTCCCTTCGCACGTGGGGGCTGAGGGAAAAATGCCTTTTCTTCAGCAGGTCATTGTTCAGGGCTCAGAAGTACCCAGTTTGGGTACGTTTAGCGGAACACTATCCGGCAAAATGGGCCAAGGTAGGAAAAATGGGGGAAAATGGGGGTAAATGAGGGAAATTCAGATTGCTTGGTGGAAAAATGGGAAATTTAGGGGCTGAAAAGGCCAAAAATCAAGGTTTAGGTTGGCAACAAGGCTGTGGGGGGGGCGCATTGGTGAAAGCTCCCGAGGAAAAATGGGGGAAAATGGGGAAAGCTCCCGAGGAAAAATGGGGGAAAATGGGGGAAAATGGGGGAAAATGGGGAAAAATGGGGGAAAATGGGAAGGAAATGCGGAGGAAATGGGGGGAAAGGGGACCGGTTGCACCACCCAAGTTTCCTTATTTCCCCCCATTTCCCCCCATTTTTCCCCATTCCCCCCCCATTTTCCCCCATTTTCCCCCATTTTCCCCCATTTTTCCCCATTTTTCCTTGCCATGGGTACATTGTGGGTACGTTTGTGGGTACAGTACCCGCCACCGGAGCCGGGTACTTCTGAGCCCTGATTGTTCATGAAGAAGTCACGGACATTTGGTCCAAGCTGGGGTTGGAGGAGATGCCAGATGCATTAGTGCATTAGCCAGTGCCTTTGATATGTTAGGAGGCTCCAAGGTGACAGAGGATGGCTCTTCCAGGCCTTTGTTTAGTGGCTGGTTGATACTATACCGGGGGGGGGGGGGGTCAGAGGCCAAAAAAAAGTTTGTGTACCTAAAATTGACCTCCAAGTTCGGGCCCCTTTGATAGATTTCATTTTTTTCCTGAGGAAAAATTTTCTGATGTGGGTGGGTGGGTGGGTCAGCCAAACTCCCGGGGGGCCAATTTGCCCCCCCCCCCCCCCAAGTATCACTAAGCAAAGGCCTGGGCTCTTCAGGGGAGGAAGTACAGCTGCCAAGTGGAGCACATCCTGCTAAGCGACCAAGGCTGTTGCCCTAACCCAGTCCAAGAAACATTGGATAGCCAAGTTGTCAGCGAACTCAAGGCAACATTCGCCGCTCGCGATCACCGCATGCCTGTGTCGGGGGGGGGTGTACGGTAGCTATGTATCCGGCGCTTCGTTCCCCCCAACCCCCAGTCAGCAGTCCGTAGCCTCAGTCGTGCGTGTGGATGGAACACTGCACGTGTTCAGCGGGGTCGCATTCCGCCACAGGGGCGTGGGGGGGGGAGTCAGGCGCTGGGTCAGAGCCCCCAACAAAGCTGGAGGTGAGGGGGCCGCTCAGGGATGGATCGGAAAGGGGGGGGGGGGGGCTCCCCCCTCCTCCAAGGCTACCAGTCTTAAGGCCGGGTGCTGTCTCCCTGACCGCAAGTGCCAGCGTCAACAGCATTTGTAACCGACTGCAACCACCCTCAACCGCCTTGGCAACCTCCTCCAACCGCCTACCTCACCGCTTCTGGGACCCCATCATCGGCTGCTTCCCTTCTGATGCATCCCAGCCGCTGGTGGCCAACGGGAAGAGGATACTTTAGATGAAGCGTGGCAGTATGGTCCCCTGTGGCCTGTTGTGTCGCAGGTGGCCGCGAAGGTGCGGCACCACAATTTGGGCTACAACGAGATGATGGTGCACACCGGCACCCCGGAGATGCTTGCCGAGGCCCTGAAGAGGGACAACCCCGAGCTGGGCCCCACCCGCGTCGAGGGCCATCGCGTGTGGCAGTGCTCCACCAACGGCATCGCGGCGTTTGCGCGGCTCAAGGAACCCCCGGCCGCCCTGGATGAGCATGCGGCGCACGTTGAGAACTGCCGGCACAAAGTGTTTGTGGAGTTCCGGGACATGTACGACCGCGCATGCGGGAAGACGCGGCCCACCCCGATCCTGTACTTCAACATCTCGGCCTGGCGCAACCCCTTCTCCGCATGGGACCAGCACAAGCTTTTCCCGTCCCAGGGCCCATGTGACAGTGACAAGGCCCAGCCTTTGGAGGCCTAAGCGGGGAGCACTGCGCATGTTTTTCCGCTTATGACATGAGCCCAGCCCGAATCCCCCCAGATCCCTCTGCGCATCCACAAGTCCATCTCCATTGCAATGGATGGACCTTCGATGCCAGAAGCGCCGTATTGGCACAAATAAGTGTGCTGCAGCTTCGGTGCTTTCGCACCGGATGTGAACCCCTGCCCCAAACAAGAACACCCACGTGTTTTGGTGGTGCCTCCCCAGGGGGTTCCCCCCCACCTCGGAGTTGGTCAACAAAAACATCAGTTGTGAGCTCAGAGAAAGGACTACTCACTGGCCATGTGAGTTTGAAGGACGATTGCTGACTGGACGCTCATTTCTCGCGTTCCCTGTATTGCCCTCATGTACCATGTGTTGTGCAGATACCAACCTGTGTGCAATCCACGCCAAGCGTGTCACTATTATGCCCAGAGACATGCAGTTGGCCCGCCGGCTTCGTAGTGACCGTGGCTAAGAGGCAGCAGAAAGGTAGGTGGCAAGAGGCCAACAGGCGCCGCCAGCTGCAGACAGCAACACAACCAGGCGTCATGCCAACCCCGCCCCCCCCTCCCCCCCGCCCCCATGGCGCAGTCTCTGCTTGCTGCACAACGACTGCCTTCCTGGCAACGGACTGGGGACTGTTGGCGTTCCGCGGACGGCAGATGGCGACGGTGGTTGACGGTCAGCCGAGGCTTTCATGGGTCACCGGCACGAGCTGCTGGTCGACCGAATCCTGGGTGAGGGGCTCATGCCCAAGGCCCCAGGAAGGCCATCGCTGTGTGCAGTGTGCAGTAGTGGTACCCGCCCTCGGGGCATCCCGCGCCCCCGCCGCCCTTTGCAGGAAGAACGCCCGTGTCAGAGCAACAGTCGATGTTGTTTCCGTCAAATGTTGGGCCTTCAGTGTTGTTCTCGCAAGGGGGGGGGCTTTCTCTGCGTTGTAGTGAAGTACTGATTGTGCACTGCCCCCCGCCCTCTAACGCGCAACAGCCGTTCTCTGGGACAGCCAACCCCGGAGTAGTCAAACAGGACAAGTCATCCAGGGGCTCTGTTGACACGACCAGAACACGTTCGGACCTGCAGAGTGCCGGGATTTGCCACCCAGCACTAAGTTTATCGAATCGTATCACTTTCGCCCCCGATTTACATCAGTCTTGACCCGTGAGCAGCAGAAGTTCCGACGTGAACCACCGCCCGCATCCCAGTCGCAGAGGGTAAAAGACGGCACAAGAGCACCTGCGGGCTGAACATATGGACAATGAAGACGTGGTTGCATGGTTGTGCTGCATGAGACACACAGTCACCTTCTGACGACCCGAGGCACACACATCCCACCGCCGGCGCGTCTGTCTGAGGCCCCCGGACGTCGGACCCTCAGACCGCATCGATCTAGTACTTTCCTGATCGTAGTGCACCAAATCAGTGCATCCTCATCAAAAGGAATTGATTTTGAGGCCCTCCGGCGAGGGAAGAACAGAAAACCGGAGATGGGCAAACCTTCTGGGGCGACACATGCGGATGTCTACTCTATCCACCGAAACGCACGCTGAGCTGTTGTCACTGATGGGTTCGATTTGGCGATCCGGAACCCCCTGGCCCCTGTGTTACGCAGAGCACAGTATTGTGGCGCGCATCTCCTCCAACTTCACAGCCTTCTGCCGGGCCATGCAGTGAGTCGTGGGTGCCGCTGGGAATGCTTTGAGACGCACAAGCAACTGCTCAGGACCCTCTGTGGGCCGTGCGGGTGTCGTGTTGGGCAGGGGGGTTGTCCTGGTTTTGTCACGGTGGGACAGGGGTCATCGGACAGCGCTTTGCCTGTCAGATCTGAGAGGATTTGTGCCACTGCCAGTTGAGGTCTGTTGGAGGCGGTCCCAGGTTCAGAGCGAGGGATGTGGATTGTGGTGTCCTATGCCGTGCTGAAAAAGCTGCTCCTCCGAATGGGGGGCTGGGCGGGTGAGGCGTGCGGGGCGGGGGGTAGGAGTGAGGGAGGGGGTGAGGAGTGGCGGGGGGTCAGAGCCCAGCACTTCACATAAACGCCCATCAGCGTGCCGAACACAACACCTGGGTCATCCATGATCTCCAATCACCTCCATCCACACCCGCTCTGGGTGTGGATGGCAGGGATGTTGTAGCCACAATCCACCCTCATTTTGGTTGTGACTCCCATGCGCCCAAAACAACAGCCTACCAACAATCGTGGAGCTGGGTCTTGCACTACTTGTTGGGTGCATTCGCAGGCCGTTTTGTGCATGTGCAAAGGTGACCTAAGTTTGTATCCATGGTGAAAGGGGAGGGGGTTTTCTAACCCCCATTTGTGTGTATTTTGAACAATGCACAGATTTTAGTGGGAAACTCAATGCACACTCACAAAAGCCGAAAAATTTTTGGCCCCCGCAACGCGCTGTCCCCCCCCCCCCCCCCCGCCTCTTTGGCTCACACTGTGGGTGTCGGGACCAGAACTGAACTGAAATCCCCTACTGGCTTAGCACATCTCTGCACAAGTGCCATTGGCATCAGCGTGCAGTGCATGCCTTCTGTGCAACCTTCCTGGACAATGTTTGCGTGTGGGCACAATAGCGCCAAGTATGGCAGGGCATGGCCTGAAGAGGGGGTTTGGTTGCGTTGGGTTGGGTCACGGGCTCTTGCGATAGTCGAGGTGCACTCTTACGGGGCAGGCAGGGAGACAGGGAACTGTGTGATATATTGGTTACAGGTACAGAACTACAGTACAGCCTACCCCGTCCACCCCCTCCCATCAGTGTTCCCTTGTACATATTGCAAGTGATGTTTCGGTTCTACTAAACTCAATGTGCCCGCTCTTTCTGGCAGCCAGTCTGCTTTTTGTTGGCGCCAACCAAATGCCACTAGCTGGCAGGCGCAGCCATGCTTATGGCTACATCTTACAGGAGAACTAGGAGAACCAGAGAATACCTTTATGGAGTTCTGATTGGGTCAGGGTCTTGCTGTGAGGAGGAGGTGAGGGTCAGAACAGAGTGGGAGGGGGGGGGGTCAGACAAATCACCAAATTCAATGGGGGAGTGTTAGCGCGCCGGGCGCGCGCTGGGCATCTTTTTTTGACCATTCCCCACCCGTGCTTTGTTTTGCCCCCCCTCACCAAAAAAATCCGCCCCCAAGAAGGCAAGGGTGATGCCGCCAATTCAGATTTTGTCCCCTTCTGTCGGGAATCCCCGAGAAGGCAGGGTTAGGTAGCCAACCCTGAATTTGTCCCCGTGTGGGGACCCCCGAGAAGGCAGGGGTGATGTAGCCATTCAACCCACACGTGGGCCCCCAAGACGCCAATGGTTAAGCAGCCGCTCTTGAGTGACAAAGGAAGCCGAAGTACATACGCCATGTCCGGGAGAAGTGTTAAGGAAGTACCTTATGGGAACCCAAGGCTACCCTGACCTATGCTTCGGTGGTTGCAGTGGTGCTTCGGTGGTACCACATAGGCGGCGCACCTCACAAAATGTTCAGAAGCCACATACAGATACGGGGAGGGTTGACAGTGAATGACATCTTCTTGACACTATCACTGTGTGACACAAGTTCTAATGCACCCACACACATCTACACCTGCCACATGCTCAGGCTTTTGGAAACTTGTTTTTTTTGACTTGTCTTGTGATTTTTTTGTGACCAGCGGGGGGGGAAAGGTCCTGAGCTGGACCCATCCCTGCTCCACTGCTGGTGCCTACACTGTGCACAAACTCCCCAATGGTCTGGTGATGGTGGCCAGTTTGCTGCTTTCGTATCAGCCGCAGACAATCATCTGATCATTTCGATGTGGAGACGTGGAGGCCTGTGGTGGCTGTGAAGGACGGAGTTGATGTACGTTTCGAAACCCCTTGGAGGAGCAAAGGGGGGGGGGCTCTCTTCCACACATGTTTGTGTGTGTGTGTGTGTGTGTGTGTGTGTATGTTTTGACATTTCACCTGATGAGATCTAGTACATACAGGCTGCCTTGACCAGTGCCCTGTTTGTCACGTCGACCGTATGTGTGTATGGTAGCTTTCAATCTTGCAGCACCGTGTGTGTCTCTCTGAAAACGAAGCTCAACCCGCTATGCCTCTTTTCCCGGACCATTTCTGTTTCTCAGAGCCTCGAGATGCCTGCGGTGTGTCTTGACATGCGTCCATCGCACTGAGCATGCGCCCAGCATGGCCAACGTTGTTGTTGATTGTCATCCTCTGGCACGAGAATGCTCTATGCCTGGCTCGGCACTTGGACGTGCTCACCCCAGAGATGACGCGAGGCTCCTGGATCCACGGGAATAACTCCTGCGTACCCCCCTATCTCCGGCCCAGCAAAGGGACCTCCTGGTCCGATGTTGTGCTTGAGACGCGCCTGGGGTCCCTCAACAGAACTGCGGCTCCAATGCCAATGCCGGAGCGGGTGCCCGGCATTTGCGCGGGGCTTGGGCTCAAGGTGCGGCCGAAGCCACGCACTCTGTACGACGGCTTCACGTACTACAACGAGAGCGCGGTGGTGCGGCTCCGCCTCGGAGTCCTCGCGGGAATCGTGGACCACACCATTGTAGTGGAGGCGGTCACGGACTACAGGGGCAGGCCTCTTGACCGCCTGTTTTGGAAGGATGTGAACCCGAAAGACCCGAGCAGCATCCGCTATTTCCTGGTGGACGTGGACCAACCGCACACAAAAAATTTCCACCTGAACATTGTGGCCAAACGGAACAAGGTACCCCCCCCCCCCCCTCCCTCGGGGGTACTCATAGCTCAGTGGTCAGAGGCACACAGTGCGTCTCGCCGCGGGTTCGTTTCGCAGCTTACACCATCGAGCGACGCGTCGAGGTCCTGAGAAGGGGCGTGTTCAAACCCGGAGGGGCCGCCGAGCCCCACCACTGGAGCAGGAGCGGTAGCTCAGTGGTTAGCCACCTCGGATTTTGGAATGCTTGTATCCGGTTCGACGCTAGCCACCTGCCACCACTGGATACCCCTCCCTTTGGCGTGCCACAGGGACCGCAGGCACAAGGATTCCACACCGGCGTCCATTGCCCCACTCATCCCCCACCCCCCAAGGGTCAATGCCTAGAACCAACAGGCCTTGTCTCTGTCCCAAGTCAGGGAGGGTAAGGACAAGCGGACAATCAAATGGCAAATGCGCGCGCAGTGCAAGGACTTCCCCTTGGTAGCCATGTTTCGCCCGTTGGTTTTAAGATTAGTACACCACGTCTTTCTGCAGGTGCCATGCACAGTGTAATGTATAGGCATGCGTGTAGTCAAAGCTGGTACGGAGCAACTGGTGGCGGGGTCCGCTGTGCCACCGCCTTGGCCAGGTTTGGCCTCCGCGACCCGGCACCCTTGTCCAAGCAACACTAGGCATTGGTTCCGTCAATTTCTGTTCATTCACCGTTGCTTGGACAAACGGGCCAGGGCAACCCCTGCTCAACCGGCATCAGGTGGGGGGTGTCTCCCGCAGCCCAGATGGGCTGTTTGCGCAACAGGAGCGGGAGCCCATCAGGGGCAGACCAGCTGTGAGGGGCAAAAGCACATATGGTGGACGGCCGGGACAATGAGTGGAGGAACAGGGCACCTGGGCCTCACGCACACAGAAACACAGCGAGGCAGGCTACAGACGGCCTGTGGACAGAGGCGCGTGGACAGCAAAAACAGTCAAACGACCCCGGCAACAACCAGCACAACCTCAATACGCCAACTATTGGGCGCCGCTGACGCACAAACGGCACACCATGCCACATTCAGCACAGCCCCAACACACCAATTACTGGGCTCCGCGAACGTAGAAACGACACCAGCAAGAGCACCGGCCGCAGCGGCCAACAGAACACAGCGACCCGACGCAACATGCGAAGGGAAGGACGGGTGACTGTCCAGGGCCCCGTAAAGGAGCAACAACCAGACGGAATGTCACACAGGGGGTACCTTTACCTCCAACGCAAAGGAGATTGCGCTTTGCAGCACCGCACGATACCCGAACAGCCATAACAAGGGATGCAGCGGCCCAAAGGTAACCCGCGAGCCACACCCGCGCCACGCCCCAGGGCATCCACGCGCTCGGCATGTGCTACCCCCGCACGGACAACCTCGAGATGTACGCCCGGGCGCACGTGCACCGGGACCTCATCCTGAACGGGCTGTGGGACGCGCAGCCCGACGACGTGCTCATGTTCAGCGACACGGACGAGATCCCCAGCCCCGAGGCGGCGCTCGCGCTGAAGTGGTGCGCGATGGACGCGCAGTCCTGGACGCTGGTGACGTACAGCTACACCTTCACGTTCGGCTGCTCCTCAGCCCCCAGCCGCGACAGCATGGCCCTCACCGTGGGCCTCATCGGGAACGCGCAGACGGGGGTCTGCCGCATCTGCGAGGCCCGCTACGGCCGCCTGCAGGCGGTGCGGGAGAAGAGCCTCATGTTCGCGGGGTGGCATATGAGCTCCTCCGGCGGCCCCTACGCCGTCCTGAAGAAGGTGCTGCGCCGGGGGTCCCCAGGGGGGGGTGGGGGGGGCGCACTGCGCACCGTGCCCGCGCTGCGCGAAAGGTCGGCTATTTTGGACCCGTTCCCCCCCATGGCCAAGGGGACCAAAGGAACGACACCAGATGCCGGACTGTCCAGATTCTTACTCAGTCCAGGAACTCAGATGATGAGTTACAACAAACACTGTTTCCGACGAAAAATGCCGGAGTGCCGTCTAACTCTGTTGTCTTTGCCCCATGGACGTAGCTCCCCCGGTGGTGGGCGGTGTTCAGGGTGGTCACGGGAATGCTGACGGACCGTTGGGTGCTGTGCCCGCGCGGTCCAGAACCCCCCCCCCCCCCCGAGTGTGTGACGTGAGGATATTGTGGCAGCAATGATCCGTGACACAATGCAGAACGAAGTGAGTGCCCCCCCCCTTCCCCCCTCCCTTTATGTGCCCTCCCCCTCAGCCCTTATGGCACCCCCCCCACGCCGCGGCGGTTGGGGTCCAGAACTGAACGGAACACTCCCTTTGCGCGTGTGTCCTCAGGTGTGCTATAGTGCCCCCTGCATTTCCTTGAGTCGGGTTGTGTGGACGGGTCATTGGGACGGATTGGGGCGGCGGAGCTCATGCAGCTGGATCGCAGGCACGGGGGGGGGGTTGCCATAAAGCCTGAGTGCCGATTGGTACTTCCGGGTGTCCGCGCTGGTTTGGCTTTTGCTCGGCCCAAGCCACTGGGGAAAGGTATTTCCACAAGCTGAGAGTGGGACGGTTGTCCCTCTGCCCACGAATGCTGCTTCTGCCCCCTGGCGTCCCTCCTAGGGCAGGGTTGTGTGTGGGTGTGGGTGTGTGTGTGTGTGTGGGTGTGGGTGTGGGTGTGGGTGTGAGTGTGTGTGTGTGTGTGTGTGTGTGGGTGCGTGGGTGCGTGCGTGCGTGCGTGTGCGCGCGTGCAGGGAGTTGGTATCACACGTGCAATCAGTCCTGGAAAACACCTGGGGCCTGCCTGTAGAGTGTTCCTGTGCGAATGCAAAAGGAAACTGTCAAGGATCCTGCCTTGGCCCGGCCGTGAAATGTATGGGATTTTGCATTGCCCTGGGGGAGGACGAGGAGGAATGAACCATGTTCAACCTGCAGCATTAAGAGATGACTGGAGCTTACGCCTTGGTCCATCACTGATGACACCGAAACACACATACAAGGGATATCTGAGTGGAATTTTTATAGGGGCCTTGGCGAATGGCATACCCTGGGTACGGACCTGGGCGGGACAAATCATGAGTGCCCTGGCGTGGCTGCAGGCGGCACTCTTGCCTGGATACGGACGGGGGAAGTATGCGGGCTATGCACAGGGCATTTGCGGGAGAACCCCACTCTTTGCGGGCGACAGTGAGAGCAGTGTACTCCATTTCCCACTTGATGCCAGACAGAAAGTGCACAGTCGTACGACACGTACAACAGTACCTTCAGAAATGGGCACACTGGGAGGGGGACAGGTACACGTCATGGTCCCCAGATGGATGCGTAGCACTGCGTACATTTGAGGTGGTATGTAACGATGATTGGAGGGCGCTAGACATGGTGCGCCAACAGAGCTGCCAAGGGGCAGAGAGTGTGTGTGTGTCCCCCCGGTGACGGGTGGTTCTTGCAGGTAACCAATTCCCGAATCGTCTTGATGGTACAGGGGAATAGCGGAGTGGGGACGGACGGGGCAGGGCGGGGTGAGGGACGTCCTGGGGCACAGGCCTTGGCATGACCTTGTATTCCTGCTTGCAGGGGTGGACACGACAAGTGGACCGCCCCACCCGTTGGTGCCTGCTGACCGTGTACCTGCTGTACTACAGAAAGGCGCCTAGCCGCATGCTCGTCCACACCTTCTTCTACTTTCTTACAGCCTGACGAGATTCGTTAGCGACCAGTGCACTGTTTGTCTGCCTGTTCGTCTCGCTTCAATTGTGTGTGTGTGTGTGTGTGTGTGTGTGTGTGTGTGTGTGTGTGTGCACTTTTTTGTGCGCTTTTTGGTTTGAGCCATTTGCTGGGCCGTTTGAATTTTCCTTCCTTGTCTTTTTTACATTTTCTGCTCCGCAAGCACGTTTGACATGGAAGCATGTGTTACATTTTGTGCTTTTTTTTTCGTCGTCTTGATGTAGACCACCATTTTGTACAACCGCACTGCCGTGGTTTTCCCCATTGAGGCACTTGATTTTGGGGCATCTATTGCAGGGTCGAGACTTGCTCGGCAAATCCTCCAGGTCAACCGCGGAGGTGACCTTGCAAAGCTTTGGTACGGTACCTGCACGTGTTGTGGGAAGTTTCCGTTGAGCCGGACACAAGGGCCCCAAGGGACACCCACCGGCTGACAAACATGCTGATGTTGAATGGTGATGTGGAGGGTGGATGCCATGTCGTGTGATGCCAAAACCCAGACGGCCGCGTCCTCGCCATTGGTTTCTGTTGTGCTGGGGCACGGGCCCCGAGTGGCAATGCTGCCCCAGAACCACCAAGAGATCCCGTGAGACCACCACGAGACCACATGACCACATCATCTGAGCTCCGAGCCGAACTTGTGGTGGATTGTGTTGCCTTTGCATTGTTGCACCCGCGCGTCTGTTTGCCTTTTTTTTTGTTGGCATTTTTTGAGAGGCTAATTTGCACCCCAGCCCCCCCCCCCCCCCTCCCCTCCTGCAAAACACGTTCGGACCCACAGAGGGTCAGAATGAGCAGTGGCGAGAGGCCAATATGCGCCGCCAAAGGCAGACAACTCAATACCGAGGCCTTGTGCCAAACCCCCCCATCCTGCCTGCCATGCCCCACAGGGGCTCAGCACGAGCTCCCAAGCTGGTCAGCCAGGGCGGACCCCCCTTCGGGCGCCTTCTGCTCCATCCAGGGCCTTGGCTGGGGGAAGGGACTGGGTGTGGGACAAGCAATGAGGTGATGGTGGGTGAACATCAGCCAGTCGGCAAACGGGAGGTAGTGAAGACCGTGTGAAGACAGTGAAGACCGTGTGAAGACAGGCAAGTGGAGGCTCCACACCGGACCTTCGGCGGCCAATGCCCTTCATTGACTCCAACCCCTCCTCCCCCCCGCAGGGAAGTATCAAAATGGCCGCACGCCGTAGGAGCCCCCCCACCCCAAAGGGACCATCGTGGGAAAAAACGAAAATCACCTCGAAGAGAGGTTGTTAGATCAAGCGCAGGCGCGAGCGTCGTATACCCCCCCTTTTTGGGGGTCGTTCGCATAGCATACCCCAATGTATGGTTTCTAACGTCTAACCCCTTGTAAAATCATCATTTTAGGACCAAAAATGATCCCCCAATGATTTTTTTTTGGATTTTGAGCCCCGTACCCCCCCCCCCCCCCGCACCTTTGTGTATTGTGGCTGCTGTGTGTGTATTTGGACCTGCGTCATGAAGAACCTTTTTCTTGTATATGGACCCCCTAACCCATGGCGGGGGTCCCGCGTCCCAACTCCAGGTACCCCAGTCGCCCCCCCCCCCCCCCCCATATGGCCTCTTGCCAGTGATGACTTGGCCGTTTTCACGCTGGATAGATGTTTAGTGGTACGTGAAAGTTTTTTGAAATTCGATTTTTCATGAAACCCTTCCGTTGCCCCTAGGATGGGTTTGGGTGATCATTTGGTGACAATAGGGGTACATGAGCACCCATGGGGACCCACGTAGTGGCGGCCTCTAGGCCTATGTAGCCCGTGCCATGGGCCCTCCGAAAGCGCCAAAATTGCTGTTGCGTAGGCTGTTTAGTGACACTTGAAAGTTTTTCACATTTCGACTTTTTCCGAAACCCTTCTATTGCCCCTAGGACGGGTTGGGGTGATCATTTGGTGACAATACGGGTACTTGAGCACCCATGGGGACCCATGTAGTGGCCACTGAGCCCATGTAGCCCGAGCCATGGGCCCCCCAAAAGCTTCGAAATTGCTGTTTGTAGGTGGTTCAGTGGCATTTGGTGTGTGCACAAACTGCTCATGCAGTTTTCCACCCTCTCCATGTCAAAAATGGAAAATTTTGCAAAACATTTTTTTGATATTGTGACCACTTACAATAATGAAATATGCTTTGTAAAGCATGTTTTATAGCCCCTTTTTATGTGTTTTTCAACCTATTTGGGTGTTGGGGGGGTTGGCTCCCAAGGGACCTAGGGCACAACCTGCTTATGCAGTTTTCCAACCTCGGCAGCTCAAAAAATGGAAATTTCCGAAACTGATTTTTTGATATTCTGACCATCCAAAAGGATCAAATATCCTATATAAAGCATGTTTTAGCCCCTCCTTATGTGTTTTTCAGCCTTTTTGGGTGGGGGCAGGGGGGGGCTCCCAAGGGGGCTGGTACACAACCTGCTTCTGCAGTTTTCCAGCCTCGGCAGCTCAAGAATGGTCGTCCCTCTCCCCTCTTCGAGGTGCCTTGCCAAAGGCAATAGAATTTACCGTTTGGAAAATCTGATCGGGCCATTTTTGGTGCACCAACTTTTGGGTCCCAGACCCCCCCCCCCCCTTTCTAATACTTCCCTGGTGTCCCCTCCCCCGCCCCCCCCCCTGTGCCAACCCCCCTCCCCCGCACCTGTGCGTCGCGGCCGCATGGCTGATAGGCCTCGGCTTGTGGCCATCTCCGCAGGCGTTGCTGGGCGCGGCCGACCTACACCCCATGCCCCTGCAGCGGCCCCTGACCACACCGTTGCAGCAGCTGCTGCTGGCAGTGGAACGGTTGCCGTCCCCTCCGGCGGGCCTCTGGGAACGCGGGGGCATGCGGAGGGGCCGACAGGGTGAGGGGTTGCCCGGGCGATCGCCGTCCCTTTCCAGCCTGCGGGTCGCCGGCACCCGGCCGCCCGCGCCGGCCGTGCGTTCCTCCTCAAAGGGGTTCGAACCGGGGTCCTCCAGTTCGGGCGTCAGGCGCATGGCGGCTGGACCATGCGCCCTCTCGAAGGGCCGCCAGGAGGGGCGAACCGGGGACGGGTGGGTCAGGCCTGTTGCCTTGCACCGTCTCACCCCCATCGCAGGTCATCGCGTACGTCCACACGTGGGTCAACACCGAGCAGAACCGCAACCTCACACTCTTGATCGACAAGGTCGACCACTGCCTCCCGCTGACCGAACCCACGTGGAACACGACCGACGTCTGCGAGCTGCCGGCGGAGCTGGCGTCGGGGGACCCTGCGTACGACATCCTCCTCCCCCCCAAATGGCAGAGGCCCGGGTTCAGGGCCCACTGCCCCGAGGCCTCCTTCAATCTGAGCCTCATCGACGGCGATTGGTTGGGCCCGGGCGCCATTCGCAAAGCGCCCCCGCCTGCGCCACCGGCAGGAGACGTCATCGAAGGGGCCGGCGCCACTGACCCCCTGTTTGCTGGACCCCCCCCCCTCCCCAAGGGAATCGCTTGAATGGGGGGGGGGTACCCCCGCCCACCCCAACGCTCCGGCCCTGACTCCACCCCAAAGGCTTCCCGTACCCCAACGCCAGCCCCAACCGCATTTCCAACCGCCAGTAACCCCCCCCCCCCACCGCTTTCACATGCCCCGTGACCGCTCTGCAACCGCTCTGGAATTGCCCTGATCGCCCCCCCCCCCCCCCCCCCATTGGCGCACACAACGGGGCTGTGTGTGTTGGGGGGGGGCGGATATAGAAAAAGGCATGCACGTATCCAACCGACAAGTGCCGCATGTCACATCCATCCGCTTGACCCTGGGCACCTGATCGGCAACAAACACGATCATCATTTTCTGCATCTGCTCTTCTCTCGGAAGGCATCCGATTCGGGGCGTGATTTGGTGGACAGATTTCCCCTTTTATCTGTCAAAAAGCGTCCAGTCCCACCGCCGTCGGTTGGCCCGCCGCCGCCGTCGGTTGGGGCTGACCCAACTGTTTTTTTTTTCATTGTCACCACATGTCCTGATCCCATTGTGCCCACACGGGCTCGGGCATACGAGGCCAAGTCCAAGTGCATCACAGGGATTTGTAGTTGCTTGTCCCATGCAGGTCCCTCTGCCCCCCCCCCCCCCACACGCCCGCCCCCCCCCCCCCCCCACCGACAGCCCTCAGGGAACCCCCTTCGCTCTGGTGCCCCAGGACCACCGGCCCCTAGTCCCGCTGGGAGGCGCATGGGCACAAGGGTGAGCAGTGGGACAGACACCCCCCCCTTCCCCCCCTGCGAGACATGGGTGGTGCTGGTCTCCCCCCCCCCCCCTCCACACACACATGCTTGCCCCAGAACTGGCCTCAGCCAACAACAACAAAAGATCAGAAGTAGCACCGGCGACCGGCGACCGGCGACCGGCCGAGTAACACAAACCCACCGGCCCTTGGGGAATCAGAGGGGGGTCATCACTGATCCGGCGGATCAGTGATGACCCCTTCAGCACCCCCCCCCCCCCGCCGGGTTCCACTCCAGAAGGTATCCTCACCATCAAAGCTGCGAAAGCCCCTGTTCCATGCGCCCAAAGCCGCTTCGCGTGCCCCTTCCCAGATCCCAAGAGTGATGCTCATGCCCTTTTCTTTTTGCGGCTTCGGACCGTGGCTGTCCATTTGAACATGACCGCGTTCCCTGGGACACCCCCCCCCAACCCCAACCCCCTCCCCGGCACACGACATTGCTGGCAGAGGCCGTCCAGCAGATGGTCGGCGAGCACAATGCCCCTGCGGTGGTACGCAACACCGCCGGTGGGACTCCTCGGCACACCCAAACACACACTCGGCGCAGAGGTTCTGACTTTTTGGCCGCAGAGATCAGGCAGACCAATAAGGTACACACTCAGGTGTACACTTCGGCAAGCCAATCTCAGCACGCAGTCATACATGGGTCTCCCTCGTTAATAGCACAGAGCACCCAGACACACACTCACAGCCCCAGCCCCACCCCCCCACCCCAAACCGCACCCCTCTGTCCAGGCGCGCCGCAGATGCACGCGGAGCGGGTCCTGTGCACCGCCCCGTGGCGTTGTGGGCACGTCGATGGTGCGTTGGGTGCCCCCCCCGCCCCCCCTCCCCGTGTCCAACGACTGCGTTGCCCAACGAACACTTCCGTTCGGACCGTATTTTTTGGGGACCTAATTAATTTGGTACGGGGTTTGGGTACCGAGTTAATTGGGTACCGAACGGCGTGTCCAACGAACACTCCTGTTCGGACCGTGTTTTTTGAGGGCTTGATTGTTCGCTGGACAGGGGGGGGGGGTATGTCAGTGGTTGGCATTTTCCCAATGCACCGCCGACGTGTGCCCCCGCGCTATCGCAAACAAGCCCCCCACAAGGACTTGAGGATGGCGGGATGTCCAAACTGCGCTTTGAGTGGCATCCGGTGCCTCCATTACAGCGACGGTAAACCGGGGCTCGGGAAGAAGTCCTCGACTGTTTTTCTTGGCATGGAGGCACCCGCCAATGTGCAGTTGGGTGGCTGCAATACGGGGGTGGGCGCCTCCTCAATCCGGGTACCCCCACCCCCTGGGGCAATCTCGAGCCAACATGAGCATTGCAACCGAAAGGGTTGAGGGGCACGGCACTGAAGCAAGGAATTTCCGCTTTCCCCTGGCAGCCCCAGCCCCCCCGTTTGGGAGAGATTTTGTGTAAACCAAGAACCATGCCGGTGCCGGCATGCGAGGGCCGCCACGGGGCAGCAGCAGCACCTGCGCCCTCTATGCGTCCACTATGCGACCACCATGTGCCCTCTATGTGCCCTGGGGGGGGGGGTTGGTGTCACAAACCGAGTTGGCGGCTCCCCTCGGGTGCTGCGCTTATGGCTGGGATGCGATGGCTGTGACAGGGGGGCGCGCGGGGGGGGGGGGTTAGGAGCGGCTTTCTTCTTATTTTCTTCCTGTGGCATCCAGACACCCCCCCCCAAAACAATCTGATACCGAGGCCTTGTGCCACCCCCCCCCCCCCCCCCCGCCCCCCCCAAAGCCCTGTGCACCGTCGGGTTTACCGCCGACCGCAGTCAGTTGATCGCCAACTGCCGTAGCTTAACCGCCAACTGTCGCACCACATCTGAGCCACCCTGCGCTCTTGGCTGGACATGGTAGGACTCCTCAAGGACCCTGAAATGACCAAAACCATGACAACTTGCAGGCCACCAATCAGGCGTTGTTCTGCGCGGCGCCTGGGACATGCCGACACCAACGATGGAAAGCAGTCCCCACACGCCCATGACCGCCTCGTCCAGATATGTGGTGCTCGCTGTGCCGCCGACTGTATTGAGCAGTCTTGGTTGGCACTGAGTGGGCACCGGTGGGCCACAGCGTGTGCGTCCGCACTTCCCGTGCATGCGTGCCCCCCACCCCCCTTGTCCAAGCACTGCGTTGTCCAAGCACATGAGCCCGTCTGACCGTCGTTTTTCTGGATTTTTCTGACCATGGTTTTTGTGGTCAGAAATGTGACGTTACGGGGTTGTGCTTCAATTGTAGAGGGAAAGGGGAGCTGGGTCATGCTTCTGGTAGTTCCTCCTGCTCATACCAACATTCCAGTTGCAACTGCAACCCAATGCTGTGTGTTTTGGTGTGATTTTCAGCCACGGCTGATGTTGCCACTCCCGGTACCACGGATGGTGGCGTGCTGTACTACGTTGACCACAATCGGGAAATCATGGGAGGATGATGAAGTGCAGATTGTGTGGGCCAAAGCGGGCCGTGGGATTTGGGGCCTTGGCCATGTCTTTGTGGGCAAGCTTTACTTCACCAAAGATGTTGTTGATGACAGTTTTGTCCCAAGGAATAGGAAGCCTAAACCCATTCCAAAACCTGAAGCCAAGCCTGCTCCAAAGCCTGCCCCAAAGGGCAAGCATGTGCAATTGTTCAAGATGAGGCGCAAGGTTGGAAAGGACTTCTATTCCACAGCTGCTGATGCCCCTGACGGGCAGTGAGGACCTCCAGAACATGCTGCAAATTAGCCTGCACATAGTGTTGTAGTGCCCTGTTGCGACAATTGTGGTTAGGGTGAGGTACAGGCAGGTTTTCGGCGACATACGTTCTTTTGGTACCGAGCGTCGCGTGCAAGCATGGGGAGCCGGAGCACACATTCCCGTCATAATGCGTCCTGCGCGCTGCCTTCTGCTGCCCGGACGCCACTTTCACCCCCGTATTGAAGCTTGCGCAGAGCAGGGCTGTCCTGAAGAAATTTTTTTTGTTAAGGACAGCCCCCAAGCACCATCAACCGCCAACCACTCACCACCACCCTCCGCCAACCGCCAACCGCCAACCGCCGCCAACTGCCTGACCAAGCCTTGGCACTGGGCTGCCTGTAACCATAACTCCCTGACCCGCTACTTCATCCCTCAGTTTCCCGATCGACAAGTGCGTCGAGAACGTGCCTCGCGCTCCGCAGGGCAGCGGCGGGGGTGCGTCCGTGCCCCTCCGGTGAATGCTCGGGTGGGCCTCCTTGCGTTGCAGGGACTCCCCCACCCCCGGGCGCACTTGCCACACATTGAAAGAGGCACTGCTCTTGACTCTACAGAGGCCACTGATCTTTTCACGGACGGTGGGGCCTCAAACCCCAACCCAAGGTACCCCCCCTTCACCCCTGCCCCCCCCCCCCCTTTCCCGCCTCTTGCGAGAACCATGCGCTTGTCAGAGCGACACAAGGTGTTGTTTCCGCACCTTTTGGTCATGGGCACGCCGTCCAGTGCCCCAACGGCGGCACACGGGGAGGGGGGGGGGAGAGCTAGGCCCAGGGGGTGGGCACAGGCGGGCGTCCCGCGAAGACACCTGAGCCACAGCTGTGGGTCCTTCCCTTCCACCTCGTACACTGGGGGGGGGGGGCATAGGAGGGTTGCACGCAGGCCAGCCAGCGCCTGCCCCTACGCTACCCCCTGTGTGCACGGCGTGCAGGACCTCAATGGGCTGACCTGTTTCCGCAGCTTTTGGAACTGTGGAATTGCGCGGTCCCATGTTCTGGTGGTCCATGAAGATCAACTCTGGTCTGTGCTTTGGGGCTGGGAACGGCCGGTGGGGGGTGCCAAGACGGTGCCACCCCAGATCCGCTGAGCTGCAGCTTCGGGTTGTTATTTCGTCACCATCTCTGCCACCAGGGCCCCCCTCGCCTTGTCCTCCCCCTGGGTCCAGTGGGCGCAAGCCCCGCCCGTGTCGGAGCAACAGTAGGTGTTGGTTCCATCAGTTGCGACGCGTTTTACTGTTGCTCTTGTGAGACGTCACGGCAATAGATAACCCTGAGTAACCCCCTGAGTAACCCCCTGAGTAACCCCCTGAGTAACCCCTGAGTAACCCTGCGTAACCCCTGAGTAACCCATGAGTAACCCTGAGTAACCCCTGCGTAACCCCCTGAGTAGCCCTGAGTAACCCCCTGAGTAACCCCTGTGACCCCTGAGTAACCCCTGAGTAACCTGAGTATCCCATGAGTAACCACAGTCGGCAGTTGTTGTTGCACATGACGCCCAACAGGAGGTGCCCGGTTCGAATCCTAGATGGGACGCAAGTAGTAACACCTACAAGACTCTGCCGTCCTGAGCACTGGGCTGTCCTTGGTGCCCCCGCAAGTCAGAAGGGGCCAATGGCGGCTGCATGGCCGTTCCATTGGGTTGCCACCAACTGGCTATTCCAACGGCGTCAACACCTTGGGTATGTACGTTGACCCAAGACGGAAATTAGGGGGCTTGAACCGCGCTGTTGGACATCTCCCTGCCACAGGAGCCGTGGCACAGCTTAAGCCTAAACCACAAGCAAGAAAAAAGGTGGGGTCGGTCTCTTGCGGTATCGCTTCACACTTGAAGGTCAGGTAACGTTTTGTACAACCGGAAGTACCTGGACCCTACCTCACGCTTCATTCTACTCTGGGGAACAACCATTGTTCTTCGTGGATGTGGATGCCTCCGGAAAAGATGATGACAATGATGCACTGGTGTTTGGGTGCATTGTGTTGCGCTCTCCGGAGGTCATGGTTTTCCGGGTTTGCAACGGGTCTGCACGCAGTACACGCGGGATGCATGCAGCAGGCATCTCCGAGGCAATTGTGTTGCGGTGACCAGATGGACAAACTTCAGGCAGACCAACGGCACAGACCACCGCATTGCGGGCACCAGCCCCTCCGGAATGACAACTCTGAACCCCCTGCCCCCTTCATCCAGAGCGCCACCATGTACTGTGTACACACTCCGTACACCAGGCCAGAGTTTTGCTTAACAACTCAGCATCTCCTGGGGTGGGGTCTGACACCTCCCCCCACCCCCTCGGACCCCCCCCCCCCCTAAGTGATTGGGCAAATTTTTCTCTGGGTCTTCAGCCAATCAAAAATTTTCTCTGGCGCCTTCGGCACAAATCAGTTTAGGCCAAAAAAAGCTTCGGCGCCTCAAACAACTCAGGGTCTCCTGGGGGGGGGGGGGGGGGTCCCCCCACAGCCCCCCCCCCCCCCCAAGGAAAACTCTGCACCAGGCGTGCGCAACGCGGTGTGACCCATACTCCTGTGGCCTGAAAACCAGGACCTCCGTGCCAGTCATGTACAGCTCTTCCCATGCAGGTCTGATGGAGTGCCGACTGCTGTCGTTGACGCACAGTAAATCCAACGTCGATATCAGTGCAGTCCCACTCGCTGGGTGGGTGGGTGGGTGGGTGGGTGGGTCAAAAACGGAAATAGGTCTAAGACAAGAACGCAAAACCAGAACCTCTGTGTGCAGTGGTGCGGCGTGTCGGGCTTGGGACTCTGAAGTGCAGTTGTGTTGGACAGAGGATTATGAAGGCACCCCCCCCCCCTTTGACTTCAGCCTTTATGGCACCCCCCCCCCTGCGTTTCCCCCTCCCTGTGGGGGGGGGTGTCATTTGGCTTTTTTCCCCCTGGGTGCAGGTTGTTGTTGTTTCATTGACTTTCTGGTGCTTTTGAGATTAACCGGCCCACACGGAATATTGTGCTCCAACTGGCAGCAGGGGGCTGCAATGGTAAGGGCTAGGGGCAAGGGAGGTGGAAAAGGCGCTCGCCACCGGCGCCCAAAGCGTCCTGGAAGAATTTGTAAAAAAATGGAGGGAGCGCCACGCAACGTGCGCGCACCGTGCATCTTTTTTCTTTCCATATTTTGCCTGACCCCATTGTTTTGCTTTGCTGTTGCCCTGTGAGGTGCCGTGTTGCTGAGCTGCTGCCCGATTTTACCCTGCATGCCCTGAGGCACATCGATTGTACATCAATCATTTTGCTGTGTGCAATCAAGATTCAATTCGGACTGCAAGAAACTGATGTGATACCCATTTCCTGGCTGTTTTCTTGGTGCCAATGTTGCTGTCTAGTACCTTTCTGTGAGGGTCCAATTGGGGGGTGAAAGCTGTGTAATTGCCCCAAACAGTGCACACCGTGCGTGCACCGTGCACCCGCGCCCACATGATACAGGGGGGGGGGGGGGTTAGTATGGGAAAAAACCTGTCTGGAAAAATTTAGTACGCCCATTTCTTGCGTAATTTTTCCCATCACTTTTAACGATTGTGGCGCAATTTCTTTTTGGACATCAAGTTCAAAAATTGTACCCTGTGTGAAACGGTGGTGACAGGAAAGGTTGATACCTCAGTTGTTCATGTACTAGGGGGCGTACTGTGCGCTGTGCGCGCGCTGTGTGGGCGCTGTGCGAAAACGCCCCCCTAGACTCCAGAATTGTTGATCCCTGGATCAGTTCCTTGAAATGATGAATTTTTTCCTGTCAGTTGTGTCAATTTTTTTTGTCTGTTGAGCACCTCAGTAGGGAGAGCCGACCTTGGGCCTTGCCTTCACCATGGAAAAGTGTGGCGCAATTTTTCCCATCACTTTTAAGGATTGTGGCGGAATTTTCCCCGTACTAAATTTTTCCGGACAAAAATTTTCCTGTACTAAGTTTTTCCCCCTTCTGTACATACCTCAAAATCATCAGCGCCCCGGGCAGGGGGGTCCTTAAGGGACGAGATTTTTTTTTTTTTTTGCTAAGGACAGCCCTTAAGGACCGCCCCAAGGGACCACCAACCGCCAACCGCCAACTCCCATCAACTGCCAACCGCCACCAACCGCCAACCACCAACTGCCACCAACCGCCAGCCACCAACCGCCGCCAACCGCCAGCGGTGACCAACCGCCAACTGCCAACCACTGCCAACCGCCTCCAACCACCAACCGCCAGCCACCAACCGCCGCCAACCCCCACCAACCGCCACCAACCGCCAGTTGCCAACTGCCAACCGCCAACCGCCGCCAACCGCCAACCGCCAACTGCCAACTGCCACCAACCATGGTTGAGCACATGGAGTGCCCGCGGGCTTTTTTGGGAAACCGGAACACTTTTTTTTTTCTTTTTTCCCGTTAAGGACACCCCTGGCCCCGGGAGGATCATTTTTGAGTATGTATGTTGGGGTACCCCAGGAACCCCCCCCCCCCCCCACCTCACTCGTCGGGCCATCAGGGGTCCCCGTCACGGGAGCCCAGAAGGGGGGGGGGGGTCTGGGAAAGGGGCTCGAACACCCCCTCCCCCTCGCGTAAGCCAATTTCCGCACACCCCAACAGGCAAGTCAAGTGGAAGAGTGCACGGGTCTCGCCGGCAGGAGCAACGTCAGCCACTCAGAGGGGCTCCGCACTGGGGCCGAACTTCAACACTACGTGTGGCATCACCCGAGGAGTGCTCTTGTTTCATTTGTCATCGCAGCCATGACACGACCCCTGCCACCACATGCCTTCTGCCACTATCCCCTACCATCACAGCCGGATGGAGTACCCCCCCCCCCCCATGTCCATCCCCCCCCCGTGTCCATCCCCCCCCCCCCTAGGGGGGGAACCGTCACTTGGCCCATGAACAATAAGAAATCAATAGGAAATCACAGGCGCCGAAGGCGCCGAAGAAAATTTTTAGTTGGGTTATACTAGAATTGGCTGGTCGGGAGTGGTGTACGGTTCCCCCCCCCCAGGGGGGGAACCGTCACTTGGTGACGGTTCCCCCCGGGCTGGGGGGGAACCGTGTACCCTGGGGGGGGGGCTGGACATGGGGGGGGCGGGGTACTTTACCCGGTGCGCGCGCGGTGCGTGCATCAGGGTGATTTGGTAGACCCACCCACCTGTTCAACAGTGAAGTGCATGTGTTTCCAGGCTGTAAAAGGTTTTGCCGTTCCACATACTGCACCGTGTGAGATTACAGTTTCCCCCATGTCTCTTTCATGGCTTCCTGCGCGCATCCCTGTCACCTACACCCGATCAAATGGTGATAGGGTGCCCGCCACCGTCATCTCCGCCTCCGAGTGTGGGCAGTACGTTAGCATCGAGTGCCCAAGGAGCCAAGGAATGACCTGTTCCCCTTAGTTTGTTCCAACACGGTACGCCGTGTGCGAGCAGTGCTCTCGCTCAGCCCCATCAGAATGGCCCTACACCGCAGGAGAAGGGGGGATACCCCTTCTGGACCCCCCCCCAGACCAAAGTGACCATTGTGGGAAAAAACGAAATTTACAACCGGGAAATCTGATCGCGCCAATTTTTGGTACACAAACGTTTGCCCCCACCCCCCCCCCCCCTTCTACTACTTCCCTGGCCCAAGCCCATCCTTGCAGCCATGCTCTCTGCTCAGCTGGTGGCATACCTCCATCACAGAGTCGATCATGGCAGGCATTTTGGCACGCAGGCGCAGCAGTGCCTCGCCAGAAGCCGAAGGCGCCAGCACCAAACGGCGCAGCAGCTTCACGCCCTCCGAAATCGTCCGCAGGAAGAACACCGTGCCCAAGGACAGCGTGGCATGCCTCAGCTTCACGCTGGTGTCCGCCTCGGGGCTGGTGAGCAACACGAAGCACGACAGCGCGTGCCCCTACGTCAAGATGTACGTCGATGACGAGAAAGTGGCAACCAGCGAACCCGTGCAGAAGAGCCTGAATCCCGTGTGGTCTGCGGACTTCCAAGTGTATCTGAGAGTCGTGGGTGTGCCCTCCTCTCTGAATCCCGCTTGAGCCAATGCATGGTTTAGACATGCCATGCCATGGTTTAGACCAAAATTTGTCTTCGGCGCCTGTGGTGCCTCTAAAACTTCAGCAGGTGGGGGGGTGGACCCACCCACCCACCCCCTTAAAAGGAGCCAGGGGGGGGGGGGGGGTGCAGCCTCACTGCCGCCAACGGTGCTCCAATGCAACGCGTGCGGGTCTCATGGTGCACGATGCACCCTTCATTGTTCCTTGGGGTGGGAGGGGGGGGGTCGTTACTTCCGGTTACTTCTGGGTATTCAGGGCGGTGTGAGGGAGCGCTTGCACGCCGCCGACTGCCGTGCAAAAGGGGGGCGGGGTCAAGCCTCCCCCTCGCGGTTCGGCAGGGGTCCTGCAGTTCAAGATCTACACGCACCGGAAGCTGCATGTGCCTGAGCTGCTGGGCCTGGCGACATACGATCTGTCGAAACTCAGTGACCAGGCCACCGGCCCGACCACCGAGACGCTGCCTGTCCGAAGTGGCCAGGGAACCATCACCGTGAAGTTCGGCCCCCTGGAGCGCATGGAGCCCGGCCGCCTGGCAAGCCCGACAGGTCGTTGTGGGGGGCTGTGAGGGAGCACCGTGCGCGGTGCATGCGTTGGGGTGATTTGGTAGACCCACCCACCTGTTCGACAGTGAAGTTCATGTGTTTCCAAGCTGTAAAAGGTTTTGCCATTGCACATACTGCACCGTGTCCCCTCACAGTTTCCCCCATGTCTCTTTCATGGCTTCCTGCGCGCATCACTGTCACCTACATCCGATCAAATGGTGATAGGGTGCCCGCCACCGTCATCTCCGCCTCCGAGTGTGGGCAGTACGTTAGCATCGAGTGCCCAAGGAGCCAAGGAATGACCTGTTCCCCTTAGTTTGTTCCCATATGTTACACACGGTGTGCGTGAGGTGCAGGGAATCCCCCTGTGGTGTGCGCCAGACCGGTGCGCACTGTGGCGGCAACGAGCAGTGCCCTTGAGCTGAACTGGCCGCAGTGCCCTTGAGCTGAACTGGCCGCAGGGGGGCCCTTTCAGCAGAGCAAGGGCATTCGGTGCTCAGGGGCCCAGCGGAGGGGTGGGGTTTGTGGGAAAGGCCAAGGGGAAGTGGCGAGAGGCCAATCGGCTTCCGCCTGCCCCCCGCTTCAGGGCCGTGGAATCGAAGGGTCAGCAGGGCAGAAGGGGTGGGGGAGGGGCAGCACGGAACCCACAACGCACCGCGCTTGCGACGAGCCATGGCTTCATGGCAGGACACCCCCGGCCCCCGGGTAGGGGGGCGGGTGGGGGGTCAGAGGCCAAAAGATAGTCTGTGCGCCTGAAATCGGCCCACTGGGGGCGCCTTAAGCGCAGTGCGCACGGATGTGCATGATGTGTGTTATGTGAAGGGAAGGTAGTTTGCAACTTTCTTGAGCTGGGGCAGTTTGGGTCACCTAATTCTAGGGGCATTTCCAAGGGGTTTGCCTGGGGGCTCTTCGGGGGGACCATAGTCTAAAAGTAGCGCGCAGTGCGCGCGCAGTGCAAGGATTCCCCCAATGTCGGCCCCTTTTATAAGTTTTTCCTGAGGAGAACATTTCTGATGTGAGTCTGTGGTTGGGTGGGTCGGCTGGGTTTTGCCAGCACCCTATTGCCCCCCTCCCCCCCAGTTCCCTTTGGGCAGGGCTGGCCGTAGCGCAAAAAAAAAGAGCCTCATTGATTTACGCTGGACCCACCAAACGCACACGAAGAAGGCACTTTGGGCGCTGGTGGTGTGTGTGTGTGTGTGTGTGTTTGCGTGTGTGTTCCTGAGTGTCTATTTTTTTTCGAAAGGCGCCGAGCCACATGACTCTTCCTGTTTTATTGGCCTGATGAGGTGTTTCTGAAGCCGGAGCCTTGTGTCTGCCTGCTTGTGCCCGTCCACATTGGCCCTTGGTTCGTTGGTTTCGCTCACAAAGTGTGTGTGTGTGTTTCTTTCTTCTCTCTGGGTGTCTATTTTTTTTTCGAAAGGCGCCCAGCCCTCAAACATTCAGACTGTTTTGTTTTGTTTGGCCTGACGAGTTGTTGTGACCAGTGCCCTGCCTGTTGGGTGGGTTGGTTACTTGGTCACCTCACGCCGTGTGTGTGTGTGTGTGTGTGTGTGTGTGTGTGTGTGTGTGTGTGTGTGTGTGTGTTTGTGTGCGCGTGCCATACACTACTCATGGATAGGTGGGTTGGTTGTTCATCTATTGGGGTCGGGGGTGAAGAGGGCGTTCAAAAAATCGTGAGAGCGCTCAGCTACCCCTAAACAGCCCGGGAAGATTGTTTTTATTAGGTGAGAGTGGGACAGTTGTCCCGCTACTCACAACTGCTGCTTCTGCCCTTTGGCTTCCCCGCATGCTCCACACAAAGCCTTTCCCAAGGGAGTAGAGTTTGGAGGGTGCTCACCAGCGATGTGGGAAATATAGGGGGGGGGGGGCGTGGGGGCTGTGGTTCATCCTCCTTGTGGTGGTTTGCCACACAGTCTCAGTGTGTATGCCGGTCGTGCTTTGTACTCTGTACTGCATTCCTTGCTCTGCGGTTGTTACCTCCGTTTGTCTGTTGCATTTTGCATTTGTCTGTTGCATGTTGGGTCCCAGTACTACGGCCACGGCATCTATGTTCACCCCCAGTGCGGAATTCAGTATGGCAGTTGTTGTTGCTGGTGATCTTTTTTGTTGCAAGTTAGCTCTCACAATTTTACCAAAAAGTCGTTTCGGCACCTCTAACAACTTGGCACCCCAAGGGAGTTGGGGGGGGGAGGGGCAGACCCATCCATCCCCCCCCCCCTTCCCTTTTAAAAGGAACTCCGCCGTTGTCCCTCCCAGTGCATATTCCTGTCTGTGCCTCAGGCTCTTTCCTGGCCCGAAGTCCATCGTCCACCGTCAACCGCGCCACCACGGACACCATCGTCCCGCTGCCGCCGCGCCCCGACTCCAGCCCGCGGAACTCCGCTGACACCACACGGACCTCAACCGACTCCACACGGACCTCCACGGACTCGACGCAAGTGCGAAGAAAAGAAGCCGCCCCCTTGCCCCCCAGCCCGGCCCCCTACCCCGGGAGCCCACCCATGAGCCCCCCGCTGTCCCCCAGCTCGCTGCAGGGGGACAGCCTGCCCTGCTCCCCGAGTGGGCTGGGGGCCTACGCCCGCCAGCAGACCGAGCCAATACTCGCGCGGGCCAACTCGCTCTCCCCGCTGCCGCGGACAAACTCGCTGTCGCCTAACTTGCAGCGGTCGAACTCGTTCTCCCCCCCGCGGATTAGTACCACAGACTCGGGCGAATTGGCGCAGGTGTGCGCGCAACATCTGCGACTGCTGCTGCTGATGTATGCCGGCGTGTCCATGCTGACCCCGGGACCTACCCGTATGCACATGCCCAGAGCGGATTGAATGGGATCTCCCTGCGCCAGGGTACTATTAGAATGGCCGTACACCATCGAAGGAGGGGGGAGGTTACCCCCCCCCCCCCCCCCAGCCTTGTGTGACATTCATGTTCCTGGTTGTGGTGAGCACCTCCCAGCCTGGGGTCTTCATGATGACCACATACCGGGCACTGATCAGGCCGTCAGGGTCAGGGGAGGACGCCATCGAGGGGGGCGGCGTGTTCGAATTCCCTCCCCCCCCTCCAGACCCCCCCAAAGTTTTTGCCCTTCCTGACCCAACACAAAAATTAGGATTCCGCGGATCTTGAGAATTTGTACGGTAGTCGCTGTCCCCTCGTGTTGTTGGTGTCGTCCCCAACAACCGCCACAGTCCGGGTGGTCAAGGATCCGCTCAGTGGGTGAGTTGGGGGCTCTCATGCGGCCATGTCGATGAAGGCTGGTTGGTTCCCGTGTCGTACCACTGCCACGTTTTTTGTGTGAACCGCTTGTTGATCCGTCGTTTGTGTTTTTTTGGGGGGGGGGGGGGGGGGGCTGAATTACGAAGTACGATGAGAGACTGAGTGGGATGGGGGCCACCGAATATTGAAGCGTGACATGGGAGCACATGAAGAGCACTGTATCAATGACTGTTACGTGACACGCGTCCAACCTGGCGACGCCTCCTGGAAGACCGACACCCCAACATCGCCATCTGCGTGACGTATGCTTTCCAGGAGGTCTTCAGGAGACCCTCAGCCTCCAGCCGGCACAATGCAACAAGTGGCACATCAGAATGCCTGACCACAAGCCCTTGTCAGCACAGGAGCCATTGAAAAGAACAGCAATGAAAAGCAGACCCCGTGCACAGCGAGCAGGCCACATGATGATCACATCACATCAAACAACATCACATCACATCACATCATATCACATTGCATCGCATCACATCACGTCGCATCATATCACGTCGCATCACATCACATCGCATCACATCATATCACGTCGCATTGGATCGCATCACATCGCATCACATCACATCGCATCACATCGCATCACATCGCATCACATCGCATCACATCACATCGCATCGGATCGCATCGCATCGCATCACATCGCATCGCATGGCAGCGCATCACATCGCATCATATCGCATCATATCATATCACATCACATCACATCACAGCACATCACAGCACATCACATCACATCACATCACATCACATCACATCACATCACATCACATCACATCACATCACATCACATCACATCACATCACATCACAGCACAGCACAGCACATCACATCACATCACATTACATCATATCACATCACATCACATCACATCACATCACATCACATCACATCACATCACATCACATCACATCACATCACATCACATCACATCACATCACCTCACATCACCTCACCAGCCATTCAAATCCCTCCACACACGCTGTTGTCCAACCCACACAATTCTGTCTGTACCAGCACACAAAAAAAAATTCGTCCTCATGAACACACATCGTCACCTTTACCGCACAACGGTGTCTTCCCCTCAATCATTTGCTCATCCACACACATCTGGTGTTGGGCAGCGCACACCCTTCTCCTGAAGTTGCCATTGTGAGGGCCGGTGACACCTGTATCCTTGTGGAGTGGGGGCGGCTTGCAATCCTACTTAGGGGTTCTCGTTTTGTGTCGGGGCTGTGATTTCAGGGCTGGCGCTGTGTTGCCCATCTTCTCGGTCCGGGGCACCCCCTTCCCCCTCCTCTCTGTCTGTCAGAGCATTCCCGCGAGATATTTGTGCCCCATAACTGTGGACATTTTTGAGGAACCGGTGATGGATCAGCAGGGCCACAATTTCGAGAAGTGGGCCATTGAAAGCTGGCTGTTGGACCATGATACTTGTCCACTGGGCAGGTACTGCCGCCTCGTCCATTCCTTGCCAGGGCATCCATGTCAAGGCTGACACTGAGGTGCAGGCATGCGCGCAGGCAGGCCGTCGACACTGCCCACCTGTTTGCTCGTATCCCCCTGTCCAAGGAATGCCTTGTCCAACGACCACTTCTGTTCGGGCCGTATTTGTTTGGGACTTCATTAATTAGGCACAGGGTTTAGGCACTGCGTTACTTGGGTACCAATTTGCGTGTCCAATGAACACTCCTGTTCGGGCCGTATTTTTTGAGGATTTTATTGTTCACTGGAACGAGGGCGGGGGATACCGGTGTCTGCTCGTGTGCCGGGTTCCCTGCCTGCCTGCCTGCCTGCTTGCCTGCCTGCCTGCCTGCCTGCCTGCCTGCCTGCCTGCCTGCCTGCCTGCCTGCCTGCCTGCCTGCCTGCCTGCCTGCTCGTTTGTCTGTTTGTTTACCCGTCTGTCTGCCTCCGGATTTCCCTGTCTGCCTGCTTTAGCCCATCTGCCCCTGTCCGTCTGCCTGTCTGCCGGCCTGTTGACCTGCATTCCCGGTCTGCCATGCCTGCAGCCTTGCATCAGAAGGGCCGACAACCATCAGAGGAGGGCCCCCCCAAGGATTTCCGGGCTATTGCACGCGTGCACAGGCGGCAAGCAGCACAAAGCAGCACAAAGCCCCCCCGACCCCCATCCCCAAGACCAAAGGGATCATTGTGGGAAAAAACGAAATATACCGTTAGGAAATCCTGTGGGGCCGGTTTTGGAACACAACCCCCCCCCCCCCCCGAAGAGATGTATCAGAACGGCTAACAACCGTAGGAGGAGCCCCCCCCCCCCCCCCCTTCTGGAACCCACATTTCATTCGGGGAAGAATGAAATTTGCTGAAGGAAATATGGATTTGTGCTATTTATGGTGCACAAACTTGTGGGTCCCAGACCCCGCCCCCTCCCCCTCCCCCTCCTCTCTTCTACTGTTAGCCCGCATGCCTGCCTGTCTGCTTCTGTGTTCACCCGCCTGCCCATGTGGCCGTCTGCCGGCCTGCCTCCCCGTTGGCGTGTCTGCCTGCCCGCAGCTGTTCCCCGACTGCCTGCCTGCCTCCCTCCCTGTCCCCCTGCCTCTTTCCCGCTCAACCTGCCGACCTGCGTGTCCGCCCACCTGCCTCCTTGTCTGCCTGCCGGCTGGCGTGAGTGCCCCGCCTGTTTCGCTATCTGCCTGCCCTGTCTGTCTGCCTGTGTGTTTCAGGGAGGCAGGGAAGCAGGGCCACAGGCGGATGGGCAGATAGGGAAACGGGCAACAAAGAGGCAGGCAGGGAGCAGGCGAGCAGGGGACACAGGCTGGGGGGGCGGGGAGACAGGGCCGCAGGCAGATAGGCAGGCATGCAGAGAGGCAGAGGGCAGGGGGAGGGACCGGGGACAGTAAGCGCAACAAGAGGCTTCATCACAGCGTTGCTACAAAGGGGGCTTGGCGAGCCAGGCTGAGGGAAAGCGTGCAACCCCCCCCCCCCCCCCAAAGCCCCTTCCAGACCCCCTCCCATTGCCCCTCCCAGAACTCCTCCTCCAAGCCCCCCCCGCCCCCCCAGGCGCCTCCGGCCAACAATTAGTGGGGGGGGCGGGGGCTAGTTGGCATCCAAAACCGAGGAGCCCCCCCCCCCCCCCCCCCCGTGAAAAAACCCCCTTTCCTTCACCAGCGTCCAAAGACGACGAAAATATTTGCTGTTTATGCGCCAACAGCACTGTACAACAACTCTGGCCGTTCCCCAGGAATGAGGCAGGCAGGCCGGCAGGGGTAGGCACACCGAGAGGCAAGGAAACGGGGATGCAGGCGGAAGGCATGCAGGAGGGCAGACAATCTGGAATGCAGGCTGGGGCAGCTGACAGACTGTGGACCGCGGGGGGGGGGGGGGGCAGCCAAAGCGTCGGGCGGGACCGCCGCCTGTTGGCCCCCGCCAGCACAGTCCCAACATACCAACTACTGGGCTCCGCGAACGCGGAAACGACACCAGCAAGAGCACCGGCCACAGCGGCCGACAGAAAGCAGCGACCCGACGCAACATGCGAAAGGAAGAACGGGTGACTGTCCAGGGCCCCGTAAAGGAGCAACAACCAGACGGAATGTCACACAGGGGGCAGCCAAAGCGTCGGGCGGGACCGCCGCCTGTTGGCCCCCGCCGGCGGTCGTTGCCCTCGCAGCGAAGTGCGCCAGGCTGCTCCCGAACATCAAGCCGCGTGCTGCAGGGCTTTTTTTTGTTTGTTTTTGGTGCACGAAGGTTCGCCCTCTGCCGACGCCCTCCTGCGACATGTCGGCACGTGTGCCCCCCAAAACCGATTCGTTGCGGTTCCCCCGCAGCAGGAGGACGAGTCCCGTGCCCGTGCCTCACGTCTGTGCAGGGAACCTCTAACTCGAGAGGGGCTGTTCCCCAATCGCGCCCTGCAGGAGGACATCTTGGAGTGGAGCTCCCGGACATCGGAGAAGGATTTACAGGTGGTTGCATCGCCAACCGCTGGTGGGGCACCCCCCACCCCCCCCGCCCCAGGGGATGCATTGGAAGGGGGGCAGGCACCCCTCGCCCTTGGGGGTGCAAGGGTGGTGCCGCTGTTCGAAAAGGCAATTGCGGTGTTCAATTCCGGCGTTAACATAGATATGACCCGAAAAGGGTTTCTTTTGGATTTTTTTTTTGAGTCCCCAACACGGATTCAGGCGTTGGAAGTTTTGACAAAAACCGGCGTCGGACATGCAGTTTTCGACACCCCCCCCCTTTTTCAGACTGTTTTTTGGAATCCCTCAGCCGGTTTTTCCTGGCACTCTTGCAGTGTTTACACTCTGACCGCAACTGCCAATTTCAACGGCATTTGTAACCGACGGAAACCCCCCACCAACGGCTTTGACCTCCTGGACCCCCTGCAACCGTCTTTCTAATCGCTTCCGGAACTACTTCCACGCAAAGACATCAGTTCCCCATCCCCATGCAAGACAAACTATCTGCAGGAGTGCCATGCCACATCAATCACTCACCACGTTGGGCGTATCCACCAAACCACACGCACAAGCACCGCCGGACAAAACAGAAAAAAAGGGGGACTAGACGGGGACAGCCCAAGGTGCCTTTCAGTCTGAAGTATGCCTGCCCACGGTGCAGCTAGCGACTCGGATTGGGAGCCGGTGTTTCTCATGGTCACTTGGCCAATCCCACGAAATAGGAGGCCACTGTGTCCCCCCCCCCCCCCCCTGCACAACGCCCTGTGGGAGAGGTTGCGTCTGTTGCCCTATCGAAGATTCAACAACGACGAGTAAACCTGGGGATGTATTTCGGACCATGCGACGTCCCGTAGGAAAGTGATCAAGGGGAAGGAAACGGGCACACCGCGTTTTGACCCACTCTGTGGGGTCCCCTTGGTGGCGGTGGCACTCAAATGTCCTGCAAGATCTGGTGTTGATCCCCACCATCACGGCACTCGGAGCTCGGGTGCCCACCCCAACAACCCTGCGTGATGCCCAAGAAGAGAAGGGGCCTCCAGGGGGGGGGGGGGGGTCCTGCTAACAGCGACAAATTCCACTTGTCTTTCGGGGCCTAGTTGGCCAACCTGACTGCCTTCGGTGGATTTCGTCCACCGGCACTTCTTCATCATGCAGACTGAACGCTGTCTGGGGTTGCCCTGCAGCTTCTGAGGCGTTTTCGTGTTTTTCGGCCTTGCTGCTTTGTTGTAGTGTGGTGCGGTCCCCATCGTGCGTGGCGCACGCAACATGAAGAGTGATGTGTTGTGGATCCTTTTTGAATTGGCCATACTTTGCCGGTGTGGCACGGGCACACCGCTCACCAAACAGCGCCTCGTGGCGCCCTTGCAATGGAACGGTGGTCGACTGTTTTGCATGTGTCGCGCAACGCGTTTTGCAGAGGTGGTCTGGTCTGCTCATTGGGTGCCGTCTCCCAGGCAAACGCATCGCCGCCGCGGTGCTGTCGCCCTCTGGTCCCGGATGAGCCTTGTGCTGGAACGCGGGGGAGGGAGGGGGGTCCTGAGCCCTCGACAAGCAGTTGTCGTCAGCGCACCGCATTCTGTCGCAGCGAAGGGCGATGCCACTGAAGGGCTTTTGGTTCTTATTGTGTTGCTCTGCAGCCGTGTGCCTTGCAGGGTACAGGCAAACGGCATCCGCATCCGGTCTAACAAGCGGGGGTCTAACAAGGGGGGGTCTAACAAGGGGGGGTCTAACAAGGGCGGTCTACCAAGGGGGGGTCTAACAAAGGGGGGTCTAACAAGGCGAGTCTAACACGAGGGGGTCTAACAAGGGGGGTCTAACAAGGCGGGGTCTAACAAGGCGGGGTCTAACAAGGGGGGTCTAACAAGGGCGGGGTCTAGCTAGAGGGGGTCTAACAAGGGGGGTCTAACAAGGGGGGGGAATGGCCTGAGAAATTGTCTCCCGTACAATTGGATGATTACACTGAGGAATGTTTGGTTGGACCGCTGGGGGGGGGGAGTCAAATCATATTTTCACACCACCAAAGCGGTCTTGTGTGCCTTCCGGATGTCGTCATGGCAGATTCAAGAGCTGCTGGGGGAGATCGAGCGCTTGAAGTTGGCGGTGCAGCCCATCATCAAGAGGCCGGCCTCGGAGAAGAAAGTGCAGTTCTTACTGGAGCCCGGCACCACCAATGAGCCCAGTGAGGCCGGGGGGCAGCCCAGCGACTCCGCCGCGGGTGAAAAGCCACAGAGCGGCGGCAATAGTGCCCTGTATTTCGGAACAGCCACGCTGTCACTCGAGAGCTGCGTGCTGCGGGTCTGCGCTGTGGCCGCGCGTTTCTGTTGTGCCTTCGACTCAGTTTTGTTGTGTTTCTTCGGATTTGCCAAGGCATTAGATGGCGCCCGCACGGCAAGTGGGCGGCGGTGCTTGGCGGGTGCACGAGGGCAGTTGGCGGTGGCTTTCAGGGGCAGGACCCCCTCACTCTCTCGTCGCCTGGGAGGGAAGGGAGGCTCATTTGCATGTAGAGCGGCGTTCGAGCCTTCAGCTAGAGTGACAGAGAGAGGGGGGGGGGGATGAGAGATGAGAGATGCTGAATAGCGCAGGGCATGTACTTCAAAATGATCACCGCAAGATGAGGATTATTCCATTTATTCGTGTGTTTGGGAAAAAGGCCGGAGCACAAGCCGTACGCAGCATTTTAGAATCAAAGATCCAAGAGTGATGAGCAAATACAATGAGCTCCTGCCTGCAGCCTGCGAGCTGTAGCACCCACTCCCCGACCCTTCCTCTCCCCACGCGGGTTGCCTCCAACAAATAGCCTTTCGCCGTACATTGAGACTTCACTGAAGCAGGGGATTGCTGAGTGGCTGTTTGATGCCAGAGCCCCCGGGCGGCGGTGGTTTTCTGAGGGTGGGTGGGTGGATTTGCCTGGGTCTCCCCTGATTTTGGGAAAAGTGCAGGTACCCCCCAGAGTCAGCTCTTTTGGGTGGGTGGGTGGTGGGTGGGCGGTTAGCTGAGCTTGGTAGACCGCCAACGTTCTTCATGGGCCGAGGCACATTGCATGCGGCATGCCCGGGTCACCTCCAGGCCATTCTGAGGGATTGGAGGATCCAGTCAATCGGTCAATGGGACCTCTGGGCGGGGGGTTGGCAGTGCATGTTCGACGGTGCCTTTTCCCCACACCAATTTGCATTGTTTCTCCCTCCCACTCCCTTGTGACGAGATGCGTCTTTGAGTGGATGGCTCAGGGATGTATTGGAACGACCAACAACGATACGAGGAGGGGGTACCCCCTTCCCCCCCCTGGACCCCGATTTCATAGTGGGAAAGAATGAAATTTGCTCAAGGAAAGATTGATACGGGCCATTTTTGGCACACAATTTTTTGGGTTTCGGACCCCCGCCCCCTTCCTCTGGATGGAGGAGTCCAGCCGGTTGACCAACCGCCCCGACCAACCTCCCAGCAAGCAGACCGCACTCCCTGCTGTATGTTGTATGTACTTGACCCCCGAACCGACACCCTGTACCCGCTGGGGTTTTCGGCCTAAGGACCACATGCCAGCTGGATCCGGGAGGGCCAAATGGGAGCCAGCTAATACTAGCGCCTGGTGACAGAGTGACCACTGACCTGGATGTACGCCCCAACCGGTAGAGTCCTAAAGGTCGCAACACCAACCATTCAGGGAGGGAGCAGGCTGGAACACGCCGGATAAACTGAATGCGCTGGAGGCGCCACTTTGGACAGAAGGTGATGAAGGCTGTGGGGCAGGCGCCGCCGGAGCCTAATGCGGACACTGCAACCTGACCATTGATGCCCCCTCCTCTCTTCTACTGCATCCCTCGGGTGACTGTGTTGAACAGGGTACGTCCACCACACGGTCCCACTTCCACCTTCGCTGAGCTCACCTTCATCTGGTCTCAGCCCCCAATCCGCAAGCCCCAGTGTAAACCGTCAGTGACGGGCTGGTGGTGGTGTGGTCTGGGGACGTGCACGCCTGCCAACATGTCCGCCCGTGCACGAGTTGGGGGGCCACGGTCTGTGCTGTGGTGAACCCGCGCAGACGCGGCCTCAAAGGAGGTCCGAACCGACCCGAGACAAAACACGACCAGGGGATTGCTCAGTGGCCGCAAACCCCTACCCCTGGGAGGGGGGCTGGGTGGGTGGGTCAGGGGCCAAAAAAAAGTCTGTGTACCGAAAGTCGGCCTCCAATTTCGGGCCCCTGAAACAGATTTCTTTTTCTTTCTGAGGAACCGCTGTCTGATGCGGGTCGGATTGTGATTGCCATCAATACAGAGCGTCTGTGCCTCCCGAGGACCTGCTGGTCTCAGGAGAGCTGTCCACGTGAGCGGCGGGGCAGCCCGGCACGCGCATTTGCATCGTGCGGGAGCGAGCGGCGCTGGGGCCGCTGGGAGTGGGGGGGGGGGGGCGTGAGGTGCGGCCGGGGCAAGAGGTCTGCGTTCCACTGCGTATTCTGCCCTGCAGAAGCGGACCAACACCAAATTGAAGCTGATCACTGGGAATCCTGAACATGAGGGAGCAGTGCTGACCGTCACCACATGGCCATTGTACGACAAGGAGGTGCGGATGTGCGTGTCCACTGCTGCGTGAGCGCTTGTGCGGACCCATTCCGAGGAGGTGGGACAGTTGGGAGGATGTGGGAAGGTGGGAAAAGGGCTTGTGCGCGCGGGGGGGGGGGGGGGTCGTGCGCGCCCCCTTGCCCCAGAGCGGAGGGGGAAAGGCGCTCCCGTGACGGAGCCCTGACGCCCTGGCTCGGAAATTGGGCCGCTTTTTGCGGCCTGAAAGAAAAAAAGTTAAACACGCTTTCCCCATGATATATACCCCAAAATGATCAGTGTGTCGTGGCGATCATGTTGAGATCTATCCCCCCCCCCCCCCCCGGTATGTTGGGATACCCCGGACCACCCCCCCCCCCCCCCCCAAACCCTGACCCCTGCAGGCGTGTCTGGGGCTCCCATCACGGGAGCCACCCAGGGTGGCGGGGGGGGGGGGGCTGGAAAAGGGGCGTGAACGCCCCCCCGCCCTCTGGCGGAGCCGAAGTTCCCAGGATGATCACTCTTGACAACCCTCACTTTGGTGTGCCTCCCACTGGATTATGGGCAGAGGGGGCCATCCCATCCAGGGCTGTCCTCAAGAAGGCAGCTTTTTTTTTCTTTGTTAAGGACGGCCCCTGGGCACCACCAACCTCCAACCGCCAAGCGCCAACCCCTCCCAACCGCCAACAACCGCCAACCGCCGGCCTTTGAAGTGGAGAAGGTCCCATGGCCATGAAGCAGAGGGCGTCCCCACGAACGTTCGTTTCTGTTGGCGTTACGAAGCCTTTTCTTTTTTTCCCCCCGTTAAGGACAGCCCTGACCCGCCCCTGCCCCTTGCAGGTGAGGGGGGTCTTCTTACAAGGGGTAGGGGTTTGGGGGTGGGACGGGATTGGGAGTGTGTTGGGGTCGGACGGCTGAGGGCCCCGGGAATTTTTTTAACCCCCATAACATATGCCCCAGATTGATCAGCGCAACACCCTGGTCCATGGGAGGTGTATACTGTGCGCCTTTGGCGCAACGTCGTGAGGCGCCCAATCCCAACACACCCATCTGGCCACCCCATTGCACAGTGATGGGGGTCCCTTTACAGGGGGAGGGGGTTTTGGGGGCGGGACGGGCCGTCCCCCCCTCGCCCAGGGACGCATTGGAAGGGGGGGAGGTACCCCCCCCTCCCGGGCGCCCAGCCTATGTGCAGCCACTGTTCCCCTGACGGCAAGTGCCCTTTGCAATGGCATTTGTAACCGACAGTAACCTCCCCCAACCGCCTACTTAGCCGCTTCTGGGGCCGCCTCTGAGGCCCCATCACTTCCCATGCATCCCTGGGCGAGGGCCCATGGCCTGAGGCGAGTGGCGCTCCAGCCTCAGCCCGGAGGGGCCGCCCAACTCCCCACCCCTGGAGCTGGCCGCTCAGTGGGTGGCCACCCCGGACATAGGAGCGCTTTGCATGAGGGTCCTGGGTTCCAGGGTCCGGTGGGCTGGGAGGCAGGCGCAAGGATTCCGCATCGGCGTCTGTAGCCCTGCTGTGGTGGTGAACCGATGGCCAGTCGAGGGTAGTTGGCATTTGTCTCGAGGTGGCAGAGAGAGAGAGAGAGAGAGAGTGTGTGTGTGTGTGTGTGTGTGTTGGTGTGCCCCCCCCCCCCCAGGGCGGGGGGTCCTTGTATGCGACCCCTTGCTGCCCCCCCCCGTTTTTGACAGATAGCTGGGGGATGCGTTGCGGCAAGACCGGGTCCAGCCCCCCCCTGTGTGTGTTTCTGCACAAGTGTGTGTGTGTGTGTGTGTGTGTGTGTGTGTGCGTGCATGCGTGTGGTTGACACCCCGACTCCCAGACTGCTTTTGGTGTGTGTGTGTGCGTGTGTGTGTGTGTGTGTGTGTGTGAAGATTGCTCTGGCAAATACTCCAAGTGTGCACCCACTGTTTGTATTGTACTGTATTGTATACTACAAGAGATAGAGAGTGTGTGTGTTTGTGTGTGTTTGTGTGTGTGTGTGGTTGGGTGGGGGCACCTAACACATTAAATCAGCATGGCTTGGGTGCATTAGGACACGAACATCTCCGTGTATTCATTGAGGTCTGGTGAGCAACCAATCTGCTTGCAAAGCATTGCACTGTGCACTGTGCATTCTTCAACAGACCGAAAGACGTAAAGGACTGCTCCGCAGTTCCTGGGGAGTTTTCTTCAACCGCTTTTCTTTGCTCTGTTCTTGTCCCGCGGTTCCCAATGTGTGTGGGGGGGGGGGTTCTCATTGTGTGTGTCCACTGACAGGCTGTTTGGTGGCATGACAACTACGCCTCATGGCATGCCTCATGGTGGATCCTGTTCAACGCACTGTGCCCACTGGAGTGCCGACTATATGGACTTGTGTATACTCAGTCAGCAGCAAGCAAATGATGGGAGGGGGTGGGGACCAGCGTCATGCATTGTCGTTCGATTGATACGCACAGCCTGCTTAGCGGCTGAGAGAAAAGCGCTGTGGGTTTTGCAGGGTTCCAGGGTCTGAGTCATAGTACGTGCAGTGCCTGTGACGAGCAAGAAAGAGGCATGGTGTCGGCTTGACACTGTGTTCTCTGTAGGTCCAGTTCAACCAGCCACTTATCACTGCAGAGCCGAAAGGCGCCTATGGTACCACTGACGAGGCTTTTGTTGTGCTGGCGTGTGCTTGCCATCTGTGACCAGCACACCACACGTCTCCGCACGGGGGGTTGTGTGTACTGCCCTTGCTCTCTGTTGGTGAATTCATTTGTTGTCATTGCATTTTGTTTTGTTTGCATTGTTGTGCGGCACTGTCTGACCAGCAAAAGTCACGATAACATCATGAAGAAACATTTTCCACAAAAATGTCCAAAAGTTTCATCAAAATGTTTCACAAAATTTCAAAACAAAATTGGCAAAATGTTCAGCGTGGTCACAATGGCGAGCAGTGGCACACGCATGCGCGCGCACACGTCCGCAGGTGGGCGCCGAGTATTCCGACCTGGACAGCGCTGTGGCCGACCTCTCCGGCAAGAGATTTGCCTTCGTCATCAATGTGAAGTCCGCCGCAGGCCTTCCAGCCACGCACTGCCGCCGTGTGTTCTGCACGTACCAGTTCAAGGAGAAAAAGGACCCGCCCATCCAGACGGCTGTATGTTCCATGCGGCGCTGCGCCCGTGGGGCTCACCGGCGGGGGATGTGCCGCGGTACAATTGCACCGCCCCGTTTGCAGGGGATGTGCCGTCATGCAACTCCGCCCCTGGAAAAGCCCCCCTAGAACAGAATGAGCAGAACGAATTAGGGCAACGCCACCCCGCGCGCCGCCGCCTGTGTGGTGATGGTGAATGGTATTTGTTGGGGCCCTGAAGAAAGGTGACGCCCATGCCCTGGCCCTGTCCGGTTGCGTCCACTCAAAGCCCAGCCAAATCAAAGATCGCCGAGAACGGTTGGAAGGCACAGCGCGTGAAATTAGCATTTTTAAAGCCGCGTTTTTGGAAAAAGCAGTGTTGATTGCGGTGGGCGTTCGGGTGGTACCCGCTGTTCAGCCCTTCAGCCCTTTCATGCTCCTTGCTCCTGGGTTTGAGATATGTGCGACTCTATGTTCCATCCACGTTGCAGAAAATCCAAGACACATCAGAGATATTCTGTGGCTCTCACGGTCACAGGGCTGCACCTGGCTTCAGGGCAGCATTTTGGATTTCTTTGCCATTTGATTTTCTCTCGCAATTCTTGTGTCCTCTTACATTTTTTGAGTTTGCAAAGCATCTTGAAGTGATGATGCCGTGTCCGTCCTGTTCGGTATACCACTGTGTTTCCCTTCATTTCCCCTTTCCCACCCCAAGAGCACCGTGAACATCTTGCGGAAGAGCGCAATCTATCACCCGCGTGATGTCCGTGTTCTCCCAGTTCTGTGGTGGTGCAGACAGCTATTGGTTGATTCTCAGGCATTGGCCACAATCTTTGGGACAATTTGTTGCCCCATGAAAAAAAGAACTATGATGCAAGGTGGGAAGGGGGGGACCCAGGACAAGGCTATGCATGGGGCTGCATAGGGCTATGCGTAGGCTATGGAGACACTGACGGCACCGCAAGGTCAGGGTAATTAGATTTTGGGTTAAGGAAACCGGCAAGCGAAAGAAAAATCTGCGCATGTTCAGCTGTTGACATCATCACTCTCTGTGAAGGAGGGACACCGGCCTCGTTGTGCATGCATCATTCACCATACCTCTAGTCAAATGTAAATAATTTCCGACGGCAGCATCATGAGTTTCTTCAACACATTGGAGCGTTTGTAGTACAGCAGCCAAATTGGCAATTCCATACCAAACACACACATCACACTTGCACCAATTTAGGAGTGCACCATCAAAACCCATAATGCAAAAATTGGAAGAACTAGCACTGGTATTGTTTGGACGTAGGCGCCGTTGGCTCCTTTGGCTACTAGCACAACGGTCTTGTCCGGTCTGGATTTTTGTGCAAATTGTGACTTTTGTGTGAAAAGTTGGGTCAGGGGTATTTGCATGTGGCGGATCTTGTGGTTTTGGTGTTTTTTGATGATTCGACGAAGGATTAGAGTTTTGCATGTAGACCAGTTTGGCAGATCACAAGACCGGTCTAGACCGGTCTTTGTACCAACTCAAACGAACTCAAACGAAAAAGGGATACAAGGATTACAAGGTTTTTACTTCTTCTGCGCCAACTGCATAAAACGAGACGAACTGATCGAACCGACCGGACCGAACCGTTCATTTCTCTTCGTGTAAAGACCAGACCGGACCGGTCCGGACCGGTCTTTGAACAAACTGCATAAAACGCGCTAAACTGGGCGGTCCGACCGGTTCGACCTGTTTATACGTGTTTTTGATGTGAACTGTATAAACTGCATAAACTGCTCGAAATGATCGGACCGGCCCGTTTAGATCGTTTTACGCGGTTTGTTCAAGGACCGGTCTGGACCGGTCTGGACCGGTCTTCTGGTAAACTAAAACGAACCGCATAAACTGCATAAACTGTTCGGTCTGCATAAACTGCATAAACTGCGTAAACCGGCGTAAAGTACAAGTTTTGCTAGAATAAACTGCGCGAAACGGGAAGACCGGGCAGACCGGAAGACCGGACTTTATGAAATGCGTACCTGTAGCCAAAGGATTATACGCACATTTTTTATGTACCGTATACCCCCGTACACCACTTTTTCTCCTATTTTATTGCTTTATTCTCCTTTGTCGGCTTGTCTCCGTCACAAATGGTGCTCTTGTTTTCCGCACCCGATACAGCATGGGCCCCCGAGACGGTAGTGGTCAAATAGCCCATTCTGATTTCGTCCCCGCGTTTGCTGTTGGGAACCTCCTAGATGGCAGGGATTATGTAGCCATCTTCTCCACATGCCCCTCCCCCCCCATTTTGTTCCCGCGCTTGGGTCCACAAGTGGCACCGTAATGACGTGCTATTACAACCCAAGTGTGAGGACGAGGTCTGCAAACTATTGTCGTTGATTGACCACTTGGGGCAATACCGTTGGGTTTATGGGGTTGCCTACAGTGTTTGAAGCAACACTTGCATCTTGAAAGACGCCCCCCCCCCAAAAAAATCTCCGGAAGGGGGAGGTGATCCTACTTGACGGCGGTTTCCCCGGAACAAAGCATGGTATTGCACCATATCCGAAGCCAACGGACAAGGGTCACCCAAGATGGCAAGCCAAGTACAACGATGGGCAATTCTTCATTCGGGCCGTGGACAGCATCCGTTTGTCCAATGGTTGTCCAATCCTAGGCTGTGTGCCACAACCCGAGCACGAAGTTGGAGATGAATTGGGAGGAGTCTCTCCTCTGCAGAGAGCAATGGGGTCAACACATCAACGTGCACGGAAATTTTTTGTTTCGGTGCATATTTCGTGGACAGTGTACACTAAAGCTCATTACCCTTACCCTGCGGTGCCTGCGGCGTGCCTGCGTCAAGCAGGAGGCATTCCCTTGGACAGACATTTTGTTGTATCTGCCAAGCCTCTTGTTGCATGCCACATTTCCCAAGTTAAAGTCCCCTACACATCCATCACATGTGGACCATGCACAGTGCAGCGCGCAGGCAACACCCTTGTCCAAGCAACAGTGGGCGTTGGCTCCGTCCATTTCTGGCCGTTTACCATTGCACTGACAAGTGCGTCAAGGTACACCAATGGAACGCAAAACAATGGCAAAACGAGCGGTTGTAACTCAAGTCCTTGAGGGGAGGCTTCATAAGACGGCGGAGAATGCGATGGGGGGTTGGGGCTTGGGAAAGGGTAGGGGACTGGGGGTCTGATGAGGAACAGTCAATGAAGGTGTGGTTTGGGAGGGTTCCAAAGGGCTCCGGTGTGACAGAGGAGGCTGTTGGTCTCATGGGGGGCGAAGAGGGGGGGGCGGGGGGTTATGCGCAGGCAAACCTCCAGAGACCCCCCAACCCTCTGCTCGGGTGCGTCCATCAGGTCTGCTTCAAGACGACAGAGCCCAAATGGAACCGGATCAAGCAGTTCAGTTGGCCTGCCTTTACGGAGGATTTGGCTGAGTACTTCTGTTCCGACGACGTAGTCACCTTTGAAGTGGTTGGGCAGCCGTGAGACGCGGGGTGACCGGGGCTAGAGCCACAAAACAGCCATGCGCCATGCGGTCTGTGGCAGGCACACATACGTCTTGAGCCCAGCAGTGAAAGGTGCTGGGCGCCTTTCCTTTCCATGGCTTTGACGTGGCGCCTTTCGCAGCCATCAGCCTTGGGCGCGTGCGGCTGTACGCGGCGGGGGATAGCGGCTTCCTCGAGGGGATGGACTCGCAAATGGGACAGTGCAGCAGCTGCCAGGGCATGGGCAGAGCGCGCGGCTCAGACGGCTGTGTGCCGTCGTTTCTCACCGTGACCACTGAAGTTTGGAGGTGCAACATACAAATGTTGTGCTCAGGCACCACTTGTCAGGAGGAGCTGTGTTGGGAGGGGGGGGGGATTAGTGCATGTGTAATCTTTGCTGTTGCCGCCCTGCTGTCTATCTGCTGTGCTGTCTTGCGACCTTGAAAGATGTCTTGCTACCTTCAACAAGATTCGACTGATCGCCTGCATTTTGGGAGTGCCCTGAAAGTGCTGGTGGTTTGAAATACGCTTGGGCCTGTCCGCTGACGCAAAGGCGAGCTGTCTCATTCGTGTCTCCTTTTCGCGAAGAGCTCGCCGTTTCAACAGATGTGGGGACCCGCCAACATGCACTTGAAGGGGAGGGGGGCACAACCCTGTTTAGGCTGACAATTCAATTGGCCCCAGTCGCGTGTGTCGGCCCCCAACGGCCACCCATTCGTAACCGCCAGCCTTTGCCCAACTGCCGCTTTTGCAACCACCAGTAACTGCTTTCGCAAACAGTGTTGAGGCCCCCCCTTCACCCTCCTGCCCCTTCGAGAGCATCCCCCGGTGCCGCTCATTCACCGTCACATCATTCAGCCCCGTGTGTTTATTGCCCTTTTCAAAACTCTGTTTCTGGTCCCCAGACTGCTGCATCTAAAGCCAAGTCACAGCAGCGTACGGCCTTTCAGTGGGCTCCCTTGTTTGCACGTACGGGGGGATGGTCGCGATTGACGCTATTGCTGCCTTTGGCCTCCGGCGCTATCATTCCCAAACCCATTCAAGGCAGGCCGGCATGCGGAACTGCCATCCTCTGTCCTCTGTCCTTAGTCGGTGCCAGTGGGTCCCAGTGGTTGCACAGCCACAACGAGTGCGTAGCCGCAATCAGTGCGCAATGAGTGCATAGCCACGCTGGCTGCAGAGCCACGGTGGGTGCCTGGAGGCCGTGAGTGCATAGCCACAGCGGGTGCACAGAACGTGTCACGAAAACCGGGGAATGAAATCGAAGTGGTGTTGTCCTCATGAGCCCTCCATTGGAGGAGCAGGTGAGAGGGGCCCACAGACAAGCGGCTGCTCCGTTGCAAAGAAGTGCGGCTGCGAGCAGGCACAAGCGCTTGTGTTCTCGACCCTTCGCCATTGGAATGGCACGTGTTCCTGTTCTGGACCCGGTGTGGCTGCGAATGTGCTCCCTCCTTGGCTTCCGGCTGATTTGGTTCATCGACAGGGCAGTCTTTGTGGAATGGGACTGACCCCCGGTTGTTGCTCTCGTCACGGATCCTCCGTCGGATCCCGCGGTGTTGGCGGTTGAGTGAAGGCAGTTGATGGTCAACGGGCGGCGAGTTGACGGCCGTTGCTGATACCCGTTGCCAGGGTTGCATTGGAAGGAGCGGGGCCAGAGCAGAGTGTCAGGAGCGGGTGGGAAGCCGATTGCAGGGATTTGGCAGAGCGGTTTGGAGCTGTTACTGTCGGTTACAGTTGCCGTTGGCGGGAGGCTGGTCCGGCAAGGGATAGAGCGGCTGGATCACAGGATCGGCCGACGGTAGGGTTCGGGGTTCGCTTCCCCCCCTCCACTGCATCTCCGGCCGTGGCCTTTGGGTTGAGCGTTTGTAGTTCGGCAGTTTCCCTCGTACCCTCGTGCAGCGATGCGTGCAATTCTTATTCCTGCGGTGCCGACCCCGCAAGCAGCATTTCGACCGCCCCAAAGTTGGGGTACATCCACATCAGAACAGGTGCCAGACTGCCTCCGTCATCGATGGCGGAGTGCACCTGCGCGGGCGAGTTGCAGGGTCGCCGTCGCGTCGCGCTGCTCATGCAGCCGGTGCACAGGGCACGTGCAGATGTGCGGGCGCGCACCGGACGGGCGACGGCACTTAGTGGCACACCTCCACAAAGGCAAACCCCCCGGGGCGGGTGTGCACGCGCGGAGGTCTTGTGCAGGCTGCAGGAGGTCTCTGGTGCATGGTCCAGAGGGCGGCGGCTTTTCAGATCTCTGCCCTGGACACTGACTTCATCAGTGAACGGAGGCCCCACTCAGCGCCAAGCGCTTGGATTGTGCCCACGAACCCAAGCATGGCCCAGCAGCGCAACACGTTTCGAACCCTGAGCCCCCTCCCCCCCCGTGGGTGGCATGACCCCACGCTTGTCTTCCCTGCTGCTGCCATCACGTGTATGTTCCAATGTGTTAAACGGTTTTCCCGTCCGCATCGTCGGTTTCATCGCCATCGTCATCATCATCATCATGATCATCACACGTACACACACGCACGCATGCACGTACCAACACACGCGGCCCAACACACACGGACTCACGCATTCACACGCACGCCGCGCTACACAGAGACCAGCCCTCCAGAAGGGGGTGGGGGAGGGGGGGGGGGGGCAACAGGAGGTCGGAACACGCCCCTCCGGAGCTGCCGAGCGAGCGCAGGTGCCCAGCCGGGCGCCGGGCGGGAACAGGACGCTCGCAATTGTCTGTCCCACAGAGGCTCCGGCCTCAGGGAGGGGCAGATGCGGCCCTTGACATCCGATGCGACATTGCCTCACCAGCAGAAAAGACATAGGTGCCTCCCACAGCGCACGCTAACCCTCGACCCATGCAGGCCTTCCTCTGTAATATGGTGTTCCCCCCCTCATTCACACATGCCCGCCCGCCCGCCCGCACACACACACACATTCGTTGAATTCCGTGACGCGCTGCAGTTGGGGTGTCGGCTGTTGAGCCCCTGGCGGTAAGGCTGTCAGGGGCAGCAACAGAGGTGGGGCCCCGGGGGGTGGGGGCACGGGCACCGAGTCCCAGCCCCACCGCCCACCTACCCCCATGGGTCTGCCCGTCTGCAGGCCGTCAATGCCTTCCTGGCCTTGAGATTCACCCACCCTCCCGATCCTCAAATCCTCCATCTCCAGTGGACTCTCCTCTGGTGGGGTCACTGACTCATGACAGTAGAGTGTGGTCTGGGTGATCATATGCATTCCTACAAGACAAGGGTGAGAACGCGCTTTACAGCCAGGCTCCCCTCGGGGGGGGGTTTGTGTGCCTGACGTCCGCCTACTACTGATGTGTACAGCCGCACTGCGGGGAATGCACCTGAACCCGTCTGATTGCAGGAGTTGAGCTCGTCGGGCCTAGACTTCTGGGGTCGTGTGTGTATTGGGCGTTCTTGTTTAGCATCGGCATCCCTGTTCAGTACCCGGTAGCAACGAGCCAGCAGCAGAGTATACGACTGCAAACACATTGTTCTGCTGAATTGCAGGAAGCTGGGGGCCGAACATCGCAGTTTGCTTGTGCCATCAAGTGGCTTTGGGCATCACATGACACACACAATTGCATGCGCGCCCGCGCGCCGCAGCAGACGCGCACTGATGCTCTGCTGCAAAAGGTCCCAATCTCAAGCGACAGGATTTGATCAGGAAACAGATGGGCGCAGGGTTGCATCAGCAACACCTCCTCCCACTTCTGACCCCCTAGCGCCACCCAAAAGTAGTGGCATTTGCACCGCAATCGTACCGTAGTCCCTTGTCACTAGAGTATTAGGTCTGCATCCGCGAGGCACGCAGCTTCGGACGTGCTTAACACATGCCCGCCCCCTTCTCGCCTGTCCACGTTGTACTGTGAAACGAACGGGAGTCGGGCATTGCTGTCGGAGGGGTCATCACAAGGTGCAAACTCGTCATCCGCAGAAGCGGCACATGTCAGTGCCTCACACCAACCCCCCCTCCCCCTCCAATGCACACACAGTCCCGCCCGCCAATAGGGAACGGCGGAGACCCAAGTCACCACAGCTGCTCTCCCCACCAGCACGTGTGCTGCAGGAATGGGTGGAGGAGGGGGGAGAGCCTCCTGGTAGCCAGCCTTTTTTTCTTGCTACTTGCCACCGAAGGGCCTCAGCGGAGTATACATGGCACCACCAGCAACCAGAGGTTTGGACACACAGATCGGGCAGCGGAAGCAGAGAGGCTGACTGTAATCAGCGCCAAGTGTTGCCTCCATCCCACAGCATGCACATGTTTCCTAGTCATCAGTACCACGTGCAACCCCCCCACCGCACACACACACACACACACACACACACACACACACACACACACACACACACACACACACACACACACACACACACACACACACAACACACGGGGCGACATGGCGATGACGGGCTCGTTGAACTATTACCGTGGAGCTGGCCCGGCAGAAGCCACGGAGCTACCACCCCACTTCCAGGTTGGTCCTGGGGCAGCGAGCCAGGTTCTGGCCTAAGTGCACATCGCACTGGTCGAGGGGCAATACAGGGAGGCACCCCTGGCCTGCACCAAAGGCCTGCTATAATGGGGAGCGACCCGACCCGAGGACGCCAGTGTGACCGTACAGGTCCAACCGGGAAGACCTGGTAAAAACGGTACTGCCCCCCCCCCCCCCCCCACACACACAGGCCGCACGGAGCGGAGTCCAAACATTGCTGCAGTGCGAACAATGCTGTAGAGAGGTGATGTATGTTAGCGAACGCTATGGAGTTTGTTGAAATGATTGGGCGTCACACACACACACACACACACACACACACACACACGCACACACAAACACTTTATTTCTAACAACTCCAACCGGTGCGTGCAACCAGAAGTACCAACTGGCCTACGTAGCCTTCATGGCAGACCCCCGGAACACGCCCACCAGACCCAATCTTCTTGCCTTGCAGCCCAGTGCTGGACCGCAGCGTCAGCAAACATTCGGACGTCCGTATCCGATGGCGATGAGGGTTGACCCTCCAAAGGGCGGGTGGTTCGAGGATGGCCCCTATATACCATTTGCTCTAGTGTGTGGATCGCTGGCCTCCTCAGAGGTCTAGGCGATCCCGGTAGCTCAGCACTACTGACCAATTTCAAGCCAGATTAAGGCTTCTTTTGTGAGCGACCCTTCTTCAGCGCCACATCCACTGGAGGGATGGACATGCTGCACTGGCTGTGCTGCTGTGGTGCACAGAGCGTCAAACACATGTGAAAGTGCAGTCCTCTCGAGGGCGGGTTCGAAAGGACTCAACAAAAAGGTAGACGCAGGCATGAGATCCGGATGCCAACAGCGCGTGGGAATGGGAAATGTGGTGCTGGCACGACTGCTTTGGTTTTCCGGAACCGGGAGGAGGTGTGGGGCACCCACAGAGGGGTTTTAAGCAGGGACCCGGACCGCAACACCTACGCCCACGGGGGGCAATAATGTTTGCACCTGTACACTGGAGCCGACAACAGCATTACGGCTCGTCCGGTGCGTTAGGAGGTTCAGTGAAGTTTCCCGGTTTTTTGCACTTATGGTGAGTGGTCAACAATGTTTTGCCTCCACTTATGTACAGTCACTGTGCTCAGAGCCTGGTGGGGAAGTGTGCCAAACAGGGGAAGGGGTTGTGGGGGCTGATTTTGCAGCACCACCAGGTTATTATTTGTATCTTGGTGTTGGCATGTGGTGCTGCATGTTGCATGGCAACATCGCCAACCTCGGTGGAAGTCGCCAACATGCCCCAGTATACCTGCCCTGGATTACAAGACAGGCTGACCAGTAGCAGTTCTTTGTTATCTGAATGTTCCCCCAGCCTCACAACATGTGCCTCTGCCCTTGCTCGCTCATTTGCACTCCCAGGCAGCTATATTACATCATTACAGATGAGGTGCAACTACTCTACTGATTGGACCCACAGTGGCCACGGCCCAGAGGGACAAGTGCTGAGTGCTGTGAAACTGAGTTCCCTTGCTTTTCTGCAAGCACAAGGTTTGCAGTCACTTTGTTCAGGCACTGTGCCTTTGGGGACAATGCTTCTAATGATGGACCTGGTTGCCGCTATGGGTTGCCGTAGAGTCTGGGAGATGATTCAGCCGGTGTTTGTCTATGAACCATGGTTTGTGCCCTGGTTTTGAATTGGTGTATCTTCCATCCCTCGCTGGTTGCACACACATACAAACACACATACACATAAAAGAGCAACAAATGCTGCATGCTCTCGTTTTCTATTCAGTGCCTTTTGTTTAATAAACAACAGCGCAACCAGCAAACAACAGCAACCACCACCACAACAACAGCAACATAGCAACAACAACAGCAACAGTTGTCTTTTCTATGTGCTCTTCTCAATGCATACGAGGTGCTGCCACAAGTTGCAATGACCCAGATGGACAATGGGACCGCATTGCCATGAGGTATCCCTGTTGAGTGTTTGCTCCATTCATCTTTGTGCTGCCGTTGCCTCTTTCATTGCCCTTTTTGGTGCGGGATCCACCCGGCCATAAACCAAAGGGGTGGCCCTGCTTTTGATGGCTTGAAAGGGTGAGTGGTACCATCTCTGGCCTCTGCTTTGCCCCCTGCAGATCGTTGAAATCTTAGTGAGTTTGCTGTATTGTTGCTCAGCAATGTAGTGTCATTGTGCAGTTTCCAGGTTGTACAGGTTGATTTTGCGAGCATGTGTTTGATACCCTAATGTTGGGTTTCAGATTTTTGTGCATGTAAATTATTGGAGCCTCCATAAGCAATGTACCTCTTCACTCCTCTGCACAAAATTCAGATTTGTACATGCATCCTTGCTTTGTTTTGGTTGTCATTGGTGCTCTCTTGGGAGGGTTTGTGAGTTGGTTTAAGGAGTGGATATTATTGAAAGGCAAACATCAACATTCCAGTTGGTCACCAGTTTTGTTCAGATGTTCATGAATGCAACGTTGCATCAATTTTGACATTCCTATCTGATTGTCAAGGTTGTCATCAATCACCTCGCAGGAGGATGGGTTGGGACAGAAATTGCACATTGAATTTGATAGTGGTAGATCTGCCAGACTATTGCTTTTCATTGATCAGAGGATTGAGGCACACATTTTGTTTTACTGAGTATCAAGGCAGCAGGGCATTGGCAGTTTTTTGCTCTGTGCCTCCCAGCGATCCGGCTGGGGGCTCCCATGGGGCGCACAGTTGAGCTGAGGTTGAAGCATGGCATTTGGCTCCCAATGGGGGGCGCACCATGTGTGGTGCTCGCGCCGTGCGAAAAATAGGCTATTGTGGACCCTTTCCCGCTCCACCACCGGTACCGCCGGTGCGTCGGGTGGCGTGTCTCCACCTCTTTTTCCCAACTCTTGCCCCATGCCCTGCCCCCCGACACACGCAAAAACGAGGCACCAGGCACGGCACACCTGCAGCAGCGCGCCCCGTCACTGCTACCGCCATCCGCCGGGCGGCGCATGTCCTCCTCATATTCCTCTTCCGCTTGCCTGCGGAAGAGGAATCGAACTCGGGTCTTCAGGACTGCAACCGGCTGCACAGCCGCTGCAGCACGCCGCCAGAAACCTTCCTGCGGCCCCCGTACACCTTGACCCAGCACTTGGGCTGCCCTCCCGCTTGCTTGATTTCGTAGCCAGAGAAACGTAGATGTGTTTGTGCCACTGATGACTGAACCACTACAAAGTCGACACACAAATGAATGATTGAAGAATTTGTGAACTTTCACGTTTCTGGGTTGCTTCGGCGTGGCAGTACCCGCTGCACTACCATGCATTGGTATACACTGCAGGCACAGATCCAGGTTTGCCTTCGGGCCACATGTTACATCGGGTGACTGTGCTGCGCCCTGCAGCACTGATGCAGAGACCGGGTTGCGAACCCGAGAGCCTTGTCGCTACTCAGCGCAGGCCTGATGCAAAAAAAAAAAAAAGAAAAAAAGAAAAATAGGCTATTGTGGACCCTTTCCCCCGATGGCCAAGGTGACCACAACAACTACTGTGTTCCCATACATTGGACTGCTCAGATTCTTACTCAGTCCAAAAACTCAGATAAAGCTATGTTTCACACTGAAAATGCCGGATTGCTGTCTAAATCTGCTGTTTGTGGCCCTGCGGGTGTATGCTTCCCGAGTGGCGGGTGGTTTGCAGGGTGGTCACGGGAAACCTAACTTACTACTGGGCGCTGTGCCCGCGCTGTGCAGCAATGCCCCATAAGTGGGGGGGGGGGTCCTTAAGGGGGGGGGGTGCCATCACATGGGAGCCCCCCCTGGAATTGCGAATTGGTGCCGGTGCACACTGTTTGGAGCATGACTCTTGTGTGTTTGGACACAGGGGCAGCAGTCTTTGTCGTCAAAACGTTGTCAACAGTGCTAGAAAATGGGGCCGAGGCACTCCCCCCCTTTGCAATGTCCCCCCCATGCAATCCCCCCCCCCCTGGGCGACGCCCGACCAAGTGTGGCCAGACGGGGCCAGCTACTATAGCAGCACGGGGAGGGAGTGACCCCTGACCAGCATGTACGCCTACCCCAGTAGAGCCCTGACAGCTATAGTGGCCAGCGGAGGTAGGGTCGAGGGATGAACATCAGTTCGCCGGACACTATGAGGTTTGCCATAAGCAAACCCGAGTTTGGTCTGTGCAAGATTGAGTGTATATGTGTCTGCACTGAATGTCCGCTCAGTTGTCTTTTATAATTTGTATGTCGATGGCGCCCCAGACTCGCATACCGACGCTACTTATCTTTTTCTGTGTGCATGTGCTTTTGCTTGTTGGCAGATGTGAGTTTAGACCAAACAACGGACGCGCCACGAGATGGCAAGATGGACAGAAGGCGATGACAGTCGCAGGGCAGGCGCGACCAGGACCAGATGCGGACACTGCAACCTGACCATATTGAGGCCCCCTGGGCGGGGAACGGTCACTTGGCCCAGAAAGCATTGGAAATACTAGGCGCCAAAGGCGCCAAAGAAAATCACCTCGAAGAGAGGTTGTTAGATCAAGCGCCGGCGCAGGCGTCGTATACCCCCCCTTTTGGGGGTCATTCGCGTAGCAAACCCCAAGGCATGATATTTGATGTCCAACCCCCTGTAAAATCATTATTTTGCCCAATAAGACAATCCCCCAATGGATTTTTTGATTCTGAGGCCTCTATCCCCTGAAACTAGATATCACTTTTTGAAGGGGGGGGGGTTCAAAAGTTTGTGCTCAGAAGGGTTCAAGCAGTGGGGAAACCTGTTTGCTCCAGAACAAATAGTGGGTGAATTATGATGCAGCCAACAGCAGCATTGCAAGTCGGCGATTCGAATTCTGCCTGGTCCGCTGTTGTCTATGGCGCCACCGCCATCGTCGGCCGACCGGGATTCGAACCGCCGACCTAAAAGCCCGTGGCCGGCCGCATTACCATTTGACCGCTTCTTGTTCTGGCAGCTATTCTCCTTCCCACTGCTTGCACCCGAGTCTGCCACTGAAAAAAAAACCCAAACTGTGTGTTTCTGTCTGCTTGTCTTTTTGCCTGTTTGCCCGAATGACTGTCTGACTGTCTGACTGTCTGCTGGCCTGACTAACTGACTGATTGGCTGACTGTTAGCCTCTCTTCGAGGTGCACTGCCGAAGGCAATAGAAGGCGCCGAAGGCGCCAAAGCTGATCTACACTGTGATACTATGGTACAGATTTGTGGTGCAACCCCCCCCCCCCCCTCCCAGGGGGTAACCGTCACTTCATGACCCCCTCCCCCCTGTGGGGGGGAACCAGCCTGACAAAATGGGGGAGATTGCAAGAGGGGGGGGTTGGGCTTGCCCAGCCATGGGCATGGCCTCTGATGAGGACCGTTGTCATGCCCCCCCCCCCCCCCCCTCCTTGTCCAAGCACTGCCTTGTCCAAGCACATGAGCCCGTCTGACCATTATTTTTCTGGATTTTTCTGACCACGGTTTTCATGGTCAGCAATGTGACGTTACGGGGTTGTGCTTCGATTATAGAGGGAAAGGGGGGCTGGATCATGCTTCTGGTAGTCCCTCCTGCTCATACCAACATTCCAGGTGCAATTGCAACCCAATGCTGTCTGTTTTGGTGTAATTTTCAGCCATGGCTGATGTTGCCACTCCCGGTACCACGGATGGTGGCGTGCCGTTGGGAGGATGATGAAGTGCAGATTGTGTGGGCCAAAGCAGGCCGTGGGATTTGGGGCCTTGGCCATGTCTTTGTGGGCAAGCTTTACTTCACCAAGATATTGTTGATGACAGTTTTGTCCCAAGGAATAGAAAGCCTAAACCCATTCCAAAACCTGAAGCCAAGCCTGCTCCAAAGCCTGCCCCAAAGGGCAAGCATGTGCAATTGTTCAAGCAGGGAATGTCGTGCACGCAGTGCGGCCGCAATGCGAACTTTTGAATGTCGGCAAATACTCAGACCCTACTTTTGGCCCCTTTTGACAAATTTTTGGTTCTGTATTGGGGTTTTTTTTAGCTTCCTATGCATTTGGGATGTGGCACATTTGAATTGTCACCCTTTGTTGCCCATTTTCAACCATTTTTACCCATTGTCCATCCCCCATATTGAACTCTCCCCACTATGGGGACCCAGAGAAGGCAGGGGTGATGTAGCCATACATAGCCCGCGGACCTTGAGGAATCACCTCGAAGAGAGGTTGTTAGATCAAGCGCAGGCGCGAGCGTCGTGTACCCCCCTTTTTTGGGGTCTTTCGCGTAGCATACCCCAATGGGGGGAATGTTTGCCCGGCGCGCGCCCGGCGCGCTACTTTTAGACTATGTTCCCCCCGAAGAGCCCCCAAGCACACCCCTTGGAAACACCCTTAGAATTAGGTGACCCAAATTGCCCCAGCTCAAGAAAGTTGCAAACTGGGGTACACAGTACCACTCTCGCTCCTTTAAGGGCGATCTTGGTCAACACCTTAGCAAGTTGGGAGAATGGGGGGTTAGGATAGCACAACCGCATCGATCTCCAGTAGAAGCGATAGGCGTTATTGAGGTATCGCGAACAGTAGAGCTGCATCATAACATTGGTCCCACAAGTGTGGGTGTCAATACATTCAGTACAATAGTGCTCCTTACACTCATCACAAACTGCGACGGTGGAGCGTTCTGGCAACACAACACACACACTTCTGCCTCATCCTCTGCCTCATCTTGCGTGCCACAACCGAGCAAACAGCTGCTCAATGCGTGCCCTATACCACACGTGCACGTCATTGTAACATTGTTGGCGGGCTGTCAAAGTGCCATTCTTTCTTCCAATGAATGGCACAATGACATGAATCTGGCCCTTATAAGCACCATCATGGCCCCCAAATTCGAAAACAAAGAAATCACCTCGGGTACGAGAAGGTCCATACCCATCCCAAATCAAAACATCTGTTGATGTCCCGGGGGCCAAGGGGCAAATCCATATAATATTGCCCAACATATCAACGGCAACAGTCCACCGGTAGGGCACGGGTCACAAAAGATGCCCGGCGCGCGCCCGGCGCGCTAACGTTCCGTAACGTATGGTTTCTAACGTTTAACCCCCTGTAAAATCATCATTTTAGGACCAAAAATGATCCCCCAATGATTTTTTGGATTTTGACACCCGTACCCCCCCCCCCCCCGCACCGGGGTACCCTTTTTGGGGGGGGGTGGGGGGGGGGGGGCAAAACTTCTTTGTGTATTGTGGCCGCTGTGTGTGTATTTGGATCTGGGTCCCGAAGAACTTTTTTCTTGTATATGGACCCCCTAACCCATGGTGGGGGTCCCGGGTCCCAACTCCAGGTACCCCCAGTCACCCCCCCTATATGGCCCCTCGCCAATGAGGACTTAGCCGTTCTCACGCTGGATAGGCTGTTTAGTGGAACGTGAAGGTTTTTTGAAAATTCGATTTTTCATGAGTACCCTCCGTTGCCCCTCGGATTGGTTTGGGTGATCATTTGGTGACAATACGGGTACTTGAGCACCCATGGGGACCCACGTAGTGGCTGCTAGGCCTATGTAGCCTGTGCCATGGGTCCTCCGAAAGCCCCAAAATTGCTGTTGCATACTGTTTAGTGACACTTGTAAGTTTTTCACATTTGCACTTTTCCCGAAACCGTTCCATTGCCCCGAGGATGGGTTTGGGTGATCATTTGGTGACAATACGGGTACTTGAGCACCCATGGGGGCCCACGTAGTTGCCACTGGGCCCATCTAGCCCGAGCCATGGGCCCCCCAAAAGCTTCAAAATTGCTGTTTGTAGGTGGTTCAATGGCATTTGGGGTGTGCACAAACTGCAAATTGCAGTTTTCCACCCTCTACACGTCAAAAATGGAAAAAAAATTTTGCAAAATTTTTTTGGATTTGATATTGTGACCACTTACAATGATGAAATATGCTACGTAAAGCATGTTTTGGACCCTCTTTGTGTGTTTTTCACCCTATTTGGGTGTGGGGGGGGGGTACCAAGGGGTCTAGGGCACACAACCTGCTTATGCATTTTTCCGGCCTTGGCAGCTCAAAAATGAAATTTTCCGAAACTGATTTTTTTTGATACTGTGACCATCCAAAATGATCAAACATCCTATGTACAGCATGTTTTGGCCCCTCTTTGTGTGTTTTTCACCCTATTTGGGTGTGTGTGGGGGGGGGGGGGTACCAAGGGGTCTAGTTTGTTGAATGGTGCAAGTGAACCTGTTGTCCCTTTCTTCTTTTGAACACCGGTAGGTTGAAAAAGAAGAGGTTGTTGAATAGTCGCTTCCTTCCTTCGAACACAAGGAGGTTGAAATAGCAAGAGGTGGTTGACTGGTGCGAACGAACATGTTATCCCTTACCTCAAACACAAGTAGGTTGAAAAAACAAGAGTTGGTTGAATGGTGTGATCAAAAAGCTTGTCTCTACCCTTTGGACACGAGTAGTTGTCCCTTCCTAGCCTATGCTAGTGGATGCCCATGGTGACATCAGATGTTGACAGGGAGGGACAGTAGAGATAGGGATAGGTCTCAACATACCTGAGTAAACCTCTCGGCCTGGGCAATGAGGTCCCAGCAACATGCAAGGTCAAGAGGTGAACGAAGGTGTGTTCCTCACACTGCAGTAGGGTCTTTTGTACTTGGTTTGTGCATGTTATGCACGTGTTGCCCGCATGTTTTCGTCACTTTCTGAGTGTCTATTTTTTTTTCCAGTGAGTCGTCGTTCACGATGTCCTCTTTCATGCCATCACTCATTACTGCGAAGTCTGATCTAATGGTGCATGATCCGTATAGTTTTCAAGGGTTAACCGGATATGGCCATGTTTTGGAGCCAGGCCGCCCCACACCATCGTGTCATCCATGTGAGGAACTCACATCAAGTTTTGTGGATGATGGCGTATTGTCATGTGACGATGATTCCACAGGGTGTCAAGATAGCCTTCGTCCCTCGGAGGGAGGTATTCGTGACCAATTGCCTGCGAATTGGATGCAGAGGCGAATTGGAGATTTAGCAAGACGGCAACAAAGGCAAGCCGCCAATTATTTGAAACGGTTTGGTGACAATTCTGAGCCGGCAACGCGTTGGGAGAAATTTGAGAATGGCGAAATTGCATTCCACCAGAAGAAGTTGCTCTTCTCCACGGCCCTCCAATGCTTGACTTACATGAAGATGGAGGGTTTGGACCTTGCCAATGAGGCGGAGGATAATGATTTTCTGCTCAATTTGGCTCAAGAGTGCTCAAAGGAGCGATCAAGGTTGCGGCAGCATCAAGCAGAGTTTGCAAGGGAGAAGAAGGCAATCGTTCAGGAAGTGAAGATGCGCGTTGCACAATTGAAGAAGGCCAACCGTCAATTGGGTCACGAGAAGATGGTGATAGAAAGCAGACTGGCGAAGTTGGATATGCGATGTAAGTCGGAGTTGGAGCCCCTGAAGGCAATGCAACAACGCACGTGCAAGCAAGTCACTACGATAGTGGACATAGTTGCTGGGCTTCCGCCTTTCCAAGCTACGTTTGCGAAGGCTCCCGTTTCCGAACGCTTGGTCATTGTGATGGCTTTGGGACCATATGGAGTCCATTCGGATACAAGTGGCCACGTTCATACACAGTTTTCGAAGTTTGCTGCTGCCAATGGTGCTGATCTGGTTCGTCTTTCTCTGCGCTGCCCACTGCCTGGATTGATGCTTCAAGCAGCACAACTGGCAAAGACGCAAATTGAGGAATTCATCCTCAACTGTCACTGGGGTGGCAAGAAATGGAGCCATGTTTGTCTGGTGGATGAGACTTTTGATGTTGGAGCAAGCCATGTGAGCGTTTTTGATGAGGTGTCCGACAATAATGTCTTCATTACGCAGCCTCGTCTCAGTGAGCACCAGCCAAGGCCTGCCAACACGTTGCCCAGCATGGTGGTGTTCCCCACAACGCACCTTAAACTACTGGAAAACTGGCGCAGAGCCTTTCTTGAGAACATGGCCTCAGTCACGGCAAATTCCTTGAGCAACGAGGTTACCGACGGCTTCCTTTCAACGCTGTTGAACACATGCGCCGGGATGGGGATTCAGGTGCACTCAGAGTTCAAAGATCTCTTCTCCCACGAAGACAATGACTCCTTCACAGAAGGGGGCAGCGATATGGGGTCTGAAGGACCCATCAGCAGCGATGCCGGGTCAGCCAGCGCTTAGTACGCCACGCATCAAATTGAATTGTACACCCTCTTGCCTGTAGGCGCGGTCCGCAAAGGGTACATGTGCAGGAGACAGGACCACGTGGCACCGTTGATTTACGCCCTCCAGGCATTGCCGTGGAACACGCTTGTACCGTGGGGGCACTGCCGCCCTGTGTACATAGCTTCCCTTAATCCGAGAGCTTCTCGAGAGCACACCTGGGCATGCCCAATAAAAGACTGTAACTAAACTAAACGTGCTCGCATAGTGGTGATTGGCACCTCTTCCACAGAGCGGGCCTCCCTGGTGGTGCATGTGCACCTCTGTCAGGAAGCTCAGGTTGGACATGACAGGGCCCCTAGGCACAAGAATGCCGGCCCTGGCTCCACTCACTGTTGGGCTGTATACTATATGTATCTGCGCATGTGGGATGCCTTCGGGCGTGGCAGTTCCCACTGCATTTCCTGGTATCAGATTCAGCTTATCATTACTGCGTGTCATGTCTGCTACCGCATCGCTTTGTGCGATAATCGTAGCATTGGACGGCTCTGAACCTTGATTCCGAGAGATTGCTCGAGTGCCTTCTGGTGAGCGGACTTTGCCAGCTTGCTGTGGCCGGAACCCCCCCAAAATGCATCTGCGCATGTGTACAGTGTGACATCAGGCAGTGGCTTTCTTCCTGCCATTTGGCTTTGCCACTGCCCTCCACGTTGTATGCATGTGTTTGTGCGTGCCACATGTCGCTTGCAACTCCTCTGGGGGGCCCTAGGTACTAGGGTGCCGGCCTGGCTCCACTCACTGTGGGGTATGTATTATATTATTATGTATTGTATTTATTTTATTATATTTATCTGTGCATGCGGGATGCCTTCGGGCGTGGCAGTTCGGCCGGCCTTGCCGATATGTTCTGCATTTCATCGCTTTGTTCTGCTGATTCGTTTGATTTCAGGGATTTTGCCGATTCGCTCCGCAAACTCCCCATGCACCACCACCGCCGGTTGTTGGGTTGGTCGCCCGGCCCCGGAAGAGCGGGCAGAGCAGATGTCCTGTGATACATGGGAGAAGGGCCTGCACGTTCAGAGCACAGTGTCGGGACGTGGCAGAGGACTTGCACATTGTTGTCTGCCGGCGACAGCTCTGCTCCTGGTGTGCCACTGGGTGTCTCAACTTCGCTATTTCAAATGAGAATTTTGCTATTTCGAGTGATAACGTAGCGATTTCAAGTGATAATTTAGCGACTTCGGATGCCATAGCAGCACATCGGCAGCTTTATTGGTGCCCATCCCCTCCCCCCCCCCCGCCCCTTGCGTGGCAGCTACACTCTGCTCAGCGGATGCCAGTCCTCGCACTATCATTTTGGAATATATGTCTGATCCGAGTTTTGACTCTGGAGAGGAAGCAGAGGATGGGGGTAACTCCAACACGGCATCTACAATCTCTTGGGCCGCCAGTTCTGACGGTTCTGAGCACTGAGCACTGATGTTAGTGCCTCTCGCTTACGCTGCTTTTCCTGGTCTCACTATATTCCTTTTTCACCCAATACCTGTTTTTTCTGCACTGTGATTTTCGCCTTTTCTGCCCCTCATTTGACACTGTCCCTAGGGGGTCATGGATGCCTGGTTACACAGCTCCCACATCACATACGCACAGGGGCCCTGCAGTCACCCTCTAAGGGCAGAGGAGTGCCGAGGATGACCGTCTTTGCTGCTAGTGTGATGGGGAATGCCATGCATGCAGTGCGCACGCAGTGCGAAGTTTTGGATGTCGGCAAATACTCGCACCCTAGCTACCTTTTGGTGGTAAAGCATTGATCGCGTGCCCTTGGTTTCTTATAAAGGAAAAGTGCTTCCATAAATAGTCAAATATTTTTGGATTGTTCATTTTTCTGAAATGGATTCTGAGGAAATAATACGGTCACCACCAACTGTATTACTTGGGTGAGTATCCCAGCCTCTGCGTGCGCAGTATGCACGCAGTGCCCACGCAGTGCGCTGGAATGGGTAGAAGCCCCATGGACTATTGCTCCTTAATATGATTTCCTTCCTTCCACGCAGTGCGCACGCAGTGCAAGAACTTCCCCATTGTACATAGTGGATTGCCGCTTTCATGAAGGACACACATCATTGGACTCAAGGCTGAAAGTGCCTATGGCAGGGGCATTCAGTCAGTGAGAGCTGACCATTGCTCTCTGTCTTAGGTGGCAGCATTGCGGGTAACCAAAGGCAGTTGGTGCTCAAGTGACAGGTGAATGGCACTGAAACGAGCCTGTCAGCACCTGGTTTGGTGATCGGATTTGTTGATAGGCTGCATTGTACTGTGCGAGGATCACACCTGGTGTGTCACATTTGCACTTGTATCTTGCACAAAGCCGAGTTTTTTTGCCACTCTTTTTTTTTTCAGCAGTGTATGCGAAATGGCACACAGAGGAAGGAGTGGAGTAAAGCGCATGCAATGATGCTGCGTGTTACCCCCCCCCCCCCACGGGAGACCCTCACTTCCATGTTTTTCGGGTCAATATCTATTGCGCTGGTTTGTGTTGCCCATCTGCCTTACACATGGCCTTGCATTGCTTCCCGTTGCTTCAAATCAATCACCTGCATGTGTTCTGTGATATTCTCTCTCCAAAGCTGCCGTATGGGTGTGTTATGTTGCTATTTCAGACGCAAGATGTTTTCTGCCTGTGACCGTTTACGGTACCACTCACGCACACTTGGTGCACATGTGTTGGCCACTGTCATGGACCCTTCACCAAATGGGCCACAGTTGTACCACATTGGGTACATACGCCCTGGTTGGGTCACTCCAATGGATCATGAGGGCGCTCAACTCTCAAGGCTAGAGGCTGTGGTGGTTGAATCACCCAAGTCTCCGGAGTCACCGGACGACCCAAGTCTCCGGAGTCACCGGACCTTATCCCCATGCCTTGCAATACCCTTGCAACCCCCCACCCCCCTTGGGAGACCGAAACTAAACAGCGACAGACGGGGTAAGGCCGAATGAGTGCCATGCTTTGCAGCCCAGTCAGCTCGCATGTGACACAGTGAATGCAGTCCACATTTATGGACGACTGCTTTATATTGATCCAGGTTGTTCACTAGAGTCGGCAGCAAAGGACAAGCACACAAGTGACCCACGGAGCTAACCGCAACGCCTCGCTGTATTTTACATAGTGGAGCACCCCAACCAAGAAGGGGACACGTGCATTGATTGGATTTCGCAGTACTGCTGGACTAATGGCTGGAATTGTCTATGGCGGGGACATTCAGTCTATCAGAACCGACCATTGATCCCCTTGGGAGACCGTCACTTGACAACCGCCCCCCCACCCACCCGGGAGACTGTCGCGCGCTAACGGGGGAGATTGCCAGGGGGGCGGGGGCTCCAGTATATACGCATTGGCACTCAGAGGAAGGAGTGGAATAAAGCACATTCAATGATGCTGCGTGTATGTCCGCACGGGCTACTGCCCTGGGCCGAAAAGAGTGGGTATGTCTGGCCAGCAGCCTCTGCCCCCTCCGCACACCCTCTGCTCTCTCAGAGTAGGCATGCCACTGGAATGGGCTCCAGCTATAGGCTTGGCTTGCAGGTGACAATGTTGAAGTCCAGCAATGTTTTGATGTGATTCCTGTGTGCATTCGTCCTCTTGTGGCATGCTTTGTTTGTGCAGGGAAAAACAATGCTTCCATCAGGTTGACCACTGCAAGGCAGGTCATAAAATTGTTCACAACAGGATTTGAACCAGCAGCGCTCAACAGTGCCGTGCATACACTGACTACCAGGATACCGAATGTGTCAGATACACATCTGCTCAATGTTGATGTAGCCAACACGTACCTGGCTTGTGTTATTGTTAAGTTTCAATGGTTTAGACGGCACTATTGTGCTTACCCACATTCAGGGCCTCTCAGAGCGTTGTGTAGATTGCCGGTGCATCACATATGAGTGCTCCGGTGCTATGACGTAAGACCCATCTTCCCCTCCAGCCCTGCCAAAAACCCTGCCAAACTTGTTGGCAATTGTGCTGCTAAGCTGTGGCGCCAAACCCTCAAAAGCTCAGTGACCATACCATAGTGAACCGAGGAGAATGACACTCCCATGGCCCCGTAGGGGCTTCATTCAGCCATGTGACCTCAATAATCTTGAATGGATAATACATAGATTGTTGCTGAATGTCCTATTGGTCATTTATTGGTGTCGGTTTTTTGTGTCGGTTGTTTGTCAACCCCCCCCCCAAATCGGTGGCCGAATTCGGCTGATTTTGCCGATTTGTTCTGCCGATTTGTTGGGTTTCTGAATTTCGCCGATTTGTTCTGCCAATTTGCGAGGGTTCTGTGATTCTAGGACACCTGATTTGGAGGCCTCACTCTAAGATGTGTATCATTTACTTTGGGACACTGGATAATACCTTTTCTTTCTATATTGGTTGTTCCGATTGGCACCATTCTGGGGAGGACAATGAACTGCAGGTTGTATGGGCCAAAGCAGGGTCCAAGCTGTTTTTTTGCCCCTTCTGATGCCTCCGTCCGGGTGAACACCCAACTGTGGGTTGCAGACATGTATGGATTCCCCGCAACATTTCGTTGGGTACAGGTCAAAGTGGGGGGCAGAAAGTGCCAAGGTTTGGTCCCTTTGGAATATGTCCAACCGCCTAGGGCGAAGGTTCAGGCACTGTTGAAGCATTTGTTTGCCACAATGACAGCACAAATGCACCGTTGCGCAGTCCATCAGTCAAGTCAGTGCCCAAGTAATTGCATCGCACAGCCTCAAAGGGCGGCAAAGTGTGTGCTGTGTTCACGCACCACTTGCGTTCAGGGGACAAGGGTCATTTGCATTGGGGTAAGGTGCTCGCGGTGGAGGGCTCTGGTTGCACACTTTGCCCAAATGTGTCTGTTGCATCCAAGGAAATACAGTCATCTATGTGTTACGCGGAACAGTTCGTTTTTCGCAATTTCAGGTTGTTCCTACACTGCTGTGAACTGCATGTACAGCCATGGCTCTTTGGCATGCAACTGGCTGCGGTGTGCATGTCAGCGTATGGGCCAGTTTTACAGCGTCTGCACCCACCAACCTAAGGCCATTTGGGAGTGGAACGCTGTGCACTGTGAGCCAGTGGTGGCACACAGTTCACGTGCAGTGCAGACCATTTGTGGAATTTGTGCCATTGTACATGACAGGCGAAAGGCTTCTGAGATCCGCCTTTCACCTGCGAACCAGGCATGCACATCCTGCTTTGAGAAAACAACAGGTGTCTGTTGCATCCAAGGAAATACAGTCATCTATGTGTTGCGCGGAACAGTTCGTTTTTCGCAATTTCAGGTTGTTCCTACACTGCTGTGAACTGCATGTACAGCCATGGCTCTTTGGCATGCAACTGGCTACGGTGTGCATGTCAGCGTATGGGCCAGTTTACAGCCTCTGCACCCACCAACCAAAGGCCATCTGGGAGTGGAACGCTGTGCACTGTGAGCCATTTTTCTCTCTCTCTCCTCAGGACAAGTGACAAAGTGCAAAAAACAATGGCATAGTGTGCTACAGTGTTCTGGGGGCATAGTGTGCTAAAGTGTTCTGGGGGCATAGTGTGCTACAGTGTTCTGGGGGCATAGTGTGCTAAAGTGTTCTGGGGGCATAGTGTGCTACAGTGCTCTGGGGGCATAGTGTGCTACAGTGCTCTGGGGGCATAGGGTCCTGGCATTGAACCGATTTGTGGGGTTTCTGTGATTTGGCTGTTTCGTTCTGCCGACTTGTTGGGGCCTCTGGGATTCTAGGTCACCTGACTGGAGGGGTCACTCCAAGTACTTTGGGACACTGGATAATACCTTTTCTTTCTACATTGGTTGTTCAGATTGGCACCATGAAGTGTTTTTATTGCCCACAAAAAGACGCGTCTGTGGTCCTCTGGGATTCATTGTCCCGCGATGATCAAATTTTTCTGCGGGACAAGTACCCTGATGCTGGTCAGGGGGCAGTTTGTGACGTGTGTGTTCGATCTGCACGCCCCAGTGTGTTCTTCAGCCGCCATTTTTCTAGCACCTCATCGTCAGCCCCCCAATCAGTGGATTCTGGGCTGCAGGTGCCTTTGGGTCTTCTAGTTGTGTCTGGTGCGGCCACGTCTTTGGCCACAGAGTCAGTGGAAGCCTGTGTACATTCATCTTCTTCCGGTAAGCTTTGTTTGTGCAGCGAAAACCATTTTTCTCCTCAGGACAAGTGACAAAAAGTGCAAAAAACAATGGGTCCTGGAATTGAACCGATTTGTGGGGTATCTGTGATTTGGCCGTTTTGTTTTGCTGACTTGTTGGGGCTTCTGGCTTCTGCACCACCGCCGATTAATTTTTAGACCAGGGTATATACCACTGGACCACTGGCTGACACTGACATACATTGTCCTCAGGGAGCACGTGCGGACCGAGAGAAGATATTTCTTTTTTGAAAATTGAGAGATATTTTGGGTTACCACATGACATCAACTACAAAGCAACCGAAAGGAAGGTGTGTTTGGAGCCTTGGACTAAGATCCAGGGCACTGGGAACCTGTTTTGCTGAAAAATTGGTCCGCCGATTTGTTCCGCCGATTTGTTGGGATTTCTTCGCCGATTTGGGGGGGGGGATTGGTTTGTGTCATTTGTTTTTGTCTATATGAGGAGTCAGAGATGCGCGCGGTATCTCGGAACCCATTTGGGATTATCCGGCCCACATGGTCTGTTGATTCCTTTGCATGTACCCCCCCCCCCCCTTGCAATCCCCCCCCCCACCTGGGAGACCGTCATTTCCATGTTTTTCTAGTTAACATGTATTGTGCTGGTTTGTGTTGCCCATCTGCTTTACGCATGGCCTTGCATTGCTTTCCCATTACTTCAAATCAAGCACCTGTGTGTGTTCTGTGATATTCTCTGTCCAAAGGCGCTGTATGGGTGTGTTGTGTTGCTACTTTCAGACCCAAGATGTTTTCTCCCGGTGACCATGTACGGTACCACTCACACACACTTGGTGTGCATGTGTTGGCCACTGTTGTGGGGCCTTCGCCAAATGGGCCGCAGTTTTGCCACATTCGGTACAGTGTGTTATTCTCGTACCCAGAAGTTCTTTACCGTTCCTTTGGATCCTCAATAACATTTGTGTTGGATGAAGCACATTGGCATCAACGTGAAAGTCGCTTCACACGTGTTCTCTTTGCTTGCATCAGTGGAGGGTACCATAGTTTGCCTTGAAATACCCTTGCAATCTCCGACCCCCCCCCCCCTCCCCCAGGAGACCGTCACTTGGCGACCGTCTCCCCCCCCACCCGGGAGACCGTCGCGCGCTAACCCGGGAGTTTGCAAGGGGGGCGGGGGGTAGAACGGGCAACTCTACCGCCATGGGATATTCGCCGAGTTCATTCTCCTCTCTTCACCTGGGCATGGTCACTCCACTTTTGCAAATCACCTCGAAGAGAGGTTGTTAGATCAAGCGCAGGCGCGAGCATCGTATACCCCCCCCTTTTTGGGGGTCGTTCGCATAGCATACCCCAATGTATGGTTTCTGACGTCTAACCTCTTGTAAAATCATCATTTTAGGACCAAAAATGATCCCCCAATGATTTTGGATTTTGACCCCCTTACCCCCCTGCACCTGGGTACCCCTTTTTTTGGGGGGGGGGTCAAAACTTATTTGTGTATTGTGGCCGCTGTGTGTTTATTTGGACCTGGGTCCTGAAGAACTTTTTTCTTGTATATGGACCCCCTAACCCACAGAGGGGGTCCTGGGTCCCAACTCCAGGTACCCCCAGTCGCCCCCCCTCATATGACCCCTTGCCACTGAGGACTGAACCGCTTTCACACCGGACATGCTGTTTAGTGGTTTGTGAAATCACCTCGAAGAGAGGTTGTTAGATCAAGCGCAGGCGCGGACGTCGTATACCCCCGTTTTTTGGGGTCATTCGCGTAGCATACCCCAAGGCATGATATTGGATGTCCAACCCCTTGTAAAATCATTATTTTGCCCAATAAGACCATCCCCCAATGGATTTTTTGATTCTGAGGCCTCTACCCCGTAAAACTGGATATCATTTTTTGAGGTGGGGGGGGGGTCAAAAGTTTTCGCTCAGAAGGGTTCAAGCAGTGGGGAAGCATGTCGCTGTCATGTAACAGGCGGTCCAATGTTAACGCAGCCAACGTAAAGTTTGCAGTCGGCGGTTCGAACCCTGGTCTGCTGACTTTTGGCGCTGCGGCGGCGACGGCGGCGGCGCCCGATTCGCCCGACCAGGGTTCGAGCCGCCGACCACAAGGTCTAGTGTCGGCTGCATTACCACTCGGCCACTGCTTGGTACGCTAAGGTGGAGGGCCTTCCCGCTGCTTCGGGCCGCAACTGCCACTGACAAAAAACCCAAACTGTGTGTTTCTGTCTGTCTGACTGCCTGCTGGCCTGGCTCAGGGACTGATTGGCTGACTGTCAACATCTCTTCGAGGTGCACTGCCGAAGGCAATAGAATTTTTTTGAAATTGGATTTTTAATAAAACCCTTCGTTGCCCCTAGGATGGGTTTGGGTGATCATTTGGTGACAATACGGGAACTTGAGCACACGTGGAGACCCATGTCGTGGCCGCTAGGCCTATGTAGCCTGTGCCATGGGTCCTCCGAAAGCCCCAAAATTGCTTTTGCGTAGGTTGTGTAGAGATGCTTGAAATTTTTTCACACCTCGATTTTTTCCAAAACCCTTCTGTTGCCCCTAGGATAGGTTTGGGTGATCATTTGCTGACAATACGGGTACTTGAGCGCCAATGGGGACCCACGTAGTGGCCACTGGGCCCATCTAGCCTGAGTCATGGCCCCCCCAAAAGCTTCGTGGTTCAATGGCGTTTGGTGTGTGTACGAACTGCCTAAGCAGTTTTCCACCCTCTACAGGTCAAAAATGGGAAATCGTTGCAAAAAAATTTTGATATTGTGACCGCTCACAATGATATGCTATGTAGAGCATATTTCAGACACTATTTGTGTGTTTTTCACCCTATTTGGGTGTGGGGGGGGGGGGTCCCAAGGGGGCCGGGGCGCAACTTGTTGGTGCAGTTTTACAGCCTCGGCAGCTCAAAAATGGAAATTTCTGAAACAGATTTTTTTTTGATATTTTGACCATCCAAAAGTATCAAACATCCTATGTAAAGGATGTTTTAGCCCCTCTTTATGTGGTTTTCACCCTATTTGGGTGTTGGGGGTGGGGTGCGGTGGGGGGGGGGGGGCTCCCAAGTGGGCTGGGGCACAATCTGCTGATGCAATTTTCCAGCCTAGGCAGCTCAAACATGGAAATTTGGATGCAGTTTTCCAGCCTAGGCAGCTCAAACATGGAAATTTGGATGCAGTTTTCCAGCCTAGGCAGCTCAAACATGGAAATTTGGGGAACTAGTTCTTTTGATACTCTGACCATCCAAAATGATCAAATATCCCATGTAAAGCATGTTTTAGCCCCTCTTTATGTGGTTTTCACCCTATTCGGGTGTTGGGGGTGGGGGGCTCCGGAGGGGGCTTTGGCACAACCTGCTTATGCAGTTTTACATCCTCGGCAATTCAACAATGGTGGTCCTTCTCCCCTCTTCAAGGTGCCTTGCCAAAGGCAATAGAATTTGTGGTACAGCCTTCATCCCCACCATATCACTGAGATCGCTTGCCATCAACAAGTGTGTCGCGTCCATTCTTAGAATCACCACCGCCCTCCCCTTCACCCTATTCGCGGTCCCCATCACCCCAGAGACCACGGACAACGTGTTCCCCGCGCTCCGAGTCAAGGGACACATCATCGCCGCCTCCAAGAGCGAAGCCACAGGCACTGAAACACTCGAAGCAAGCGGACTTTACAAGGCTGAGTGGTTTGTTCATAGGGACAGCGGAGTACCAAGTTGAAGGTAGTTTCGTCGTTCTCGTGTGGGCTTTGCTGCTTCGCTGTACAACCAGTCAGGTACAGGTATTCTTGGGTGGGTATCCCGGCCTCTGCGTGCACAGTATGCACGCAGTGCGCACGCGATGCAACAACTTGGCCAAGATGAGGCGCAAGGTTGGAACGAGCTTCTATTCCACGGCTGCTGATGCCCCTGACGGGCATTGAGGACCTGCAGAACATGCTGAAATCACCTCGAAGAGAGGTTGTTAGATCAAGCGCAGGCACGGGCGTCGCATACCCCCCTTTTGGGGGGTCATTCGCGTAGCAAACCCCAAGGCATGATATTGGATGTCTCACTCCTTGTAAAATCATTATTTTGCCCAATAAGACCATCCCCCAATGGATTTTTTGATTTTGAGGGGGCGCCTTAAGCGCAGTGCGCGTGCAGTGCGCGCGCAATGCAACTATTTGGGTGTGTGGCCGTAGCAGAAACCCATACTTTGTGGTACTTTGGGCATCATTGTTGTTTGATAGTAGGTTTTGATGCATTGGGGATCTGGCATTTGAATGTTCACCCTGTTTCACCCATTTCGACTTTTTTGCACACATTTTTTGCCCATTTCCACCACATCTACTCTTTTTCTCGGTTGATTGATATGGTGATACACTTTGGGGGTGCTTGCTACAGGACATCATACTTCCCTCCTCATTTCTCAGGCCCACTTTCTCCATGGATCTTAGTATTGGGGATAGGGTGTTCTACACTCGCTCCAATGGCCTGCGACCTCATGCCACGGTGGTTGGGACGGCTGAAGACATACTCCTCCCCTTGGAATACTACCAAGATAGGTTGAGAGTGGTGAATCGGCAATGCAAGATGGAGTCCATCTCCTTTGCCATCCCAAGTTCAGACTCGCCACCTGATTGCCCTCCATCTCCGCTGCCCAATACACAATCAAGTTCCCCCCTCAAAGGTCCTTGGTCCTTCACCATGCCACAAGAACCGGGAAGGTACCCGTCCCCTTCAGTCCAGTTTGGGTCGCCTAATTGTAAGGGTGTTTCCAAGGGGCGTGCCTAGAGGCTTTCCGGGGGGAACATAGTCTAAAAGTAGCGCGCAATGCGCGCGCACTGCAAGGATTCCCCGTGAGGCCTCGATCCCCTAAAACTGGATAACACTTTTTGGGGGGGGTGGGGGGGGGGGGTCAAAAGTTTTTGCTGAGAAGGCTCCAAGCAATGGGAGACACATTTCTGTCAAATCCACCCCTGGTCGAATGGCAACGCACCCGGTCGCAAAAGTTTTAGGTCGGCGGTTCAAATCCTGGTCCGCGGACACCGGCGGCAGCGCCGCTGCCGTATTAGCCGCACCGGGGTTCGAACCGCCGACCAAAAAGTCTGCGGCGGCCTGCATTACCATTTGGCCACTGCTAATCGTGCGACTGATTGTTCTCCCCACTGCTTGGACCCGTGTCTGCCACTGACAACAAACCCAAAGTGTGTGTTTCTGTCTGACTGACTGCTGGCCTGTCTAACTGACTGATTGGCTAGCTGTCAGCCTCTCTTCGAGGTGCACTGCGGAAGGCAATAGAATTTGCCTGCACATAGTGTTGTAGTGCCCTGTTGCAACAATTGTGGTTAGGGTGAGGTACGAGCAGGTTTTCGGCGACATACGTTCTTTTGGTACCATGTGTCGCGTGCAAGCATGGGCTTGTTTAAGCACATGAGCCCGTCTGACCGTCGTTTTCTGACTTTTGGTGTGCTTGGACAAAGGGGGGATGGGGTAGCTGTGGTTGTTGCGGACCGCATTTTGGTTCCCTGACATTTTGACTAGTCAAATGGGCCAAATATGCTGTCGCTGCTTAGACAGTCCCAAACAAATCAAGTCTGTTTCCCAAACCTCAAATCGAAAATGGGGCGCCTAGGGCACAGGGACCTCCTCCTTTGTGCATCTTTGACCACTGCTTGTTTCCTGTTTCCTGCTGCTGGCCTACTGTTCTTAGGATTTTGATTGTTTTGTGAAACCAAGGAAAATTAGGAATCAAACCACAGTGCAAGTAGGGCACAGTTCAAGATCGAAATACTCCAAACATGAAGGGCTGCAATGCAAAGAGGATAGATGATTTACAACGTTAGATATGAACAACAATAGATCAAATTCTGACTGCAGCAACCAAAAGATAGTTAAAAGCAATCTAGAAAAGATATGAAAACTCCCCCTATGGGCATCCTCTCTGAGGCAGGGTCACTCTGAGATGTGGACCCTTTGTTTTTGGTACCATAGGTGATGAGGTGGCATGGCTTGTGGCACTGGGGTCACTACCATGTCACTAGGGATCTTCCTACTTAGGTAGGCTGCTAGGGTATGAGCCCAGGACCTCTCAAAAAGAGGTGCCCCGGCTCCTAGGGTGCATACCACTAGGATAAGTAGGTATTCATGAAAAAATAGATAAAAATGTATACGCTCTAAACCAGAGCAGTGCCTCAGTCAAATGAAGATATCCTTCCAGATCCCGTGATAGCATGAATACAGTTGGGGGGGCACAGGTCCTCACAACATCTTTTAATTAGTGTTTGGTTTTCAACAGCTCTAGCCGTGGACCTTAATTCCGGCCAAGAATGACCTGCTTAAGTTTCGCAAAACTTCGGTAATGCTAAAAAGTGAATCATGCACTGATTCAGCGGCATAATTGGCGCGTGCCGTGACCCCTTTGAATGCAAACTACTGAAAATAGTGCATAGTATTTTGGTGGCCAAACAACGCTTCTGATGGGCATGGCTCAAAAGCGGTTTCATTGTTCATAAAGCAAAGAGACTGCCCCTTTCTTCCCAAATTGCTCAGAATTCTGCATGGAAACCTCCATGTTACACTTGCCCTGTCATGGTGCAGATGGTCTACTGTTGTCCACTGCGTTGTTTGTGTTTTTGCTTCTTTGCATTTGATTGTTGAAAAATCATACTCCTTGTTGCCTTGGCGCGTTTGTGCCTGCCAGTCAGCTGCATGTTGGCAGCAAAAAACACTGCTGCCCCTTAAAATGGCAGTAAGGAACACGCAAAACACACTGTCATTGGTCAGTTGCCTGCAACAATGCAATTGTACCAAGCCTCTCTTTTGCTACATTTTTTTATGACAGACTGGCACCAATGGGAATGACATTGTTGCGGACCCCAAAATTCCATTGATCTCGACGTCTCTTGCTTGCAGCAGTGGGTATGCAGGGTGACAACCATTAAGCCTTAGGCATTCCTCCGTGATACACTTAAGGATATTAAACATCAATGGATCAAGATCATGATGTACACCACGGTGCCATGGAACATTTTGCGCTCCCACCCATCCACCACCAAGCCCAATAAGCCCCATGCACAAGAACCTTCCCGTGGTTCCATGCACTTTTCCCGGGAGCACTTTTTTTTGGTGTGGGGCTATACTTCAGGCATGCACAACGATATTTGATGTGTCTTACCATGTACGCTGCCGGTTGGGTTGTCTTCTACTGGCAATCTGATGGCACCCTCGTTGCAGCCATTGTTTTGGGTCTTGGAACTCGGTCTGAGACAGTGCAGATTGCGTACAAACACAATGAGTGTATGGGGCACCCTCGCACGCATGTATGCATGCGTCCCTTCCGGTGACTATTTCTATCCAAGCCATCCTTGAGGCATAACTAGGGCATCGGGAGTCAGCAGGGTGTCCATGGTGCGTCAAATGAGCGTGGGATTGCTGTCGTGGGGCCAGGCATCAACATGCACACTGTGAACTTGAGAGCCCAACAACAACAATAACAACAACATTTGTAACCAGTTCAGTCCGAGCCTGGGCTTGGGCACCACCCCGCCCTAAGGCTTCATGTATATGGGCGTTTTTACGGGGGGGGGGGGGTCATTCCGACGCAAAATGGGAGGTTTTTTTGTTTTTGCTGATTTTCTGAAAAATTTTGTTCCGGAGGTTGGGGTATGTTTCATCTTTTTGAAATCTCCAAGAAAAGGGCTTTTCGGTGATGTATGGGGTAGGGGGGGGGGGGGCTCGGTGGCCATATTTTTTCGTACCGGACCCGAACTTTTTGGCGTTTTGGTGTCTGTTCCAAAAATCTGGTCTGGTCTGGTCGGGTTTGTATACAGGGTTTCACCGTGCTTGGCCCGGTGCTCCAACATGTCGTCAATATGGCAAATTTCAGTGCTATAGTGAGTGGTGCGGATTTTTATGCCGAATCCACTGGTGAAGGTCCCACCCTTCAACTCAACAATATGTTGGAGAAATTTACCAAAAACTGTGTGCAGGCCTACGCTGCGTCAAAATGCGTCTCGTTAGCTTGACTTTTGCAGGCTACGCTCCCGGCAGTTTTTGGTGATCTTCTCTACAATATCCTTGATTTGAAGGGTGGGACCTGCACCAGTGGATTCGGCATGAAATTCTGCATAATTTACTGGATCACTGAAATTTGCCATAGTGACGATACGTTTGAGCACCGGGCCAAGCACGGTGAAAACCCTGTACGTATGCCAGACCAATAGCAGCAAATTTCCTGAAAATCACCCGTGTTCGGGACCATGGATAGCCCCACCAACGTTTCGTTGGGCCACGAAACCTTGATTTTTGAATTCTCCATGTCCAAATTAGGGGGGGACCAACTTTTGGGAAAAGTCCATACCAACCTCGGGCCGAAAATCCAAAAACGGCAAAAAAAAACCTCCCACTTTGCGTCAAAACCCCAGAAACCCCCCCCCCCCCCGGTAAAAACGCCCATATACATTACGGGGCTTGAGAGCCCTCCAAACCATCGGCCAGAATGTAGACAGTGATCAGTGGAGCTACGCTAAAGGAAACTGCCCCAAGAGTGGCAGACACAGGCGAGGGGGGGTTGTTAGGGTCCCTTGTTCACGACCCCCTCCACTCAAGGTGGGGGGGGGGGGGGGTTCTACAGGGCCAACGGGCTTGCCACACTTCTGATGAAAAAATAATCCTCCCAAAATCCTTTGCCCCCTGAAATAGCTAAAATGGAGGCCCCTGACGAGCCCCTGGTTCAAGATGCCCCCCTCGAGGGCCTGGGGGCTCAAACGACCACCCAACCCTTCCCCCCAGTCCCCTCTTCCTCGGATTACTCTTCCAATTTGATCAATCACCCCACCCCATCCCACCCCACCATTCTCTCTCTGTTAATATTGAACTCCCTGCAGACATTTCATACCCTGACGGTCAGTGGTGGTGGTATCGGGGGGGGGGACTCCTGAAGTTTGACGCGGAACCCCCCCAAAATTGTTGGCCAGAGGCCCCCTTTTTTGGGGAGGGGGGGGGCTACATTCTAGGACGAGTACAGCCCGCCCTGCCCCGCATCCCGCCGGGGGGTGGTACATCAGTGCATGTTGTGCAGGAACGCATTGGAGATGGGAAGCAGTGGGCAACAGTGCGATCTCATCACGTGGATTGCGTACAGCACACGCCGGAGGTGTCTGGCATCACACAGAGGACGGGAAGGCCTCGGGCGCTTGTGGGGGGAAAGGCCCTGTCTCACCCCCGCCCTTTCTGGATGATGAAAGAGTGGACTTTGGGTTGGGAAACCTGGGGAGTGTCACGCACAGCCCCATGCCCCTCAGTGACGGTACACGACATGGGCGCATATCTTTCCCAGGGTCCGTCCACCGTACATTCGACGCAGGGCCAGGGGGCTTGTGGAAGGTGTGGGAGGCACAACGCCCACCAGATGTACAGCAACAGCAGCAAGTACCACTGATGGTGAATGTCGAGCGCCGCGCTCGGTCTGCCAGTCCAAGCACAGGGCGAAGCGGATTCGCAGAGACGGGTGCCCCAGGTTGTGCACAGGGACTGCCAGTACGACCCACAGCAGACAGAGATGTCGCGGAGGTTCCCGTCGGCGGTCGCGTGCTCCCGTCTTGCACCCTCCATCGCAACAACGCTTCATGCAAACTCTTGTGGACCAATCATCTCACGAACTCGACCCAGGCCTATTGCCGTTCCCAGGACCAGGGCGATGGCCAGGCCCAGACACTCGCTACACACGTCGTTGGTACTCAATCGCTCCGAAACCCAAACGCCAGCTTTTTGTATCTGGCGACAAATCGGGGCGTGCTCTTCACGACCGTGACCATGTGCGCCCCGAAGGGTAGCAGCAGAACCGCCAAATCCTTATCCCTCAGGGCCAACAGCTCCGGGACGCATGGCGGAGGCGTGGGGTACAACGTGGCGAACAGGCGGCCATCCATGGCCCTCAAATGCTGCATCAGGTCAGGAAAGCACTGCGCAGACCAGTCTTCGTAGTGCAAATAGTGGACGGGACGCTTTGGTACGGGCTCCAGGGCAGAAACCAACTGGTACCCCGAACTCTGAGGGAGACGGTGGTCGTGAATGACACGATGGCCCGCCCAGCGGTGCGGCGCAAGGACTATCATCGCAAGACGGATGCGCTTTTTTTTGTAAAAAAAAAAAAGCAGGGCTTTAAAACCAAAAGGAAAAAGAACACACAAGAACCCACAGAATGGTCATAACAAAACGCATAAACGGGCGACACGCTAGGAAAACCACAGCGACCAAGCAATAATGTACTACATTCAAAGAAACCCGCTAGCAAAAATGAGGATCCAAAGCAAAGCGCCGTGTCAACAGTGTGGGGGGGATAGACCAGGTAAACACAAACGATAGCTGGTGCATCATTGACTGGTCATCCGACGGCCGTTGTTGGTCAATCGGCAGAGATTTGCTGGGCTCTGGTGTGGCGGTACGCCCCTCGCGCCCTGCTTCTGATTTGCTTGAACATGAAACGAACAGACAATCCAAACAGCATCCCATGCCCCTCACAGCGACGATCACACCGCGAGTGACAATTGTCACGTTGAGACAAAAAGCTGGGGTCCCCACACGACGACCAGGCGGCCTAGTGCACCTGGCGCTGCTGCAACTTGTGCAGGCCCCTTCGGCGTCCACACACCTGATTTGGGACCCGGAGCCCCGGGTCCGGAATTAACAGAAGCGGAGGTGCACGGAAGCCCCAATCACTCTGCGCCTGCAAACAGAAGACCGGGGATGCGTTTATTGGACAAAATGATAATGTTCCAAGGGGTTAAACGAACAATTCAACCCCTTGGCGTAGGGTACGCGAATAGGCCCAACAAGGCCGAAAATGGCCGAAAATGGGGGGGGGGGGGGGGTTTCCCACACATACGGGCCTACGTGGCTTTAATCTAACAACCTCTGTGAGGCGATTTCCACCTTTTCTGAAACCCTTGTGTTGCCCCTAGGATGGCTTTGGATGATCATTTGGTGACAAAACGGGTATCTGAGCACCCATGGGGACCCACATAGTGGCCAGTGCGCCCATCTAGACCGAGCCATGGGTCCCCCAAAAGCATCAAAATCACCTTGCAAAGGTTGTTAGATCAAAGCCACACAGGCCTGTATATGTGGGAAAACGCCACATACCCCCCCATTCTGTATGGCGGGACACCGCGTGCATCTATGGAACACCCCTCCCTCCCCAAACCCCGGCGCAAGACAGCCCGGAATGGCGACACATCTTCCCCGGACCACGGCCATGAAAGCCCCACGTCGCATGGCATGGGCCAAGCCGTCCGCCGTGTAGATCTGCGGGGTTTGGATGACGGCTCAGGCAGCCTCTGCCCCGGGGCCTAACCGGCTGAGAAGACCAACAGAGGCATAGCCATTCCTTTGGAACTACGGACAGCGCATGCCACACCGCTGTCTGTGGGCCGGGCCCGGCTTTCACAGATGGAGGGGAACCAGCAGAGGTGGAGTAGGGCTGCCATTTGGAACCTCCGCTGTAACGCACTTGGCTGTATTTCGCGGATGCTCAGCGGCGCTGTGCTACTGCTGCTCGCCCTGCATCTCGCCTCAGTTTGTTTCTTTTGCTTTGCTGCCCCGGACTCGCAGGCACATATGCTGCCGTGCAGGCCATCAAGGCAAAGCAAGCAAAGCCAATATGCACAGGCCGCACTGGGGGGCAAAATGCGCATTGTTGAATGCACAGAAAATACACACCGCAGATGTACACGGGGGCCCGGGTTCAAAGAGCCTTCCGCCAGCTTCCGGCAGCGTTTCACTGAGTTGAGAAATTCCTTTGGGACATTGTGGAACGCCCACTGGCCACACTGTAAGGCGGGTGGAAGATTGCCCCCAGGGAGGGAGGGGTCGTATGAGCCCCCCGGACCCCGCCCCCCCCCCCCCCTTGGAAAGGGGCTCTTGTGTCAGGGGCCTTGATTTTGCCTATTTTTTGGCAAAAATATTTTCCTTCAAAAGGGGGGCAAATGACCACTTTTCGAACCCTCTTGACAGGCTGATTCCAAAACTGTCATTTTCATTTTTTTTTGGTTTTTGGCTTTTGGTCCCCATGTCGGTCCAATGGCCTGACAGAAGAGCCCCAGACCCCTGGGGGGGGGGGGGTCTTGAAAAAAAGGGGTGACGCGTTTCGGTCAATTAGCCCCTCATCAATTTCCCTAAACAAGGTGATAGGGCGTCCAAGTATGAAACATGGGTTCACCAAGAGTGGGAATCACACACATGCATCATGGACAGCCCTCCTCGCGGGGCTTCAAACCGGCAATGGCTTTCAATCTATTCCACAAAGCAGAGTGACACTGAGCTAATATGTTAACACGTCATACGACCCCTTCCCCCCCTTGGTGCAATTTTCCACCCGCCAAATTGCATTACGGAAATTCTGCAGAAACCTGGAAACTTGGGAAAAGGTGTGTGTGTGTAGACAGTGCTGTGCAAGCCCAGCGCACTCACAAGGCGGACGGACCTTTGGGTGCAGCGCAGGTACCTGACGCAGCAATCGCGGGATCATGAGGTCCTTGACCCCGACTACGGCCACCAGTTTGGGCTGATGCAGGTGCACCAACAGATAGGGGACGATGGCGATGCCCACGAACCCCAACTGTGCGTCGTACTGAGGGGGGGCAGAGGGTTGTGTGGGCGAGGGAGACGGCCCCGAGGGGTGAGCTGAAGAGGTAAGGTGCCCAGCCACACAGAAACTATTTAGTCAAACGCTGCCCGCCCCCCCTTTGTCCAGCGAACAATAAAGTCCCCAAATAAAACGGTTCAAACACCAAGTGTTCGTTGGACAATCCATTCAAGTGCGCGTGGCCAAGTGCAAGTAGGGGATCAGTCATGGTGGGCAATAGAGGTCCTATAGTTGAGGGTTACCAGGACCTTGCATCCTGCTGTACAATTTTTACAAGCATCATGGCAAGCCACATCACAACAGCCCCTCATTTCCCCAATCGTCTGGCCTGAGTCATGTACTCTGAAATTCGGTACCTAATTAATTGGGTACCAAATTAATGAGGTCCGAACACCAAGTGTTTGTTGGACAAGCCGCTCGTTGGACGGGGGGGGGGGGGGGGTCAACGGCTCGGGGTTGATCATCGAGAAAAGTCAGTCGACCACCCAGTGCTGTCAGTCAACCACCAACTGTAAAACTGCGCATCTCAGCCACTCCACGCGGTAAAGGAGGAAGAGGGCGCCGGGGCACCGGGGTCGGTGAAGGGGGACTGCGAGGAGCGCGGGCGGAGGAAGACGGAGAAGAAGGCAGCAAAGAAGAGGGAGAAGGCGGCGAGGGCGGAGAGGGCAAAGGAGGGTGGGGTCGGGGGAGGGGGGGGTCAAAGTGGAGGTAAAGGAGGAGGACGAGGACGTCTCGGTGCGGGGGACAAGTTTGTGCGGCTTTGGGCTAAAACCAGCCTTTTTTGGCAACAATGGCCCAGACCCCAGATCAGAAATTTGCTGTTCCAAATTGTTTGGGACGCCCCAAGGACGTAATTGAGCCACTTCAGGTCCATCTTGACCCATTTGGACCCACAAAGAATCGCTGACCCATTTGGACCCACAAAGAATCCCTGAAGGGGTCTCCTGGGCCTCCCAACACAAGCACGATACCAACAACACAGCAACATGTGAACCCTCACGTGTCATAGACACTCCCGTGGTAGGCCACCATTGACAGCATTTTCCTTCCAGCACATTCGGCCCCATTTGGCAGGTCACGCCAAGCCCAGCTGCCTTGGGTAACTTAGTGTGGCCCAAGCAAGGGCAAGGGGGGTGGGGGGGGGGGGGTCGCTTCTGGGAACCAAGGGGTCGTCGCCGCCTGCGTTGGTCTCAAGTTTCCCAGAATTAGAAGAAAGAAAGGAAAACAGCGTCCTTGATGGATGGTCATATGGCCACACATCTTTTGATGACAGCGTGACAAGTTCACTGTTCAACAAGGACTGCGCTATCTGTGCATTGCTGGTGCTGGTCGCTCCATGTCCAGTGCGTGTGTATGTGTCTGTGTATGTGGCATTCGCCGCTGCAGTCTCTTTCTTCCTTTCTGTTGTATGTCAGCTCACAGCAAATTTTGTCGTGCAATGGGATGCTATGGCAGTGGGTGCTGCTGTTCACAACCATCTTTGCTGCTCTATTATTCGCTCCGCACGCATGCACGCGTGTGTGCGTGAGGCATTCTATAGCGTATGCCAGGCTTTTCTGTGGTGCACGGGCGGGCGTGTGTGTGTGTGTGTGTGTGTGTGTGTGTGTGTGTGTGTGTGTGTGTGTGTGTGTGTGTGTGTGTGTGTGTGCGTGTGTGTGTGTGTGTGTGTGTGACGCAACTCTGTAGTCTGCATACAGCCCATGATAGGTGCTTGATCCCTGTCCCCATTTGATACAGAATGAGTCCTCCACTTGATGCATTCTGTGCTGCTTTTGGAGGAGATTCGCAGCCCGTTGTTGTACACTGAAAGGAGCCCACAGCGTTCTCTGCCCCATGTTCTGCATAGTGATTGTGTGCTTGGCACTCCTCCAGAAACCGTCTCTTTGTGTACTGGAGGGTTTTCGATGGGACGGCTAAACACCTGTCTGCAAGGGAGGAGCAGTGATAAGCGGGTGAATGAATGTATTCCTGAGAGTACGATTATCTGCATCAGGTTCGGAGGAAGTGAACGGTTGCAGGAAGTTGTAACACCGGAGTGCTCAGTAGCCAATCTGTACACGTGCGCACACGCACCAGCCTGCCTGTACAGACCCTGCACAGCCCATACATCGGTTATACAGAAGGACAGGGGTGGCAGCCCTGGGTCGGCACTCTGCAGTTGGATAGAATCTGACAAGCTTACTGAGATGGTGCTTGGGTGAGGGGAAGGCTGCAATGGAGTACAAACCACATTCGGTGTTGACAAGAACTGGGAATTGAAGCGATGGATGTTCAGCAGGTGCCCATGGACGGATGCTGTGTGCTCTGGAAGTGCAATGGGCCGTGCTTGACTTGGGCCTTCTGAAAAAAGAAAAGCAGTGGGAGACAAATATAAGTGTACACCTTTACACATGTTCACTGATGTATTCATGGCGACTTGAATCAGGGCATATTTCTCTTCTGCTGCACTGACTGACTACTCCCCCACCCCCCCTTGTCCCAGCAACTGGAAATGACCAGAAATTGACGGAACCAACGCCTGGTGTTGCTGGACAAGGGTGTTGCTCAGGCGTTACACTGTGCATGGGGGGCATCCTTGCATTGCGCGCGCACTGTGCACTACTTTTCGACTAGGTTCCCCCCGAAGAGCCCCCAGGCACACCCCTTCCAAACACCCCTAAATTCAGGTCATCCAAACTACCCAAACTACATAGGTCAGTACGGCCTTGGGTTCCCCGAGGGTACTTCCTTAACACTTGTCCCAAGAAGCACACCGCATACATACTTCAGCTTTCTTTGTCACTCAGTAGTGGCTGCTTAACCCCTGCCGTCTTGGGGGCCCACATGTGGGCGGAATGGCTACATCACCCTTGCATTCTTGAGGGTCGCCACATGGGGACAAAATCAAAATGGCTACATCACCCATGCGTTCTCGGGGTGCCCATGGTGGGGAGAACTCAACCTAGAAAAGAGTGGATGTGGTGGAGATGAGCAAAAAAGTGTGAAACCGGGTGGAAATGGGTGAAACTGGGTGAAATCCAAAAATGCCGTATCCCCAGTGTGGAAGAAGCATCAAAAGCTGCGCTAGGGGCAACGATGATGCCCCTAGTATCACAAAGTATGGGTCTCTAGTACGGCCAGACACCCAAATAGTTGCATTGTGCGCGCACTACGCTGAGTGCGCCCCCATGGTACACGGGGAAAGACATGGTGTACTATTCTGAAAACCAAAGGGTAAAATATGCTAAAAAGGCCATCGTGCCCAAGTTAGCTTCCTTGACACAAAATATGCACGTCATGCATCTCAAAACCAAGGTATCAAACGGCACACATAGCACAGTAGGTCCAATTGAAAAACACACTGCCAAAATCCACGGTGCAAAAATTGACGGAACCAATGCCTATTGTTGCTTGGACATAGGTGTTGCTTGGACAAGCGGGGGAGGGGGTACTACTGCTATTGTTGTTGCCGCTGTTGCTGCTACTACCACGACCACTACCACTACCACTCCCATTACCACTACGACAAACACTACCACTACCACTACCACCACTACCACCACCACCACCACCACGACCACCCCACAACCACGATGACCACCCCACGACGACCACCATCACGACCGCCACAACGACGATTCCCAACGCCCCGCCGCCCCTACCGCCCCTGCTACCCCCGCCGCCACCACCACCACGACCACCACCACCACCACCACTACGACCACCACAACCGATGCTGCCGCTGCCGCCACCACCGCCAACACCACCACCATCTCAACACCACCAGTGCTGTTGTTGCTGCTGCTGATGCTAGGCACAATTGAAAGGAATGCGGTCACACATCAAGCAACCTGACCATTGTGTACTAGGTCCGCACTTTGAAAACATGCACATGCACACACATACACACATGCACACACACCGGGAGGACAGCTCAGCAATTCTGTTTGTGCCCCATCAGGGATTGGAGCTCGCTACCTCCTATTAAGATGGTACCACAAACAGTATCACATTTCATGTGGCTAAGCACGTGCCTGGCCTAGTCTGTGGCTGCGATCCAGCCTTAATGCATCTCTTGCCACAAACATGTTGGTGTGGTTGTCAAAAGGGAAGCCATTTGTGTGTCCCAATAAGAGGGTGGGGGAAATAAGCTTGAATGGCCCCCCCACCCAGAGTTGCAATGGATCCCAGGCCCGGAATTTGGCGGGTCATTTTGAACACGGAATACAAATTAAAAAATTAAACGGTATGCTTTGAATGCAACCCCACCACTGCAACATCCCGGCAACACCGCCAGCACTCCTCACCACTACTCGTCACATGCCGTATTCCACAGGGATACTGGTGAAATGTATCGAGAACCACCAATCGTCTCGTTCCATACAGGTGACATTGACAATGCTCCAAACAGGGGGAAAGTACCGGAAAGTGCCATGTGACTGTGTTCCAGGTTGTGCCACTACTTCTCCACTACCCCCGATACTTGCCACGGTGGCCAATGGGGATCGAGAATCCCGGATATCCTAAGTGGTTCTCCGGCGGGGCAGTTGTCATTGTCCACCTAGGGGCGTTTTGATATGGCCAGAGACCATCATGCCAGTAGCCCTAAATGCAACAAAGTCAGCAGGATGGTAGAGTTGATCAGCGAGGAAGCACAAAACCCGGCCGTGAGGACAAACAACCTACCGCCGGACATAGAAACGGCAAGAGCCAGGCCGTGTTGTGCACGCTTGGACCACAACACATATGCAAAGTCAAGCCGGTAGGAAAGAATCATAACGTTCCACTGGTGCGGGATGTTGCCTAGTCATTCCACCTCTACCTCCACTCTTTGGGGGCGGTAAATTTTGGAGGTAACTCGAAAGAGGGATCCTCCACTGTGTTTTGATGCACCCGTGGACCCTTCGCAGGGCAACAGAGCCGAGGCACTGCCCAACACCTTAGCAGTGTTGGGGCCCCTGTTCGCCACATGACCCTGGAGGCTAAAGGTCGGATGGCTCACGAGGGTGGCCCACCGCGCCGTCCACGTGAGCCACACCGACGGCTGCAGCTCCACGACGCAACTGGGCTCCATCGAGAGGAAGCGCTGCTCGTTGCGATCCTCTATATCCTTCGGCACTCAATCAACTCAGCTTCCCTATGGGACTGGCTAGGGATGCAAGAACGGCATAACGACCCAACAGCCTGATAGCCGAACCGTCTTGGTGTCTTCGCTACGTCCGGGGTTATTTGATTGCTCATTGGAGCATGGGTTCAGGGCTAGCAGTGGGGTGTCCTTGGGCACGTGGCCAGCAAGTGTAGTGACACCACAATCACTTAGTGCAATTTGGCGGGTCACCAATGGCACCCTAGCTAGCTAGGCCTTGTTTGACCATCATGGTGGCACTTCTCTCCAGATCCTCCGCTTGGGCCAAATACATTGCCCTGATCTGGCTGACCAGAAATGTTCTCAGAGGCTTCCTAATGGTTGTGGGAGGCTTTTGGCCGCTTGTTGGTACTAGGGTCACTAACAGGCCGCAGGCCACAAAGTGCACCACACATGCGGGTCTTGGTATGCATATGCGGCAATGTTTGGCATTGATGCCACAGAGGTTGTTGTCTTAGGATGCTAAAGCAATGAAAGCAGCCATAGCCATAGCCACAGTCACACCAACATGAACATCACCAGCATCAGCAACAGTCACAGAAACAATTAGCCATAGCAACATCATGGACTTGTCCAGTGTGTAGCTCATGGGAAAGTCCTGTGAGCACGCTGCTGCCTGTCTTCAGCACCTGCCTCCACAGAGGGAGGGCCATCCAAGCCTGTTTCCCAAAAACCCCTTTATCAGGCTCTCGGGGCTAGGCCCACCAATATGACCCCACACTCAGCCATCGAACATTTCACACACATTTGACAGATCATATCTCATATCACAAGCACTTAGTGCCCCGAACTTGGTGCCACACGTACTGATTCAAACCCCCAACCCGATTTCTTTCTTGGGGGGGGGGGGGGGGCTGCCTCTTTTTGATGCACCCTAACCAAAACAATTCTTGGAGGCTTCCTAATGGTTGCAGGAAGCTTTTGGCCGCTTGTTGCTACCGAGGGGCCGGGGGGTGGTGTGTGCCAAATTTGGAGTGGCAAAATTTGGTGCCGAGAAAATTTGGTGCCAGTTTTTTAAAATAGAATTGAAATTTTTGGTGCAAAATACCCGAGGCACATGCACAACAAGCATAGACGGTGACTGTGTGTGAGAAGGGGCCCCTCCCCGGGGGTTGCAATGGACCAGCAGCCATTTTGAGTACGCACGCGTGTCATCACCTGGCGTAAAGTGCTTCGGGATAACGAACGCCAAGCCGGCCCCTTTGTTGAAATTGACCAGCTGCAGGTCTTGGTAGGGCGGATGAGCCTCATCAATACGTTGCCGTAGCTCCTGCAAAAGGATCCTTGGGCCCTTCGAATACAACGTGTCGTGGATGCTGATGATGAAATGGGGGGCCATGAGAGGCAGGTACGCCTGCGAAGAGCAGGTGGGCTGGGGAGTGCTGCATACGGAGCGCACCATACCATACCCACCGGGGTGCCGGTGTGCCCCAGACACCCTGAGGAATCTAGTGGACAGCTGGGAATCCCAGCTCAGCATGCCTATACCTGGCTGGTCTGCATTATCTTGAGCCCTGGAGGGCCTTTGGGGGGGGGGGGGGTCACTGCACAGCCAAGAGTCCTTTGCGCTCTGGAGCTATACTCTTGAGGTCAAACATGCGCCCCACAGGGTCTTGGGGCGTGATTTGTGCATGGTCAAAAACCATGCACACCAGCTGCGCCAAATGCGTACTGAGACCCGGTAGCTGGTAGCGGAAGCAGTGGGGGGGGGGGGGGGAAGACACAAGCAGCCAATCAGTGCGTTTTCGGGGCACCACTCTGGACCCACCGCGCAGACGCATATGCACAATGTTGGTGGGGGACCTATCGGCATAGGGGCAGTGCAAGAACGACCATATCCCGGATGGCTTTAGCATCCTTGACAGCCAGCCACCGCCGCGGGGCAGGAATTCGAGGTGCGCTCCTAAGCTGAGCAAAAAGGACGCCACACGCAGACAAACACACAATGGGTAGATGCAAGTCCACCACAGCAATGCTTGCTTCTGTACCCTTCTGAACACACACCCCCACGGCGTGGTCCGAGACCCAAGAGTGAATCTTTTTGGCGCCACAGCGGGACACGTGGACCAGAACGACAAGTCCCCCTCCAGGGAAAAGCGGACCAAAGACAACTTTGTAGGGGAGACCATGCACACAGTGGAGGGGGAAGGGCAGCCATACATCCTGCAAGCACACAAGGTCAGGTTGATACTCAGACAGGTAAGCCAGGAATTTGTCCACTTTTCTCTCGAGGCTTCAGCAATTGATGCCGAGCACGGAGAAGGGGGCACCCCCATGTGCAGGGGCAGCCAAGGACTTCACAGAACACTCAGAGTACAGGCAGGCCAAATGCCGGAGGGGCTGCTGGGCACGCACCGGGAGCGACACCCAAGAGGGAAGGGGGGGTTTGCACAGCTTCAGGCGGGCACTGGTTAGGGAGATTATGCCACCGAGGCGATGGGGGCCCACTTCGCATTCTCCCCGGGAGTCATCACGGCACTCCAGCACAGGGACGCTCGCAGCGGCGCTGCTCCCTCAGGTGCGAAAAGCGCCACGCCTGGTCCCCACAGCCTGCCATAGATCAGACAAGTGGGGCCAACCATCCAGCAAACTGGGCGAGGTTGAAAGGGGGGGGGGGGGGTCCGTGGACTTGCAACACCTAAGCATTGGCGCAGGGCCTGTAAGAGACGGACTGCTGGGCCGGGTGACGACTCAAACGTGGGGCCCACATCACAAGCACCGCTCCCTGCTGCACTACAGGAACCGACGGGCAGTCCCTTTTCAGACGCCCCTTTTGTCCGGCCACCTCGCGCGCCCACAGCCAGACGACATGGACACAGGCTCGGATGACAACCCAAGGGTAGCACTGAAACGGGACAAGTTCAGAGAAGCGCAATAATAAGATGGGAGGGGGGGGGTTGGCATGACGCCATGGTGTGATGATCTCGTCTGCAGCTGGCGGCACCTACTGGCCGAGCGCCATTCGCTGCCCTTCCCTTGGACCCTTTCCCTCCATGGGCGGTGGTGCCCATCGGCTTCTCACCACCCTGTGACCTTCCTCTTCCTCCCTGCCCTAACTGTCCCTCTCCCCTGCCCTTTCCTTTCCCAAGGGGGGGAGGGCTGCAGCTGGGGCGCCCCCCGTGGCACCCTCCACGGCAGGGTGCAAACAAGGGGATGAGATGGCATGTGCTGATGGGGAAGATGGGGATCGGCACATGGGCAGCGGGCGGGTGCGACCTGCCAGTCTGCCAGCACGCCTTTGTAAGTGTGATCGGCATCGATGTGCAAGTAATCGATTCGCAAGCCCTTGGCAGCCAATACCTGTGGATTGTGGAGGGCATCTGTGTGGAGGGGGGGGGGGGGGCGGGGGGGAGGGATGCGTGACAAGGGAAGGGACCACAGAGGCGGCCCCAGCAGCGGTGAGACAGGCGGTTGAAGGAGGTTGCCAAAGCGGTTGGGGGCGGTTACTGTCGGTTATGAATACCATTGAAGCTGGCACTTGCCATCAGGGAGACAGTGGCTGGGCATCGGCTGGGCGCCCTGGAGGGGGGGGGGGGGGGGTTGGCACAAGGCCTTGGTGGTTGGCTCTGTTAGCCTGTGGCGGCGTCTATTGGCCTCTCGCCCTTGAACCTTCTGCTATGACAAGCAGGCATCTGCACTACTGTGGGCATCCGCACGGCCGTGGGCATCCACCTGCCTGGGGGTGGGGGGGGGGGGTACCTCCCCCCCTTCCAATGCATCCCTGGAAAGGGGGGGCAGCGGTGTAGAGCAGGGCAGTCGTGTGAAAGAGGGCCGCCCTTTGGGGGGGGGGGGGGGTAAGCCGTGTGCGTGCGAGTGGATGCAGTCGGTCGAGGGCACTGAGTGTCAGACGCGTGATGGAACTGGAGCAGGATTCAAATTCGTACGCCGTCAGGCAATGCCGACTGCCTAGGGCCGGCGGTACGGCACATCGGGGTCACGCCCGGAGCGCTGACCGCAACGCCGCCCCCTGGGGCCCAGGGCCAAGCGGGCGCCTCGGACGCGCCGCAGGTGCCGCGGTCTTGGGGGCCCGTTCACCCTCACCACCCCCTTCCCCTCGGCCAGGCAGGCTGCTTGGCCTTCCTTGTTGAAGACCACCTCCTTCTGCCGCCCGCTCTTGTAGGTGTAGTTGCCCCGCTATGGGATACACATGCATGTGCACGACCGGCGCTGTTCAGCACAAAGCAGAGGTGCAAAGCAAAATGCAAAGAGAAAAGCTCTTCAGTGACATGTCATAGGCGCCTTTCGCTGCAGCAAACGAGAGGCACAAGGAGCACAACCATCCACTGCACCTACAGTCCTACGGACCGTCAATCTGGCAGACAGGGGGCAGCACACAACGCCGCCACGAGTCACGACAAAGTCTCCCACGTCTCATTAGGAGCCCCCCTCCCCCGGGGGACACCCCAGTCCACCCGTGGCTCAGACAACAGGGACTGTGACGGGCCATGCAAGGCTGAGATGTCAGTGGACCAATCAGCATGTGTGCCTTGTCTGCCCCCCGCCCTCCCTCCCCCCCCCCCGCCCGCCTCCTTTGCCCCTTGACCCAAACCTGCGGAACGCGCGTCTTCAGGAGTGCCCCCCGGGGATGGCCTTCCATCGGTGGGCGGCTACGGACGAGGGACCGGCAAGGCCTCGCGGGGCCATCGCGTCGTGGCACTGACTCGGGGGACCCTGCCCTGAAGGCGCACTGCCACGGGGGCGCGGCAGGGGCCCGGGCGGGTCAGCAAGGCCCCTCCTCATGCCCGAAGAAACTGCGGGTCCCCCCCAAACTCCGGCAGGAGCGGTCACCAACAGCCTCCCCCGGGGGAGGGGGGGGGGGGCTACTGAGGCGGTCCTGCGCCCACAGGGGTGCTACACCCCAGGCCAGGGATGTGCTTATCTACGGGGGGGGGGGATCAGTGACGCATGGGAAGATGAGGAGGTATCCAAACCCCCCTCTCCAGGGCGCCCAGCCGATGCCCAGCCACTGTCTCCCTGATGCCAAGTGCCAGCTTCAACCGCTTTGGCAACCTCCTCCAACCGCCTCTGGGGCCACCTCTGAGGCCCCTCCCCTTCTAACGCATGACGAGCTACGAGACCCACCCACCCAGAGTTTGGGGAAACCCAGGGACCCAGAATTGTCCCACCCCCACGAGGGGGGGGGGGGGGGCGGCTGCTGGACACCCACCCACCCACCCTAATCCATCCCTGCCGTGAACCATCAGCACCCATACACCGCAAAACGCCCCACCCCCACTGGGGGGGGGGGGGATGGAGGGTTGGACACCCACCCACCCCGAATTTCCAAAACACCCATCCCCACCGCCGTAGGCCGAACACTAAGCACACCCCTGCCCCCGCCACACCGATCGCGGTGTGCTGTCATAGCAAGGCCCATTCACCTCGTGGCACTGCGGAACGCATGCTGCTGAACGTGCCGTTTTGTACCGTGGCATTGGCCTGTCTCGAGCCGACTGACGCATCCCGCGCGCTGCTGTACTCTGGGATACTGTTGCCCCCCCTGCCCCCCCCCATCACCCCCCCCACCCGCCCGGCCGCCCTGCACACACAGCGACCCGACCCTGCGCCACCGTCCCCACATCATCGATGGCGGAGAGCGCCCCTGGGACTTCACGGTATTGCAACACACGCATGGGGACTCGCCGCCATTGGGGGTCCAAGGCTGCGGGCATCAGCATGAACCACCCCCCCCTGTCCCCGCCCCCGCCAACACACACACACACACACACACGCACACACACACACACACACACACACTTGTCAGAACCATTGACAAACCTCAGCAGCCGTTTTTGAGGACATTCCCATCCAGTAATCGATGTCAGGGTAGCGCTGCCGCAACACAGACCCGTTCTGCAGCAAACTGGGGACCCCCCCCATGGTAGAAGCCCCCAGATCCACCAACACCGTATGCGCCTGCGCGAGAGGGGGCAGGAGGCACAAAGGGAGGTACCTCAGCCAAGCATGGTCAGGTGGGCAGGCGTTGAAGGTGAACGCGCAGGGGACCCATCAAGGCTGGTTGGATGCCCCCCCAAAAATGTATACCCCAGGATACAGATTTTGGCAGGACGCTCAGTAAGGCCAGGGGACGTATAAATTCTGGGTGGGGAGGTGCTGCATGTTCTTTTTCACTGGTCATTCAGTTTTGCTTTGTGTTGGCTGCTACTGAATTGGACGAAAAGGAACAAAAATCTGCTGTCCGCACTCTCATGTGTTTTGTGGAGACGTGCTTCAAGGCTGTGTGTGGTTGTGCGGAAATGTGCGTGGGGCGCGGCGCAGACACATGCGGCTGCAGCCACTTCCATGGCGCTATACGTTGCTGAGGGGGCTGAGGGGGCCGAGCCAGCGCTGTTGTTTACCTTCCGGTCTCGGGTTGTGTGTGGTTTCCGGTTTGGGGCTTCAGCGGGGGCGAGAAACAGTGAGCCCACAGCCTTTGTTGACACTTGGCGTAGAACCGAACCACTTTGTTTTGGGGTCTACAAAGGTCCCCCCTCCCCTGGCCTGGCTGTGTGTATGTTGTAGTTTTTTTTTTTTGCCGTAAACGAGTACCACAAACAACCGTTTCATGAGTTGGTGTCGGGTCCCACACACCAGCCACCCCCATTGGGGGCCATGAAGTCACATTGTAAAATAAACTCCCCTCCCCAAAAAGTATACCCCAGGATACAGAGTTCGGCAGGACGCTCAGCAAGGCCAGGGGGGGTATAAATTCTGGGTGGGGAGGTGCTGCATGTTCTAGTCATTCAGTTTGATCCTGATGAGCATTTTGTGGATGTGTGTGTCACAGATGCGGATAGAGCTGGTGCAGCACTTTCTGCTGCTGTGGCCCATGCCTCGACCAGTGTATCCAATGTCAAGAAGCAAACCACAATCACTGCTTTCGTCAAGTGAGTGAGTGACCTTTGCAGTGGTGTTGAAACTGTACCCTGGATTTGTTCGTGTTCTGTTTGCATGTACATGACGGAGGGGGTACAGATTTTGGCAAAACGCCCATTAAGCCTCGGGGGGGTATAAATGGGGGGGTGTATAATTTTTGGAGGGTATACATTTTTTGGGGGGGGGTACCACCCATGCAATACAACTGCTGGTGCTCAGTGCGTTGGTGCTGTGTGTGTGTGTGTGTGTGTGTGTGTGTGTGTGTGTGTGTGTGTGTGTGTGTGTGTGTGTGTGTGTGTGTGTGTATGTGTGTGTGTGTGTGTGTGTGTGTGTGTGTGTGTGTGTGTGTGTGTGCGTGTTTACCCGGGTTTGCACGGACAACCGGCCACGCACTGACATCCTTTGGCTTGGGAGCGTGGCCTCTGATTGGCACCAGCCCATCGGTGTGTGTGTGCCGAGGGCGCTGCTACCAAAAGGAAATGGCCGGGATGTCGTACCAATGGGAACAAGTAGAGCCGGATGGGCCTTGATACCAGACCCTAAACCGGGCCGTACAACCCTGTGGTGGGGCGGGCTGCTGTGCAGGGCCCGCCCCTGCGCAGACCTGCTTGCACTTGTGGCATCGGTCCGTTAGGGATGGTCTTGCCTCTCGGCCCGACAGCGGAGCTGCTGAGCCTGGAGGGCCTGTGCAGTAGTGCCCCAAAGCCAAGTCTCTCTTCGGGAAGGGGGGGTGCATTGACATGGGCAGCTCCATTGAGATGGCGGGGGGGGGGGGGGTGCACGTTACCCCCCCCCCTCCACGCCGCATTGTGGTTTCTACGCCCACCCCACGAGACAACAGAACTTGAACTGAAGCTCCGATGAACCTTCCGTGACATCTCGTCCCACACCAACACAGAGAAGGCCTGTGCCAACGCCGTGTTCGCTGTGCTCTGCCCTGTCATATCGGCGCGCGCAGACATCACCTGAGATGCAAAGGCGTGCCCCAAATCTCGTTGGCCTTGGCGCACAATCCGCGGGACAAAACCGGACCCCGAGCCTGCACCAGAAAACGATGCACTGCACCGCAGCGCACGCACGGCCGTGCCCGGCGCGGCCCGGCCCTGCTCTCCACTTGGGGTGCCTTGTGGCTGCCGAGGGGAGGAGGGCGGGGTGGTATCGGATCGGGGGCACGTGTGTGTGCACGTGCCACAGGAAGTGGGCGACCACGCAAAGAAAGCGCCATCCCACCCTCTGCCCATTCGGCGTGACTCATCGGGGTGGTGTGCCCGCCCGTGCGGCTGTCCCCCCGAGGTCGCTGGTTCGATCCCGGTTTAAGCCCAGGGGGGGGGGGGGGAGAACAAGGTTTGCGCCCCACGATGCGCTGATAATGCTGAGGTATGAATCATTGGGGGGGGGGAGGGGGGGGGGGGGGTTCTTCAAAAAAATTTTGGCCGGGTTGATTTGCGGCGCGATTACTGGGACTTAGACTTGGACTGCCCTTTTATAAAGGCCCTGTCACGGGAGCCCCTTTCCCAACCCCCCCCCCCCCGCCCGAAAACCTTTTCTCGCTTCCCCAGCAGTTCTGCCGAGCTGCGCCTGGAGCCGTCCAATGCCGTGCTCCGCAGCCCGTGTACCAGCGGATATGTTGTTTGGGGTCACCACAGATGTACCTCCCAATGGGCGCGTCATGGGCGTTTCATAGCTTTGCATGACTACGACAATGCCCAGGAAACGCAATGAAACGCTCTGACGTGAGGTGCAGTGCCTCTCAAGTCCGGCAGACCGCCACGCCGAGGCACACTTTGCGGGGGATGAGGGGGTCGTGCAGAACCCGAGGGCCGGCAGCAGCATGGCACTTGGTGGGTATACGGGCGGCACAAGCGCTGCGGGGGCACCACGGGAGCCTCCGTGCGTCACAGGGCCTGATCGTCGACGACCATCGACGGGACTTTCCCCCCGGCGCCTTGGGCCAATGATGCGCCGGGCAATCATGTGCAGCCGGGGATGGCCTCGGGGGCTGAGGTCGCCGGGGATGCGGGCGGCCGCGTCAGAATGCCCGGCGCGACGCACTGCTCATCGTGTGAGGTAGCCCCCCCGGCCCCCCATGGGGTATCCCCCCCCGAACGCCCGACGGTCCCTTCAACCCCCTGGGGGGGGGGGGGAGACCGTCACCAAGAGACGCCCCCCCCCCCCCGGGGGAGGGGGGGTTGGATACCTCCCCACCTTCCCATGCGTCACTGATCCCCCCCCCCCGTAGATAAGCACATCCCTGGCCCGGGGTGTAGCACCCCTGAGGGCGCAGGACCGCCTCAGTAGCCCCCCCCCCCCTCCCCCGGGGGAGGCTGTTGGTGACCGCTCCTGCCGGGGGTCGGGGGGGACCCGCAGTTTCTTCGGGCATGAGGACGGGCCTTGCTGACCCGCCCGGGCCCCCGGGGGACGGGGGGGGGCTGGGCGCGAGGACCCGAACCGGACTGTTGGGACAAGTGACGCCCCGCCCCCCCCCCACCCGCCGGATGGATGTTGACACCCACGAAGGTACTGATCCCTGAGGCGGCCGTTTTCAATGGACCAGTCCGATCGATCCCTTTCAAAAGCGTTCTTGGCTCTGCGCGTGTCACAGCCGCACGTACCGCGGGGCACGTTGGGGTCTCGAAGGTACGGGACGTTGGCGGCAACGGGCGCGGCTCCCGTTGAGAGGCTGTCCAGTCGATACCGCTCCGGATGTCTTCAATGCACATGCAACGAGAACTCAACGCTCGTGGGTCAGGAATGCGAAAACAAATGCCGTACATCCCCCTTGGCGAGGGGTCGAGGGGGTTGGCATGACGCCGGGTTGTGTTGCTGTCTGCAGCTGGCGGCGCCTGGTGGCCTCTCGCCACTTACCCTTGCCGTTCCTTGAACCTTTTCCCTCCGCAGGCGGCGGTGCCCATCGGCCTCTCACCCCCCAGTGCCCTCCCTCCCCCTGCCTGGCCTATCCTCACCTCCCTACAACCCCTCCCTATGGGGGGCGCGCCTGAATGGGGGCAAAGCGGGGGCCTGGTCGTGCGACCCGGCCCCTGGGGCGGCCGGGACCGCCCGGTCAGGGCCCGGGAAGGCGGGGAGGGAGGGACTGCCCGCGACGCGGCGACGCAACACGGCGTTGTGCAGACGGCGCCTGTTGTGCCTTCGTGCCCGGCCTGGACCGCGCGGACTTCAGGACAAAGTGCCTCCGGTATTTGTGTGTCTGGACTGGCTACGGACCGACGTGGGTTGGCGGTTCAAGAGCGGCAGGCGGCCGTTAACCGACGGCGGTTGGTGCATAGCCGAGAGCGGTTGGCGGTCAACCGACGGCGGTTGGCAGTCAACCAACAGCAGTGACGGTGGTTGGCAGCTACCCGATGGCGGTTGTCAGTTAACCGACGGCGGTTGGCATTTAACCGACAACAGTTGGCAGTGAACTGACGGCGGTTGGCAGTCGACCGACGGCGGTTGGCAGTTAACCGACCGCGGTTGGTGCATAGCCGAGGGCGGTTGGTGCATAGCCGAGGGCGGTTGGTGCATAGCCGAGGGCGGTTGGTGCATAGCCGAGGGCGGTTGGTGCATAGCCGAGGGCGGTTGGTGCATAGCTGAGGGCGGTTGGCGGTAAACCGACAGCGGTTGGTGGGTCCTGAAGGAAAAAAAAAAAAAGGAAACCAAAACCCTCCTAAAAGACCCCCAAAGAGGGGGGGGGGGGATTCAGGGGTGTGTTTGCTGGGGGTCCCCCGGACCGCCGCGGCAGGCGGGCAGGCAGGGGGTGGAAGCCACACCCAACACCACCGCCAGCCGCGCCCTCAGGCAGTACACCGACATGTAGTAGAGGGCCCCCAGGCCGAGCGACTGGCAAGTGGTCCCGTGGAACGTGTAGAACCGCGCGGGGCCCCAGCTGCTCCCTTGGCCTTCGCCGGCCCCGGCCCCGTCTTCAGAGGACTGCACTGGCTCCAGGAGGATGTTGTACTGGAAGTAGTCCAAATCAAACAGGGCGTTGGGGACGGACAGTGGGGGCCACCTGCACGCACAGTGATGGGGCGCAGGGCTGTTCTGAAGGAGAAAAAAAGAAAAAAATAAAAGCCTTCGTAATGCCAACACAAGGACACAACACAAGGAAATCATATTAAGGAGCAATAGTCCATGGGGCTTCTACCCATTCCAGCTCCCAGACTCACCCAAGGGGCAAGTCACGCGGGTTTCTGGAGAGCTGCCGCCCTGTATGACAAGAGGCTCCTCCCTCCGTCCTTCGTAATGCCAACACAAATGAACGTTCATAGGGACGCTCTCTGCTTCATGGTCATGGGACCTTCTCTACTTCAAAGGTCGGCCGTGGGCGGTTGGTGGCTGGCAGTCGGCAAGGGAGTCCTTATGGGGAAAAAAGTGTTCCGAAACTGAGGTTTCCCAAAAAGACCGCAGGTACTACATGTGTTCAACCATTGGCCCTTCGGGGGGGAGGGGGTCCTCAAGGGGGCTCCAAAAAAAAAAAGTTCTTTCTAAAGGACCCCCCTGGCGATCGGTGGCGGTTGGCGGCGGTTGGCGGCGGTTGGCGGCGGTTGGCGGCGGTTGGCGGCGGTTGGCGGCGGTTGGCGGTTAGCGGTTGGTGGCCCCTGGGGGCTGTCCTGAAGGGCCGTCCTTAACAAAAAAGGATCCAGGTTCTTAAGGACAGCATTAATGGGGCGGGCACAATGGGATGTGCACCCAGCGACACGGGGCTGTATACGTGTGGGTCTAGGCTCCGGACTCCACCTCCCCTTCTGGGCTTCAGAAGCCACGCCATGAACACCATGAGGACTGGGCGCCAAACACCTCATCAGGCCATCATAGGGGGCGTTTTCGCACAGCGCGCGCACAGCGCGCGCACAGCGCGGGCACAGCACCAATTATTACGGTGATTATCCAGGTAACAACCCTGAAAACCACTCACCTGCGGAATCATGCACAATTAATTCAAAACTCAAAAAGTCAAACATCTGATGCTTGCCATGGGTCCCAGGGACCTGAATTCTGCCCCCTATAGCCCTGTCCACTGCAGCAGCCATTCAATGACGTCCTTTCAACCTTCTGAACTTACCGAACTCGCGGTGGTGGAGAACAGCCAACTTTTCGCACAGCGCGCGCACAGCGCGGGCACAGCGCACGGTACGCCCCCATAATATAGAAAGTCATGTGGCGAGGTACCTTTCTGTAATTAGTCTGGGAAGAACGGGGCGTGGGAGGGGTTTCTTCATTACTGATTCACTATCTCCCGCTCATTCCCAAACCCAGCCAAGGAGAGGGAAGGTGATCCACATGTAACCGAAGCACCTGGTTTCATGTTGCTTTTGAGTTTGTTGAGACAAGCGTAACCGCCTGCTCTCGGACACATGCAAACTGGTCAGGTTTCAAGGGATGAGGGAGGGAGGCAAGTACGACCGAATGGTTGGCTGTCGGCGCATCAGTACACCATGCCCCTGTGGTTCCATCCGGGGACAATGATGGCAGAGTCTAGCTGCAACACACACACACACACACACACACACACACACACACACACACACACACACACACACACACACACACACACACCAGTGGGCGGACGTAAGCTGCTCTTGTGCGCACTTAACAGACTTCCCTTTTTTGTTGGCTGTGCTAATGGTTTTTGCGGTGTTGTTGAGCTTCCGTGATTTTTTCAGGATTGGACATGTCATCGCGCTCTTGGAACAACGATGACACCGTTGTTGCCATCACAATCCCATTGCACCATGGAGCATGCCACCACTGACAACCTTCTGCCCTTGGGCTGAGAGGTTGTGCTGGAGCAGGAGGTTGGCAAAATGTACTGGATGTCCTTCTCTCTCCCCTTCTCCCGTTCTCCATAAGATTGCTGTATCTCAAAAAGTCACCCAAAAGCTGCTGCACGGGGCACCCTTTGACTGCGGAAATGCATCTGCATGCAACAGCAGATCACTTGCCACATATTCTCTACAACAGGCGAACAAGGAGCTGTCACCGAAGCGCCCTCGATCACAACACTGCCTCACATACGTGACGTGGGGCGCTAACAATACACGAGTACCCATTCAAATATGCGCGCAGCCACACGCCGCAGATGGGACAGAGACCTTTTCATCACATGGGCGGGCACTTGAAGCTGCTGACGGGTAGCCCCCTACAATAAGGAAAGATCGAGCAAAGGTCACCGGTGAGGCTTTGACTGTCAATGAGGCCAATGAACGGGCTGTAAGCAACGCGATGGAACCAAACCGGTCGCGGCTCTTCACACAGGGATTGAGGTTGAAGCGTCGGCTGTTGGCGTCCGCTGAGTGACGGGCAGGCAGGCCCAAGGCTGTTGGAAGGAGGGGGGGTTCTGGGCCATCGGGCTCCCATCCGATCCTCAAATGGAAATGGGCACACCCTCCCCACCTTCCCCGGGACCGCTTCCCTTGCGACCCGTCACCCAACCATCGGTCGAAAAAGGCGGGGATGGGAAGGAATGGGACACGCCCAAAATGTTCAAAATGGTCCATAACGGTCCAAAACGTCGCACCTGTGCCAGAAGCTGAATCATAAAGGGAGTGGGGCTGTTCTGAGGGAGCTCCATGTGGGCGTTGCTCCCTTGCCCGGCACACCTGAGGGATAGAAGTATGAGAGAACGAATAATGCTCGGCACGCCCCCAGCGCGCCCGGCATCCAAATCAATGTTCCAGCCATCCGTCCCAATGCTTTACCCCCGTCATACCGAGCTTGGGGCGCCCTTTTCACAATTGCAAAAGCACATCTCACTCATTAATGATTGGAAGAAGTGGTGGCGAGGGAGTGTAATGACAATATTTACCTCTCTTGGAATCATTGCCTGGTCTCTTGGGCACTAAAATAAGTGCCCAAGTTCCATTGTGCTGGGCTAGGTCAGAAAATCCCATACAGACACATGCTTCCAAATGGTTGGAGGTAGGACGCTGACCGCTGAAACTTTACCCGGCGCGCTAACGTTCAAGTGGGGCGGCCTGTTCGAATCTTGACACCCAAACGGGTGCGAAAACTTTTGGGGGCCTGGAAAGGGGGGGGGGGGGGCGGTGAGGGCGCACGGGGGGAGTGCTACAGGGGGGGGGGGGGTTCCGAGGGGCTATGAATAGGGGGGGGGGATCAAGCACCTCCGAACAGATGGGTATGCGGCCATCATCCCTACCTTCTTGGGGGCCCCAATAGTGGGGATAGACCAAAGTGGTTCCAACTAAGCATACTATGCACTACTCTTGAAATCCCCAACGTGAGCTGAGCATTTTGAGTATACACACATAGGGGGGATGAACAATTTTACTCCATACCATGTGCCCGGAAAAAATTCTTCGGCTCCTGTGGCACAACTACATTTCCCAAAAATCTCAAAATTGACAAAGACGAGTTCGAAAACTTTGAGGGGTCTGGAGGCGGCGGGGGGGGGGGGGGTCAAGATTCGAACCGGCCGCCCCCCTTGCTAGCGTTCCCTCTGTGTATCCCGGGGGGGGGGGGGGTCTTACGTGTCGGTCCGGAAACACCCCCCCCCGCCTCAGAAACCCGCAACTCACACCAACGGCGAACAATGAGGAGGGGGGCATCCAAATACCCGACGAGTGGGGCAGGGAACAGGATCGGAAGTCCAGCACAGAAGATGTGGCCGGCAACGCACCTGCGGGTCGCCCAGCAGCGGGCGAACTGCGGACGCCATAGCGCGCGTGCCGTTGGCTGCTTCCCGGCTGCCAAGGGCCGACCCAGTGGAAGTGGGTGCCGAACGAAGCCCTGAGGAACTCGAGGCCGTTGGGACCTCGGCCACAGCACCGACCATTGACCGTGTGGCTGGCTGTGGGAACCGGCTTGGCAAGGCAGGGGGCTGCGTGTGCGTCGCCCGGGGGCCGAGTGTCTGTGCCACACGAGGGGCAGGTTGGGAAGAGCCCTGGGGGCCCGGCTCTGGGTCAACATCATGAAGGAGGATGAAGCAGCAGAGGGTCAGAGCCGCCCCAAGAGCGATCAAGGCACAGAAAGAGGCCCCCTGAGGCATACGGACGCTGCATACTCTGCAAAACAGCAACAGAGCCAAGGCGCACCAGCCCTGAACGACGCCCGAGCCTAGTTCTGACTCACTGTAGGCCAAAGTGCTGGAGTGGAGACAGAACGCTGCGTTGGGGCCAGATCCGGCGTCCAGATGGGTGATCCGTTTGACGACTCCCAGGGGCCTTTGGGCCCCGGGACGGCCGATTTTCGCCAATTTTGGCCATTTTTGGGCGCCAAGACGCCCGATTTCGGTCAAACTTGGAACGCTCACTCGGCCCAACTTGGTTGACACAGGAGCGGGAAAAGGGTCAATTTTGGTCAAATTGGAGGCAGTTGGTGGACCAATTTTGGTTCATGTCGGGCCAGGCGTGAGTTGTCATTTGGTGACAAAAGTAAGTCCATGGGGAGCCATGCAGCACCAATGAGCCCCACCTAATGGTGTCCATGGGCCCCTTCAAGGGCTGTTTTCGGGCCATAACAGCCCATGTAGAGATTCAGGCAAAAATGTAAAGTTGCCATAGTTTGGCACATTTGAACTCCACACTAAATGCTGAGCAATTCCATCACACATCAGTGTGGGCATTGAAAAGTTCGACAATTTTCGAAACTTCATCATGAGGCCCAAAAAACCGCTGTTCCCCATGGGTGTAGGTTTTTGGTCTGTAGCGAGCAGGCGGGTTGTTGGGGGTGGGGTGGGGTTGGTGGGTCTGAACCTGCACTTGAATGGAGACTATGCAGTGAGTGCGTACTGCGCAAACTGCTGCTAGAGCCCACAAGGTATGCCCCTGAAACACATCAAAAATCGCGCGCACAGCGCCAATTATTACGCTGTGTATCCCGGGAGCACCCCTGAAAACCACCCACCTACAGGGGCCAAGTTGTTGCACTGTGTGGGCACTGCGTGCGCACTGCGTGCACCTGCCAGGAAACTCATCCAAGATCACCTGCCACCTGTCTACTAGCACAGCAAATCCGCAAAGCCCAGAAGATAACAACCAACACATGAGGGGGCACATGGGACGGAGATTCAGCCTTCTGGCCCACCCAAGCACCCACAGTTCCTACCTTGGGGGCCCCTCATCTAGGGATTTGGGGCTGATCCGTGATACTCTTGAGTAGGAAATGTCGTTTGTTGCTGTCCATCGAACATCCACGCTAGATTGGGCAAGACGAGGCGCGTAAGATCTCACCCTCGAAGCTCAGCCCCGGCACAAGGTAGCGGTTGGTGTGGGGCGAAACTTGTCGTTGGGCTGCGATACTGTCGGACCCTGCGTTCGTTTCCATGGTGTACATTACCGTTAAGATCCCGTGGGTACAACAGCTATCGCAATATTTGGAGGGGCAATGGGACTACCCTTCACAAATTCGCATCTTGTTGTACCTCACCCAGTTTTGTATTCGGTGCAAGGTTCGCTACCCCTTGTATGGCCCTTGGCACTGCGCACGCGCCACACGCGTGCTGCGTCAGGTGCTCCCCCAAGGGGCCAAAACTAGGGTTTAAGTATTTGCTGACATACAAACTGCGTGCACCGCATTACCAGAAGCATGCATGATCAATTCCACACAGCCTGGGTTGCAGAATTCAGGACCCTGGGACCTGTGGCAAGCATCAGACTAAAAAAAAAATGCCTGGTGTACTAGCAGGGGCTGTAGGGTGTACAATTCAAGACCTTGGGTCCCGTGGCTACTGATGGTGGAAAATGGCCGACTTTTCGCACAGGGCACACTGCGCGGGGTGCGCCCCCCTAGCCAACCCCACCACCAGCCTACCTGACCTTTAGCCAAGCCAACCACTAGCCAACCTGACCACCGGCCAACCATACCACCAGCCTGCCCAAGCACCATCAGCCCGTCTTGGGAGCCTTTCTCAGCGTTCTGCGGCAGGTTTTCTTGGGGGGCCCTCTGGGAAGTCCTTTGGCGCCCTGTCTTGACGACTCCTTTCAGCGGCACGTGTCGGTGGCTCCTCTCGGTGACCTTTCTGGGCGGCTCCTCTTCTTAGGCCCACCAAACTGCCCCGGGGCGCAGAAGGGGCTGGCTTATTGAGGCCAGGGGTACCGATCAAACAAGCGGGGGGGAATGGAGGTTCAAAATCATTGCTTTTTCCCAGTTGTGCACATGTGATTAAAACCAGCATCTTGAAAAGAAAGAAATACAAAGATACTTAGGACATGCGGGGCACGACTGTGCAGTGACGGACCACTAGTTGGCCAGTGGGTACCGAATTTTTCTATCGAATATTCCAATTTCGAGTAACTCCGGGTGCAAAACCTACACAGGAGGTCAGCAAAGCACAGGGGAGAGCAAAGCCTGCGACTGCACCCTGGGCCTAGCCCTTTATCTTGCGCAGGGGGGCAACGACGGTAAGCCATGCCAGGGGTGCAACATCCCCGGAGGCATCCAAATGGCTATGATTCAAGAACTAGCAGCAGGTGCCTCAAATGATTTGGGGTATTCATTGAGACGACTCTCCCCGGATTGACCCGGTGCGAGCAACCGTAATTGTTTCAGCTATATCAGCCAACAACAGGTAGCATTATTTGTATGAAGGAAGGACATGTGTCATAGAATCCCAACGGCACCTTCTATCTATGACACAGATGTGCATTAAAACACGGATTGGCAGCCACACTTGCTGCACAAGGGCATGGTGCATCGATGTGAGACACAGTCCCTCAAAGCTGTCATGGTGGCATGTCAAGGATGCATGTGCAAGATGGTATGGTGGGTGTGGCCGTGTCGCTCAAAGCCACAATGAACAATGCGGGTGCAGACCCGTATTGTACGGATGTGGGTACGGATTATGTGCTGCTCCAAGAGGGGAAGAGGGGTGGCTGTGTGCGATGACACATACAGCTCGTGAGGTCTGCTGAGTGGGGTCAGCAAGGGGGATAATGATGTTCATGAGTTGCGCCACATGCGTTAGCTGTTTGTTACGTCCATTTGTCTTTACATACCTGGGCTACTGGAATCTTGCAAAGGGTGGTTTGCAGTTGCTTGGGGTGGTGGTGAGCTTTGAGACAGAGGTTGTTTGGGGTACTCTGGGGGCACTGTGTTTCACCAGGGAGAACGGTTTTTTGCACATCACAGGTGCGCCGCAGCGCAAAAGCACTTCTCTGGGCACAATGCACACCATTTGTGAAGAGAAGAGGCCAGTCCATCGGGGGCGGGGTCATTTTGGGGCTGCCCGGCTACCAGGTAACCCACCCACCCACCCAGGCTGACCCACCCAACCACCCACCCAGACCCCAGGGGGGGGGGGGTTGGCACAAGGGGCACAAGGGGGAGGGGGGAGTATTGGGATGTACCCGCCAAAAAATCCAATTCTGCACTCATTTGGGATCCACACATATGTTGAACAATGGTCCCTCAACCACAATGTATCAAAAGCAGTGCTACTGTGGCCAGGGCCCATGACCCTGCCTGATTGCAGGAGCTAAGCCTGGTTTGGTCCAGAGGGTCTTTGGGAGGCGCGTTCTGCAAAATGACACAAAATGCAGAACAAGTGATGGAGCATTCTATTCACTTGTCGTTGCTGCCCTGAAACCCACCCACCCACCCAGAGCCCTACCCTCCCCCCCCCCCAGGGACTTGCTTGAGCGGGGGGGGGGGGGGCGGTCCAGGGGGGCCCCCCTGCCGGAACATACCCAATCCACAGGGAACAGAAAAATTATTGGAGAATGAACAACTGAGCAAATGGAAGTGTCATGTTGTTGGCCGTAAACAAGAGAAATTCATCATTGAATGTCAATTCAGGGTTCCCACATCTCACCAATACACAACAACTACAACAAGACAGGACATTCACCATCTCATGCCAAATGACGGTGATCTTTCTTGTCAGTCAGAATTAGACTCGCCTGAGCCGTTCGCATGTTGCCATTTTTTGTGCCACAGCAACAAACTCGCACAGTGTGGCCATCGGTACGCTTAAAAGAAGTGTGGCACATGCCTTTTGTGCCTCGTTGTAGGCTTTTTGTCTTTTATGACCGGTGATCCTATCTTTAAACCTAAAATAGAGCAGCGCGTCAATGACGTCTTCACGTTTTGCACGTGGCAATGGTGGGACCGGGGAGCTGAAATACACTGACAACGAGCGTTGGGGCATGGTAGTCTGGAAAACAAGGGATATGGAGCACACATGGAGCAATATGTACACAGTGTATGGCATGCGCCGAAGGCGCCGAAAATTTTTTTCCCATGACTAATGAATGTTCCCAAACCCCAGCTTTTCGGGTGCACTTGAGCTGAGGGGGAAGGGGGGGAGGGGGTCCACGGGAGGGGGGGATGGGGTCCAGGGGGGAGGGGTCCCCCCCCCTGCCGGAATGAAAATTAAAGCAAGTCCCTGCCCCCCCCCCCCCCCCCCCCGGGGCACTTGGGGCAAAGTTGCCCAAAACCAAACTAACCCACCCACCCACCCACAGGCCACAGACCCCCCCCCCCCCGTGAGACATTCCGTCGGGTTGTTGTTTCTTTACGGGGCCCTGGACATTCACCCGTTCTTCCCTTCACATGTTGCGTCGGGTCGCTGCTTTCTGTCGGCCGCTGCGGCCGGTGCTCTTGCCCCCCCCTTGGGGATGGGACCCACCTTCAGCAAAGGTCTGATCTCATCATCTGCCAATTGCACCAGCAGAATGGTGACACACCCCTTGGCTAGGTAATCGGCTGTGCAAGACGTTCCTTCACGGAGAACATGGCCCAAATGGTTCCCTCGCAGCCCGAGAAGCACCGAACGCATGGCACACAGCAAGACGTACCGAGCAAAGGCATGGGATGCACAAAATGACGGTGAAAGAGTGTGCTGTGGTGTGTGCTCAGGTGCAAAATGGGTTTTGTGTGCAACATTTTTCGGGCAGGGATAATTGACCTTCGACGGCTTAATGTTCCAGATTCAGGGCCATTCAGACAAGTCTCGTGCCAAACGATGAGGCAAGGTAGCAGCCACGCCCGCAGCCAACTGCGGGTGAGCCTATTATGGTGGTCGCTGTTGACCAAAACACTGCCCTCCAAAGTTCAATATTGACAACCATACCAGCCGGATATACCTTGAGGTGATCAACATCCATGGCTGACATTGCAAAAAGAAAAAACCCATCTGCATAATACATGGATCTTCGATGCAACAAATGCATTTGCACCACAATGCCCAAATAGTGTTGCCATGTACAACTGGAAATACCGAATAATCCACTCCCCTCGTTCAACTTGAAAAAGTCAAGGTGACGGTTGCTTTGCCTCACGGCCGGAGAATCAAGGACAACAACAACGAGCAAGGGGGCGGTAGTCTCCTTTCGGCCGTCCGCCGTGCTTATCGTAGCAGACCAGATTCCAAGAGGCTAGGAATCGAACCCACGACCGGTCGTGGAATCATAGCAACAACAGCAATCGGTCTTCGGTTAGAATCCTGTGATCCACCCCAATTCGATACTGCGGCGTTTTAAACACGCACCATTTGGTCAGGGCTGTCCTGAACTGATACTTCAGAAGGAGGAATGCCGCACTGGACCGAATGCTGGCAGTGCGACGACAGCGGGTGTGGGACGGGCCGTCGAATACTGAGGAACGAACGAGTGGGTTGAGCAGCAGCTGCGATGGCACTCAGCACGGCGGATGGAGCAATGCGAGGCTGGAACGGCCGAGCGTTTCTTTCGTTTCTTTCCAGAAGGGATAAGGACCCACTCCATTGTACAGAGGCACACACAGAGACACAGGGGCGGGGGAAAGGGCGCGTGTAATACTCCTTCGTCGACAGGCACAGTACACCATTTCCTGCTCCTTGACCACTTTACCTGGAACTCCCTGAGTGTACATTCCTGCATTGAAAAAGCGACATCGGGGCTGGTGAGGGGCAGGTCAAAAGGGGGGCGGGGGGGGCTTGGGTTCGCGTGCATGTGCCTTGGCACGTCTAATCATAATTAGGCAAACAAGTGTCCAAGTCCCCTCCCCTGCGGCTTCATACCCCATGTATCAAAAAGAAAAAAGAAGGAAAGATGAAAATTCGCGTTGGACAGTGTGCCTGGGGTCATTCTGACTGGCTCTGTGCGAGCGGGAACTTCAACCTCACCCCAATCGTTTTTTGCAGGAGTGCGCACAACGTGCCCGGGTGTGCTCTCAAGAATTTCTCTATTCAATAGTATAGTATATGCATCAAGTGGCATGCACCCCATACTGTTCGCGGCTTCCTGGGCCAGAGACCAGAAAGTGATGGTCACTGATGTGCCCTCTGCATACGCACTCAACAAGCACCACGCCAAAAGGGTTGGAACCCTTACATGCTGATTCTTTTATATTGGGGAACGCTTCTCCTCGTGTTACTTTTGTGTGTGTGTGTGTGTGTGTGTGTGTGTGTGTGATCTGTACTTTGAGAGGTGGATCCTCGTGCAGCGATGGGCAGGACGCCCCATTTGGCTCAGGTCTGCTGAGGCCTCTGTGGAACGTTGGACCCCCCCCTTCTGCGGAATCAGAACCTCTGTGGTTGGCTGGCTAAGTATCCAGTGTGTTTGCTCTCCCATGTCTCGTCAGAAAAAGCGGGTGGGCGACGTCCTCCTGTGTGTGTGTGTGTGTGTGTTCCGGTGAAATGCGTCTGCAGGAGGGAAAAGACGCCCCAGACTTCATGCGCTGAATGGTCTAAAACCCAAACGAATGCAGCATGCATTGGAAGGTATCACTGCGCTCATACTGAGTAGCCATGCTGCACCCTTCAATGCACTTACGGAGCTGATGCGCAGAAGCAAAGTCAAGAAGTATATGTCATGACTGGCAACCTCAGGAGCAGGAAAACCACGTTGTCTGCAACACAAAAGGAACTTTACGCGTTACATAATGGGACCCTGCAATGTTGAGCTGCGGAAAAAAAAATGAAAGGAAACTGCGAGCCATGATGTAGAGATGTGTGGGAACGTTAACAGCGTGTTACAAAGGGAGTTGCCAGTATGGTAGGGGATGTGGTATGGTGTGGCAGGCTCCACCAAAGGGGGATGCACGGCATGTGGTAACGTCGAAAGCTCTGTCCAGGACCGCGCCAGCTCCCATCTCCAGGGCCATGCTTTGTTAACTTGCAGTCCATCACGTGCACTGACCCAACGAATGTTGGCGTAGTATTCCAAGTACGACCGGAGCGCGAACATTGGATCCCAGAACTATGTACACTCCTGGGCTGCCATGCCATGTGCGCCGGACGCTTGTCGTGCCGTCACAGACAGGAATGTGGTTAAAGAGAGGTCACAATTTGAATGGAATAGGGCGTGGCTCGTGGGTGCAAGACAAAACAAACAGCGACAATCGCCGTTTGGCAAGGGCGGCAGAAAGATCGCTGGCTGTCCAGGCATGGAATGCGGGGTCCGCCAGGGAAATGGGATGGCAACAAAAATGAGCGGCACCTGCCCCGACACCCAGGGCCCCGTCCGTACCGATCCCACTGCGATTTGCCCATCAATTACGATCGAAAAGGAGGCCGGGGGGGGGGGGGGGAGCCCTTTGGATCTGAGTCTTTGCATTGTGTTTGCAGTTTCTGGGGATCTTGATATTTGCAGTGTACGGTCCACGCCGGCGCACATGCGGTGCATTCCGCGGCGTCGCAGGCTGTGCAGTATCCCCCTATAGTGTCCTGCAGCATGTGATACTTCCCCCATGGGCCCATGGGGAGGGGGGGGGGGATCTCCTGGACTACTGACGTCGCAATGATAATTATGAGATATATGCGTCAGCTGCTCGCGTCGACAGCAAAGAGGTCAGCTTGTCATAAATATTGTACCGTTTGGCAATAACTTTTGTCTACTGCTGGGGATCGTGCGTTTGAAACCAGCAGGGCACAGAGATCACTGCGACCAACAAATGATATGCAAAAAACAGGCCATCAAACCGTGAAATCGTCAATAATGGGGAGGGGCACCCACAGCCCTGAAAAGGTAAATGCCACAACAGCTACTACGCCAAATGCCACTACTACTACTACTACACACTTTGTCTTCACCAACCCATTTTGTTCTCAACTATAAGATTCTCACCAACCCACGATCTTGTTCTGGTCAACACACGTTTTCCTTCCAGCAAACAGTTGACGTTGGCCCCACTTGGCCTCAAACTGCCAGCAACCCCGCAGGGTGTGCGGGATGTGTCATCTCCACTTCACCGGGCTGCCGCAGGTGCTCACTGCCAAGCGGGGGCGCAATCTGCTCCAGCGTCTTCTTCTCGGCGTCCACCCCCCAAACCCCCTCCACCACCGCAGCCCCGAGCATCAGCAGGGCCCCGAACACGTAGCCCCAAACAACGTTGGGCCGCGGGTCCGTCGTCTCCATCAGCGCCCCAAACAGCAGCGGCGCCAAGAGGCCCCCGGCGGCCGTCCCAACGGCGTAGAAGAAGGCGATGGCCATGGCGCGCAGCTCCAGCGGGAAGATCTCGGAGACGGTGAGGTATGCCGCGGAGGCCGCAGGAGAGGCCACGAAGAACGTGACGCTCCAAAGCAGCGTCTGGGTGGCGGCGGTGAGCACGTCCGCCATGAACAGGGCGCCGGTGATCAGGATGAAGAGGCCCGACAGGGCGTAGGTCATGCTGATCATGCACCGGCGGCCGAGGGCGTCGAACCAGGGGCCGAGGAGCAGGGGGCCGAGGAAGTTACCCAGGGCGAAGGGGAAGATGTACAGCCCCACCTTCGACGGGTCGATGTGGTAGAACGTCTCGAGGACCTGCCGTGGGAACGTGGGACCGGGGAAGGGGCACGGGCAGGAGCGGGTCAGGACTGTCCTTAAGAAGAAAAACAAAAAGAAAAGGCTTCGTAACGCCAACAAAAACGAACGTTTTTTTTACGGGAACGCTCTCTGCTTCGTGGCCATGGGACCTCCTCTACGTCAAAGGTTGGCGGTTGGTGGCGATTGGCGGTTGGTGGCGATTGGCGGTTGGTGGCGGTTGGCGGTTGGCGGTTGGCGGTTGGCGGTTGGCGGTTGGCGGTTGGCGGTTGGCGGCGGTTAGTGGTTGGCGGTTGGTGGTTGGCAGCGGCCAGCGGTTGGCGGTTGGCAATTGGTGGCGATTGGCGGTTGGCGCTCGGCGGTTGATGGTCCCTGGGTGCTGTCGTTAAGAGCTGTCCTTAGCAAAAAGAAAGGATCTGGGTTCTTAAGGGCAGCACTGGGGGGGGGGCAGGCATGCACCAGGAAGGGGGGGGGGGGGGGGCTCGCCCCCCAAAATGGGGTCAGCGGTCTGTCCCGTTCCGCCGCTACCGCTCCTGTCCGCCGCATCCTGAGGCACTAATTTCAGTGATACATGCACCAACAGCTGAAATTCATTGCAATAGCAGGAACCACCTGTGCCACTGGGCTATCTAGCCCTGATTAAAACAATAAATAAATCTGTGTAACAAACAGTCAAGCTGAGTACCCATACAGAAACCACCGTTCACGGAGCAAACGATAGTTTCACAAAACATGCACCCAATCTTGACCCCATGATGCCAACCCCCGACACGAAGGCGTCAGCAGTGCCAGAAACTGGTCTCAGCCACCCGTATGCTTTCGGGAGCGCCGCAAGAGCCACACTTGCCTGAGGATTCTGAGGCATACGTACGTCGGCCTGTATGTTTGTCATGCACAACATGTTGACCCCGCAGCTGGTGGGCATTTGCGTGAAGTCAGTGGCCAGACCTGTGCAGGTGTGCCACAGTGCAGTATTCGTCTTTCTTCGGCCGTGAATCTCTCAGTCATGCTGCCGGGTTATCTGGAAATGGGTTGGCCAGAGATAGGTACACTCTTCTATTTGGCGTGTTTGTGCAGTGACAAGGGCCGCACGCGCACGCTTGGCCGCTCGGTCGCTCGTGTCACGTCATGTCATGTCATGTGTCATGTCATCACCCATCCATCCCCCAACACACTCACTCACTCACTCACCCACTGTCACTCACTCACTCACGCTCGCTCGCTCGCTCCCTCGCTCCTCTACACAGCAAATTGATATGATGAAACTACACACACATGTGGACACACCAGGCTGTAGGAAAAGAAGATGGCATTATAGAAGAAGGCCTGCGACAACATTAACGAAAGCCCTACCAACGTCTGGCGCTGGTACTGCCCAAACAACACTTTGGCGACAGTAACAAAGCCAATCGGTGGGATCTGCTGCACCGCCACACGGTACGTTGGGGGCTCCAGCTGCCGCTGCCCGATGGACTTGGACACGCTGACCTCGATGGCCGTCATCACTTCCTCTGCCAGCCGCTCTCGGCCGTGTGTCATTAGCCACCGAGGGCTCTCGGGGATGAAGCGCCGCACGAGAATGATGCACACACTGAGGATGCCGCCCCCCAGGAAACAGATCCGCCTGTTATAAAGTAACATGGTGTGCATGGGGGAGGGGGGAGGGGAGAAGGAAGGAGGCATATCAACCTCAAGCAACACTGCCATGTCACGTTTTGGACATGCGCAGCTGGCAGACAAACTGTGTGGAGCTTTGGAAAGAATGACTCTGTTTGACGAAGCCATCCACAAAGAGCTCCAGCAACAGCTTCACTCGGAGACGCATCACTGGGGCATATATTTGTGCTTTGCTTCTAGCACCCTCGGCTGGAATATCTCCCAATGCACTCGAGGAGTATGGGGGGGGCTCGGGGAATGGGGGGGGGGGGTTGGCATGTCACCTTGGTATGTTGTTCTCGCTGCAGCCGGCCGTGCCTATTGGCTGATCGCCATTGGCTGCCCTTCCCTTGGACCCTTTCCCTCCATAGGCGGTGGTGCCCATCAGCCTCTCACCACCCTGTGTCCTTCCTCTTCCTCCTTGCTCAATTTTTCCGTCTCTACTTCCCTTTGCTTTCCCTTGGTCAGTTGTGCCAATGGAGCCCGCGGACTTTCCCTGTTTCAGTGCTCTTTGTCGGGTCCACAAAGAGGAGGGCAACTGCCCTTACTGTTGGCCAGGTGCATCCAAGCGGTCATCCCAAAGCGGCAATGTGGGACCCAATGGTGGCTAGCCACTTGCGGGGTTTATTCCCCGCCGGCGGCACATAACAACCTTCTGCCTGTTCATTCCCGCACTCATTCCTCCTTGTGGCGAGCGCATCATGTACCCCCTATCCACCCCTTTATGACCATGGTGTGTGTATTGTGTGCATTGTGTCTGTTCCCATGCAGGGCGCGTGGGTGTGCCGGGTGGCGGGTGGCGTAGGGTGTTGGGTGGGGATGGGTGGTTCCTCCTCTGTGCGCTTGGTGTGAGGCGGTGTGACGTGGTGGGTGATGGGTGGCGTGGTGGGTGGTGTAGGGTAAAGGGCAGGGATAGGTTAGTGGGTGATGGATGGCGTGGTTGGTGGCACAGGGTGAAGGGCAAGGATGGGTTGGTGGGTGATGGGTGGTGTGGTGGGTGGTGTAGGGTGAAGGGCGGAGAAGGGTTGGTGCCACCTGGGGTGGTGGGTGGTGTGCAGCGTAGGGTGGTGTGCGGGAGTGTGCGTTGTTGTAGAAGTTGCCGGCTAGGCCACTTGCAATGGTTGGCCCCCCTCCTTGCGATGTGACCCCATGGAGCACATCTACATCGGAGAAGGTCGCTGCTAGGTGGAGGTTCGTATAGAGTGATGGGCGGGGGTGGGTTGGGCCACTTGCTGGTCCACGCATCCCGGCTTGTTCCAGGCGTGTGACGTTGTGTTGTGTCCCTTCCGCGAGGTGTGATTCCTCTCCCCTGCTCGCTTCCCAGCGCCAGCACACTAGGACTTACTACCATGGTCAGTCCCTCGAGAGCACGGCCCCCAGTTGGCTTGCGTTGCCAAATCGGGCATCTCGCTTGAGGTCCCATTGGACCCCCCGAGAAGAACTCGGTGCACATGTAGACTTCATCATTGGTTGGCAATGTAGTTCAATTGATTGTTTGGTTTTGGCTACCACCGTGGCAATAAAAGTGACCGGGGGTTGCCTTCTCCCTAGCTTTCGTTTGGCCTTGACCCTTGTTTTGCCGGCAAGAAAGTTCGCTGCGTGTTTTGATAGTCAGGGCGCATCCAATGTTGGCAACGGTGCTGTTTGCGTTGGGTGGGGGGTCCAGGGCCCGTCCGTGGCGATGCCTCCCTCCCCAACTTTCGTTCTTGCTACTTTATCACTGTGGGGAGCGGCTCCCCAATGTGAATCGGGGGGGGGGGGTCTTCATAGGGGGGCAGCTCTAGAGGTCCTAAGATGCAATGCCCCCCCCCACACACACATGGGGGCATCCAGCCAACAGGTAATTGCCCAAAGTACTGGTCTTTGGAGTCCACAAACGGTCCATAGGCACCAAAGGTAGCCACTCTGATTTTCCCCCACAGAGAAGGCAGGGGTTATGTAGCCACTTGAAGCATTGTGCATTATGTGGGTACTCCCAAAAAAAATTGCCCCTCCAAACCCCCTCTCCTGTTACCCCCCCCCAAGGGAGCCTACGGCCGACATTTCGTTGGAGGAGGGGGCATTGCGTCACAACCGAGGGGTCGCCCCCAGCCCCAGTGGCAATCTTGTGTGGGTGGGTGGATGGGTGGCTGGCTGGTTGATTGTGTGTGTGCACACGTGCGCCCAAAATAGGCAGGCCAATATGCAGCATTGACCCAAAAGCTATTGAGAGAGCCATGAGTGGCACTTCTGCACCACCGCTGGATTCCAGAGAAGTAGCCCGTGCAATGATGCAGAGTGGATGTAGTACACATGTCTTTGCTGTCTTCTGCAGTGTGCATAGTGCCAGCCTCAGTACCCGCGCATGTTCCGCGCATGTTCCTGTGAAGGCAAGGTCAGGCTTCTGAACTTAGTCTGAGGTGGCACTGGGGGAGTGCAAGAGGCAAACTCCTGAGAAGCTGTAGCCAACCCCATGAAACAGGCCGGGCTCCGTTGGCCGTTGCATTGTGCGGTTATGGCCCGCCCCCTCCCCCTCGGTCTTATGCCTGTGCCCCAAGGGGGGTAAGCCCCGCCCTCCCGAGTCCTGCGAAGCCACTCCTTGACAAGGACCACCTCTGCTGTCCCTAACCCTGAGATGGGGGGCGCCTGACAAGACTGGACGCCCCGATCTGCACGGGGCAGGGGGGTGCAGCACGAGCCATGCGGCCCAACGCTGCTCAATGTGAAGGCGGACCTCTGCCTCAGATCCTCCATGGGTCAAGTGGGTGTGGTCTGCAACAACACCACCGCGTATGCCACAGGGAAGCCGCAGGCTCGGAGTGGATGGGGAGGCAATAGGGCACGGACGCAGCAGTGGCCGAACCAAGTGGTTTGTGCTGTGGCGCGGGGGTCCACGGCACAACACTCTGCTTTGCAAATTGGGGGCACGGGGGCCTGCTTGCACCAGCGCCGCCATCCGCCCACCCATGGAGGGGCAGGTTGGTCCACCCCAGCCTCAACAAAGCCTCTGAACCCGCACCTCAACAAGATCTCTGCACCCAAACCTCCGCAGGTCTCTTTACCCACACCTCCACAAGGTGCCACTGGGTTCCAAGCGGACATGCAGATACATACCAGCCCAGCCAGACAGGCACCCACTGGGGGTTGAGGAGGACGAGGGACACGAGGGCCCCGCCCGCAGCGCCGAGCCAGTAACTGCCGTTGATGGCCAGGTCGATGCGCCCGCGGAGGCGCGCCGGGATCAGCTCGTCGACGGCGCTGTTTATGGCGGAGTATTCACCGCCGATGGCCGCCCCCGTGACAAAGCGGAACGCCTGAGGAGGGCACAGGGAGGCATGTCGGGGGAAGGACTCTGCGAATGCTGTACAGTCCCTGGCCTGTACAGCCTATGCCTTGACGTACTGGCCATCGGAGGAGGTTGCCTGCCCAGCAAGTCCCAAAAATGGGTGCTCTCGTCCGCCTGCGGATGCCATGAAGCTTTTCGGATGTTGTTCTTCGGCATATTTCAATTCCCCATTAAATTCTAGACCCCCAAAATATTTGACGAATGTATGTCCGTCAAATATTTGGGGGGTCTACACCCCCAAATATTTGACGGATGTGGATCCGTCAAATATTTGGGGGGTCTACACCCCCAAAATAATTGACGGATGTATGTCCGTCAAATATTTGGGGGGTCTACCGAGCATTTTTTGAACATACATGAGTGGAGGTAAAGGACTGTTGACCACTCACCATAGGTAAAGTAACAAAGCAAATCGGAGATTCTGGTCGGCACAAACGTGAACCTCCCAAAGGACCCAGAGAGCCTTACTGGTGCTGTAGGCCCCGCTGCGTAGGCGAAAAAACCGCCACTTCTGATGCAACCACCGGTAGATAGCTGGGAGGTGCGCCAGCTGCTGCAATGTTTTTTATTGTGCTATTAGGTGCTTGGCCAACTCTGTGCCCCACACGCTACCAATGGGAATGTCCACGCCAAGTTGGCGGAAGCTGCGCGTAGTGGGGATCGGCTGGCTAGCCCCATAGGAGCGCTGCCGGGGCATTGTCCCCCCTGTACGCCCATGAGCAGGATTCCTCCACCTAGACGTCCTACACCATGATTTGCAACCACTCCTCTATGTTGTATGCTTGAGAGCCGCCATCTCTAGGGCCACCATTTGGATCTCACCGGCGTACCCGGAGGACCCCATGGAACGAAAACCAGCTACTTGCTCTTTTAGCGCAGATAGCTTTGCTGGCCCTAGGTCATCCCGGTCAATCGCCGCCAACGCCAATGGTTGCGCTGCGTTGCTGCACACACCTCCCAACACGGCTGCCATGCAGGATGATAGTGAAGATGAGGCCATGCGACATGTACCTTGTGACTGAAGGTGTGGCAAGGATGGCATGGAAGTGATACTGGGGGGTGGTAAGTCCTGGGCATTTTGAGTGCACATAAGTGGGGGTAGAAGACTGTTGACCACTCAGCATAAGTGGAAAAAAACCGGGAAATTCCGACAAAAGGAACCACCCAAAGCCCCCCCGGGCCGCAGTGTTTTGTCCGGCCCCAACGTGTCAAAGAAAATATTGTTGCTTCTCATGGGCGTAGGTTTTGGGGCGTAGGTTGGGGGGGGGGGGGTCTGCGTGCCCACTTACACGGCTCGGCTTGTAGCACTCCTCTGCGGTTCCGCCCCCCCCCCCGTGAGCCGCCACAGCCGACAATCCCAACAATGACGGAAACATGGGGGCGTCCTCCTTAGACAAGGCCGGGCTTTGCCCTTGCACATCGACATGGTCGGTCCGCTGAATAGAATGCCCGGTCGCAGGCAAGTTGGGCCATTGTCCCCAGCAAGGTCCAAATCACAATCCGGCTGGTGCTTGGTGGCTTCCCGGTAACGCCACGCTCTCCAATGGCATAAAGTGCCAGCCAGCCATTTGCTTACCAACAGGGGGAATGGGGGGGCCAGGTGGCCTCTCTTTGGACCCACTCATCCTAGAGAGGGCTGTACGTATACGCGCGTTTTCGCTTTGACGTGTACATGTATACGTGCATACGTATACATGCATACGTCACGTATACATCACGTATACGTATACGCGTATACATGCCCTTCTGCACGGGTAAACGCCGTTAGCGGACCGTTTTTTGGGGAAGGAGGCCTTCAGCCCCCTTCCGAAATATTGTCTCTTCGCATCAACAACATGCCGACAGTGTCTACAAGTAGCAGGCCACGTGTCTACTTGTGGTGCACAGTGTCTACAGACTTTTCCCAGGTAAACATGTATGTGCACAGTGTCTACAAACTATGCACAGTGTCCATAGGGGGCGTTTTCACACAGCGCGCGTACAGCGCGGGCACAGCGCGGGCACAGCGCCAATCATTACGTTGTTTATCCCGGGAGCACCCCTGGAAACCACCCACCTTTCAGAAGCGTGCATGATCCATTCATAACAGCATCGGGGGTGCAGAGTTCAGGACCCTGGGACCCGTGGCAAGCACCAGACTAAAACAAAAAACCCCTGGTGTACCAGCCGGGGCTGTAGGGTGCAGAATTCAGGACCCTGGGACCCGTGACTACCGGTGGTGCAAAACAGCCGACTTTTCGCACAGCGCACGGTGCGCCCCCACAGACTATACTCGGGTAAACGTGTATGTGCACAGTGTCTACAAACTATGCACAGTGTGCACAGACTATATGTATACGCGTATATGTATGGGCATATACGTCACGTATACGTCGCGTATACATATACGCGTATATGTATACGTATACACGTATACACGTAAACATGTATACGCGTATACGCGCGTATACACACACATCTGGAACAATGGGATTGCGCGGGGGGGGGGGGGGGCAAGCAAGAAGCAAGAAAAGATCCAGAACCACCGGAGACAGGGCAGAAAGAAAATTGGTTTGCAGGGGGGAGATAGCATGGAAGCCCATTTTCCCAACCCCCCCCCTCCTTGGTCACCGTGCCGGGATGATTTCTAGGCTCACAAAGGGGGACTGTGGGGGTTCCTTGTACTTCCTGCTACTTTTGGGTGGTGTGTGGATTACTGGGAATCATATTTTTTGGGGTTGTGCCAACGGGGGTGGTACTGTTGTTTAAGGGTGCAAAAGGGTACAATGACCCCCGGTCAGTTCCGGCGGCCATGCAGCGCCCCACGCAGGCCTGTGAGTGGGTACGCTGAAATAGTCAAGCAGTGTCCTTTTTTGGGGGAGTTTGGGCTTTGGGCTGCGGGTCCTGAACTGTGACTGTCCCTTCAGGACAATTTGAGACAAAGCCAAAGCCAAACCTGCCAAAACAACATAAGAAAGGGTCTCGGCACGGAAGCCCATTTTGCCACACCCCCCCCCACTCCCATCTTCTGAGGGTCCCGTCCCCCGCCCGCAGAGCAATTTTCGGGTCGCCCAGGGCAATCACCAGCAAGGAGCTGGGTACTTTCCGATGGGTGACCAATCACAACACAAAACAAAACAGACAGTCCCATGACCGCGCCCACCCCATGTCCGCGCCCATCCCCACGCCGCGCCCGCGCCACCGCGCAATGCTCAGGCACACCCAGAAGCTGATCTTCCCCCACGCGAACCCGCACAGCACGGCCCCAGCGACGTAGATGGCCATGGTGATTAAGAACAGCCTTTTGCGCCCGTGCCGGTCCGTGAGCCACCCGAACACGAGCGCACCCACGATGGCCCCGGCGATGTACGCCGTCCCGGACATGCCGATGTCCCACCGGCTGAGCCCCAGCGTCTCCTGCTTCTCCAACGTGGGCCCCAGAGACCCGACGATGGTCACCTGCAGTGCCGAGTGCCGGTGGGCGTTCGGAAGATACAGCACCAGGCGGAGTTAGCGCGCACCTGCGCACACACGACGGCCCCTCGCGGTTTTGAGGGGCCGTTTTGAGGCGCCATGCGGGCACGACACGGACGCGTTCACGGAAGAAGCGCATGCACACGATGCACTCGGGGCCGCAGCGCTGTGCGGCTCCCACCTCAGTCCCCCAGTGGCACAGCGGTCGTGGGGTAGTGGGGCTCCCATTCAACTTTTGACTGCCATGTGGACCCCCTAACGACGGGCGGGGGTCGCAGGTTATGTCTCCGGGTACTCCCGACCTGCTCCTGCATGGGCTCCGGCGGTGAGGACCTGTTTTAAGGGGGCGTTTTTCGCACAGCGCGCGCACAGCGCGGGCACAGCGCGGGCACAGCGCCAATTATTACGGTGATTATCCAGGTAACAACCCTGAAAACCACCCCCCTGCGGAATCATGCACAATCAATTCAAAACTCAAAAATTCAAACATCTGATGCTTGCCATGGGTCCCAGGGACCTAAATTTTGCCCCCTATAGCCCCGTCCACTGCAGCAGCCATTCAATGACGTCCTTTCAATCTTCTGAACTTACCGAACTCCCGGTGGTGGAGAACAGTCAACTTTGCGCACAGCGCACGGTACGCCCCCTAAGGCCCACATGCATTCGCTGAAAATTGCAAATTCTGGGTGATCTCTCCGAAAACTGCCGTGTGGTCTTGGGCAAGTCTCTAGTACTCGTGCAGTCGTACTGGAGGTACAGCGCAAGAGTGCAGTCGTGCAGCAGCACAGCTGTACAATGGAGCAATGGCCTCAATTGCGGTGTTACCACTGAGCTGCTGCACGACTGCCTCACAGCACTCCACAGTACCGCTGTACCACTGGACCACTGACCCAAGGTACCACCGTACCACTCTACCACTTCAACACTGTACCACAGCCGTACCACTGTACCGCTGAGCACCTGTACCCCCGCACCAGTGAACAACTGCAGCAAACATTTCCAGGTTTGGCTTTGAACACGGCTGAATCACAGCTCCAAGACGATCAAATCCCAAACCGGAGCCCGAGTTTACGCTCCTGCCATGAATCTTCGATGAAATTCATTGTAGAGTGCCACCCCCAAAACTACACACACACACACACACACACACAGGAGCACGTCAGTGACTGCCAGGTCAGGTCAAGACCTCAATGAAAGTAAGAATTGACGATCAGAACACCAAACGGGTTCAAAACCCCTGGTACACACACACGATTGTCAACCAACAGACAAGTACAACGCGACACAACGCTACACACACACACACACACGTTGGGAACCGCGAAAACAAGAGCAAAAGCACAAGAAAAGCGCTGAAAGAAAACTCCTCAGGAGCCGCAGAGCAGCCCTAGACGTCTTTCGGTCTTTTGATAGAGGTGGCAATGTGCAGCTCTGGAAAATGGTTGCAGTACTGCCCTTTGCGCCCTGGCCTGCACCCACATCACTTGTGCTTTAGCAACGGACCATAAATTCACCCATGGAGGAGTTCGTGCACACACACACACACACACACACACACACACACACACACACACACACAGAGAGAGAGAGAGAGAGAGAGAGAGAGAAACGCGCGTGCGCGCGCGCACGCACGCACGCACGATGAAGAAAGTCAGCAACGAACAATCATGTGTACATTCTGCTCCCAGCGACGAAGGCTCACACCCGATCGCAAAACAATGGGCAAACAAGCACCGGTCGTAGGAACACAAGCCGAATGCCCAGATCTCGTCAGGTATGGGTCAAGACAGCCGCATGAACCACATGACCAGGTCCCGCCTCACACAAGGCCCGCACGCACGCACGCACGCACGCACGCACCTCCAGTCCATCCAATATCCACGTAATCCCAAGCGAGAACACGACCATCGCGTGCCAGTTGCTCCAGGGCAGCCTGTCCAGGCGGCCCGGGATGTCGGTAGTGGGGCCCTCCACTTTGCCTCCCTGCGGGTGAAGGCACGACTCCCGATCCGTGGCCGGTGCCCACTCGCCGCTCATCCCCGCGGGGTCCTGCAGCAGCGGCGGTGTGATCGCGCGGCGCTCGGCCAGCGACTGCCGCGCGGGGGGCTCCAGCTCCGGCGGTAGGTCTTCGGGCTTGGCAGGAATGCAGTGCGCGCACGCGGCCGCCTCCTTCACGACGCTCTCCGCGAAGTCCCCCTCGGCCCCGACCTCGCAGCCCTTCTGCGCGCGCAGCACGCGGGTCGCCTCCTGCACCGAGAACAAGTACTTGTCCGGGACGCCCACTTCCGTCCGCAGCCACGCCTGCCCCCCGCAGAAGTCCACCGTGAGTGCCGCCGCCAGCGCGCGCTTCCCCGCCGCGTTCCCCTTGAGACACGTGGCGAAGTGCTTGCGCAGCCGGTCCTCGCGGAGCGCGCGACGCGCCAGGGCCTCCATGAACTCGTCCCGGTCCAGCCCCTCATCACTCGGCACCTTCTCCCGCTCCTTCTGCTTCTGCTTCTGCCGCGACAGCGGCGTTTCGGTGCTGCCGGACGTGGCGCGGCTGTCGGGGTTGAGCTGCGCCTCGTCCTCGTGCCCTTCAGTTTCGGGGCTGAGGACCTCCGGGTCGCTGCTCTTGTCCGAGTCCTGGTCGAACTCGTGGGGCTGGGGTTGTGCATCGGATGTCTTACGGGGGCTTGGGTTCCCCGACATTTTGCACGCGTAGTGGACGGTCGATGCCCCGGGTCCCTCAAAAGTCAAGGACCAGGGGGGAGACGGAGCAGACACTCACAGAAACACGCGTTTCAGTGGAGGGGTCTTGGTGCGAACATCACTGGAGCTGCAATCTGTCAAATGCGCATCAGCTCCTGCCCGGATGATGCAGCGGATTGCAAAATGGTTGGCTGTGTAGAGAAAAGGAAACGATCATGGGGAAGCAAATGAGTTCGGGAGGAAACTGCATTGATGGCATGCCACGGGAAGTTGAATTTCCCAGATTCGATGCTCCACATCCCAAATCCCAAATTCAAAATCCCACATCCCGAATCGTGGACTGACTTCATAAAATCTGGACTTTTTTGACGAAATGCCCATGTCGTGCACCGTTCTTCTCTACTGGTCCATTTTTGTCTAAGAAAATCGTCCTGTACATCAGTCAGCGCATGAGTTGAGCTTTCCGAACCATATCTAAACTTGATCCAACAATCAGAGAATTGAAGTCAGAGGGAGATCCTTAAACTCAGCTATTCAGAAGGGCTGAAAATGGTTCGGCACCCGTTTCCGCCTCAGCATTTCAAGCCCATTCCCCAGCCCACCCCCCGCCCCTTGCACCATGATCAGTAATGTTTCACAGTTTGAGCACAGGGTGGTCGTTTGATGGTGTTGAAGGGTGAAATAACGGGGTGGGGGGGCGGCGTTTGACCAGGGGCTGGTTGTTGTGCAAGACAGTTGTGTGCATGGGCTGTTTTTATATTATAGACAATAGAATGCCACTTTCTTGAAGCAATTTCTGCCAACCAAAATACTTACATGGACCGGCCTTCTACCCAAAATGTATTCCACTGTGTGTCCACTGGGTCTCTACCTCCTGCCAAAGAAACTAGCAATCAACAACTGCTTGGGAACGAGCATTGGAATGGCCTTGGGTTTGGGTTTGGGTGCATGTAGCGGGGCAGCTGGTGGAGCAAAATCACCTCGAAGAGAGGTTGTCAGATCCAGCACAGGCGTGGGCACCATATACCCCCCGATTTGGGGCCATTCAGGTAGCATACCCCAATGTATGATATCGGGTATCTAACCACTTGTAAAATCATCAATTTGTGAGACAAAATTATCCCCCAATGAATTTGTCAAATTTGACCCCTCTACCCCCCCCCCGTTTCTGGGTACCACTTTGGGGGGGGGGGCACCATGCATACCAAACATGGGGGGTGATGGTTTTTTTTAATGTGACACCCACCATTTCAATACATGCGAGGCACGCATGCACATTCTCAGGTGTATGTTGCAGCTGCAGTTTCACGATGAAGTGTTTTACACTGATTTGGCTCTTTTGATGAATTATCTATTTGGTGCGATGTTTTATGCTCTAAACAAATGCCAAAACGATTTTTGACCATGTGACTCATGTAGTCACTTGTGATGAATAAGCAATGGCCTTCAAATTCACAGAAACTCAATGCAACAATGGGATATCACAAGCGTGGTCCAGTGTGCGCAAACCGCCTTCGATAAACCACCATCGAATTTTGGTCTTCCAGAAATTCAACTTCGAATGTCAATTTTGGGTGTGTTGCAAACGTCATTTGTGTGTTCACTTGTGGAGCATGGAAGAGTGGGTTGAAAAATGCTTGGAAAGAAAGTGGGAATTACATTCAAAGCACCTTGGTCTCTACTTTCGGTGGTGCTTGGCTCATATGCGAGTGACAACTGGCAACTTGGTAGCAACTTGAACTGGTTACAAGGTCTTGGCAGGCACACTCAATTATTAGAAGCCACCATGAACCCCTGAAAACGCATGCTGCATGGAAAATCGAAATTGTACTACTTGATCCTAGTAGTTGCTGCATGCTCAAGAGTCCACATGCCACATCCTATACCACAAACCTGGGATGTGGTATATGGGATGTGGGCAGGGATGTGGGTGTGGGATGCATGGCATGGGAGGGATGTGGAATGTGGGGTGTGGGACATGGGACGTGTGATGTAGCACATGGAATGTGGGGTGTAGGGCATGTGATACAGGATCTCAGATGCAGGATATGGTATGTGGGCCGTGGCACCTGGGATGCAGGATGGGATGCAGCATGTGGGATGTGGGGCATCCCACGCCCCGCATCCCCCATCTTGTGCCGAAGGGGGGCCGAAGGGGGACCAATGTTACACAGGAACGCACTTTCTCCAATTTCAGGTTTGAGACCCTGCTTGAGACAGGGGTGGTGTAAACCTGATTACGAAGAGGTATGGTCTCTGGTTCGGGTGCAGGAGGGCTCTGCCATTGTGGAACCGCAGCTGCAGAAGCAGCCGAGTTTCCGCAACAGTGCAGAAGCAGAGACCAGGGGCAGAAGGCAAACAGCTGCAAGAGCTGCCAAAAACAAATCTGCTGAACGGCGCTGCAGGGTCGACCTGGCGGCTCCCCTGGACATGCGCTCGCAGTCAGTGCCATGCAGTGCCTTTCAAAAACCTTGGGTTGCATTTCTTTTTTGCATCAGCAAATGGATTGTGCTTGCAATTCTGATTGTGCTTGCAGTACAGTAATGCAAACTTTGTGCTGGTGCACCCAGCAACATGCTGCTGCCGCTGGACACCCAAGAAATACAGAGCACAAGAGTACAGGTGGGTTCTGCCCACGTCCCATGCCCGATGTCCCACATTCCACATCCCAGGCCCCACATCCCACGTCCAACGTCCCAATTTCACATCCTGTGCCTCACGTTCCAGATCCTGTGCCTCACGTTCCAGATCCTGTGCCTCACGTTCCAGATCCTGTGCCTCACGTTCCAGATCCCAGAGACCAAATTTCCCACCACATTGATGGGGTGCAAATTCCACAACTCCAAACCATTCAAAAAAAAAAGAAAGTTGTGTGTGTAACTCAATAATGCAGGCGCTAGGCAATGAATAGGTCCAATATTACTCCCACGTGCCCTATGGCAGGTCCCATGCCCCACGTATCACATCCCACGTCCCAGGTATCTTGTTGCTGAAAGAGATTGTCCAATGCATCAATGTGCAAAGGCTTGCAGAAGTAGGTGGGGATGCAAGTCCGTGGCTTCCGCTCCCTCTCGCGACAGAATAAGCCGCTATGCCTCATCAAGCCCTCTTCTTGGGAGCCTTTCTCCCCTCAATAGCAAACCGCCTCTGTAGCTGCGGGCAGTCCTCCATGATGGCTGGTTGATTACCGTTAAGTATGACCGGCACCTTGTGCCCATGTCATTTTTATGTTGGGGGCGGGGGGGCTTGGAAGTTTGTGGGTCAGAGTGGTAGTGTTTGCATCACTGCTCAAGATTGCCGCCTTCATTGTCCAATTGCCCAGTGTTGAGGGGGTTAGGGAGGGTTAGGAGAGTTGACCGTATTGTGCTGAAAATCAGCATGGACACGTGTGTTGCAGAAAGGGGGCAGGAAACCATCGAGGAGGGGGCAAATGGCCCTTAAGCTCCGGGTCGCTGTTGTGTAGGGGCGTGAGCTGCGAAGTTACCCAATGACCCAATGAAAGACATTGTCGTGGCACATGCGCAGTGAAGCGTGGCGAGCCCCAGTGTTTTGGGGCGTTTCTGGGTTACTGTGATACTTTACGGGGTAGAGTGCCATTTGCACTTTGGCTGGAATAAATCAGGTGTGCCGGTGGATGCACAAATGAATCAGCGACGGCACCCAGCGAGCAGTAACAGTACTGAGGCCCCAGGAAGACATTTTTGTCGTCGATGGTGATTGTATATTAAGGTCAGGGTCAGGGTCAGGCAGGGCTGTACTTGGGGGGGGGGGAGGAAAAGAAGAAATTTCGCAACACCAACAGAAACCAATGTTCACAGGGATGCTCTCTGCTTCATGGTCATGGGACCATCTCTACTTCAAAGGTTTGCGGGTGGCGGTTGGCGGTTGGTGGTTGGTGACGGTTGGCGGTTGGTGGCGGTTGGCGGCGGTTGGTGGTTGGCGGTTGGTGGGGGTTGGCGGTTGGTGGTCGGCGGTTGGTGGCGGTTTCGGGCTGCACCAGCTAACAGCTGCCGAGGTTGTAGCAGATGGACCGGGGACAGCGGAGCTGCTGCAGCAGACGGACAAAGGGACTGTGGACAAATCCTAAATTGATGACCAATAGCCGGAGTCCGGCCGAGGACGCCGCGGTGCGGACGGACGCTCCCCGGGGTCTGCGCGGTGGCCCCGGCGGTACTCCAGATTTGCGAACTTGCCGCGCTCCCAGTTCGTGGCCAGCACCACCTGGTCCTGTGCGTAGTCCAGCTCCAGCGATTCCGCGTACCGCTGCTGGCGTCGGTCCAGCTGCACGTCGTCCAAGACCAGCCCTGCAAAGCCCTGCAGTGTAGCGCACACCTCCGCGGACCGTCGCCCCAGAACGCGCGATGGCCCCCACCCATCCCCAGGAGCACCAGTCACCAAGTGAAGCCCCCCAAACACACACATACACACCAGGGTGACTCTGCACCAGGACCCATACCCGTACCCGTACCATGTGTCTGAATGCTTGCTCGTACTTTGTGTGGCTTCTCACGGCTTCCTGGTGGTTCCCGGAAACTCGTGGATGTTTGTGGGTACATCCCGCTGGTTTCTGGATGTGTGCTGTCAATGCCCGGTGGTCTCTGGACAGTTGTCCAGAGTGCTCCCTTGTGGGCGGCCTAGGAGCCTAGATCCGGTTTTTGGGGATGCCACATCCACCTTCTCCAGCCGTTTGATGTGTGCATGCTCATGGTCAACAGAATACACACACACTCTCTCTCTCTCTCTCTTGTAGTATACAATACAGTACAATACAAACCGTGGGTGCACACACACTCTCTGTTCGACCAAAACAGAAGTGCAAAAGAGAATTTCTCTCACTCCAGAACAGATGCTCTGGAGTACAGGGGATGCAGTCAACAGCAGGCAATACACAGGCAAACCAGGGTACAGCCCAGCTCTGACTAACACATACATGCACGGTCGTCAACAAACAGACGAGCACACCGCCAAGTCCGGATGTCAATTCCTCGTCAGCTGGTCATCAAACAAGACTCAGCATGTCCAACGCCAGTGGGCGCCTTTCTGCACACACACACACACACACACAAACACACACACACATATATGGCTTATATGATCCCCGCCCCCCCCCCCCCTCTCTGCCCCCCCCCATAGGGGTCCAGAACCAGGGCCGGCGCCAACGCTTCGCGCCCCCAAGTATCTTATTTTAGCACAAGTAAACGCCCTTGGCATCCCGTTTTCCGGATGAGGGCCTTCGCCCCTATCCCAACTATTGGCACTTCGCGTCTACAACAGGCAGGGAAGGGCTACAATAGGCAGGCAGTGTCTACTTGGGGCAGACAGTGTCTGCACACTATCGACCGCCTAGCCCCTATATACGGGTAAACGATGTTAGCGGACCGTTTTTGGGGAAGGGGGCCGAAATATTGCCTCTTGGCGTCTACAACATGCCGGCAGTGTCTACCATGGTAGACTACGTCGAGCAGATAGTGTCTACATGGGGCAGACAATGTCTACGGACTACAGACCGCAAGTCCTTTAATCCATAGGTAAACGGGTGGGATACCTGGGTCAACGGTGGTAAAACATCGTATTCTTGCATTTGCACGGGGCACTACACGCCCATGCGGGTCCGAAGACCCGCATGGGTTCGGACCCCCATGGGGGGGGGGGGGGTTGGATCCTAGTAACAATGATGTCATGCCCTATTCTTAGCCCTCGCGGGCCCTTTGTAGGGGCAAATAGCCACTAATAACCATCCAATGCACTTCTGAAACATGTTTTTTTGTGCTTCCCGGCCCCAAAATAGGGGGGGGGTCCCCACACCCCTCCCCAAGCCCCCTTTCCGACCCTGCACTCTGGTAGGCATACTGCCCTACATATGCCATATATATATATAGATATATATATGGTATATATGATCCCTGCCCCCCGCCCCCTCTCTGCCCTCCCCCACCCTTGGGGGTCCAAAGGACCTCCCGGGCAGGGTTGAAGGCCCCAAAGATGCAAGAATACGATGTTTTACCAATGTCCGCCACCCCGTTTGACCCCCTTCCCAAATTTTGTCACTTCGCATCTACAACATGCCGGCAGTGTCTACCATGGTAGACCGCGTCGAGCAAACAATGTCTACATGGGGCAGACAGTGTCTACAGACTACAGGCCGCAATTCCTTTGATCCACGGGTAAACGGGAGGGGTACCCAAGTAAACGGGGTGGCATACGGTGGTAAAGGTTCATATTCTTGCAAATTGGGGGCCTTCGGCCCCACACAGGGCGCGCAGGGTGCCCCGTCCGGGGGGTTCTTGGGACCCCCAAGAGGGGGAGGGGGCAAACATAGGGGGGGGGGGGCGCAGAGCTCTCATATACCAAATATACATACATAAATAAAGTGGGACACATCAGTTTTCGTTAGAAATGTGCAAGCAACCCCCTATGTGACATTCCGTCAGGTTGTTGTTCCTTTACAGGGCCTTGGACAGTCACCCGTTCTTCCCTTCGCATGTAGCGTTGGGTTGCTGCTTTCTGTCGGCCGCTGCGGCCGGTGCTCTTGCTGGTGTTGTTTCCGCGTTCACGGAGCCCAGTAGTTGGTGTGTTGGGGCTGTGCCGAATGTGGCATGGTGTGCCGTTTGCGCGTTAGCGGCGCCCAATAGTTGGCGTATTGAGGATGTGCTGGTTGTTGCCAGCGTCGTTTGACTGTTTTTGCTTCCACGCGCCTCTGTCCACAGGCCGTCCATAGCCTGGCTCGCTGTGGTTCTGTGGGCGTGAGGCCCAGGTGCGCTGTTCCTCCACGTGTTGTCCCGGCCATCCACCATATGTCCTTTTCCCCCTCATGGCTGGTCTGCCCCTGATGGGCTCCCGCTCTTGTTGTGCAAACAGCCCATCTGGGCTGCGGGAGACACCCCCCACCTGATGCCGGACGAGCAGGGGTTGCACTGGCACCCGGTAGCGACGGGGCTGGCTGGCCAAGCCATCCCCTTTGTTGTCGCTGCCTCCCATGTGCACGCTCTCCCATCCCCTCCATTCTGGTTCTCTGTTCCCGCTGTTCTGGTTGCCTCTCCTACCTTGCTGTGCCCCTCCTCCTTGTCTGCTGTGCTCGCCCTCGTCCCTCCTGGTGTGGCTCCCGCGTTCTGTGTGTCTGTGTTGCTCCTCCCCCTGTCTGTTGGCGCTCCTGGGTGCTCCTTTCGGGCACCCACTCCTGCCCCACCCGCCTGCCCCCCCCACCGTACGAGGATTTCACATCTATGTACGACGTGGACTGTCCCGTGCGCGGTTGGCTGGTCACGGCCCTGTTGCCACCCCTGTGGCGGGCACCTCCCGGCGCGCGGGGCACAGCCCCAGCCCTTGTGGAGTACGTGGGCCCCTTGTAGAGGGGGGGGGGTGTTTGCTGATGGTTCGCTCGGCGTGCGCCGCATTTGGTGGTTGCTGCGGTGCTCGCACCTCATGGTTCCCTTGTGTATTGTTGTGTGTGCTGTTGGGGCTCGTCTCACTGCCGTGTGTGGGGCGGCTCTGTGCCCAGTTGCTTTGCTGCTTGCGTTCCTCCCAATTTCAGGCTCTTTCTTCTTCTGCTGGCACGCTCACCGCTGCTGGTGTGCGGCACCGGGGGGGCAGCATGTCGCTCCCTGCCTCCCATTGTGGCTGTCGGGTTGTCCCACTTTCAGTTGGGTGGCACCACGCACTTTTGCACATGTCTCCAAATCTACAAGCTGACCTGTCACTGGTGTTTGTTGGGGTTGTTCTGGGGTACCCCCCCCTGGACCGTCCAAGGGGCCGGGACTGCCCAACAGGGGCAGCAGGGTAAAAGCCCCCTGCTGTGGGATGCAGGATGCTGAAGCAGACCCTTGTGGCGCAACGCAGCAGCAGCACAAAGCAGATCAAAAAGCTCTTCAGCGACATTTTTCCAGGCACTTCTCGAGAAAGACCCCGAATGCACTGCACGGAGGATGCGCCAGATTCTCCCTCTCCATCTTCGTACCATACAGTTCGGACTTGGTTTTTGATTTTCACTGACACTTTGGTTCTTCTGATTTCATCCTGCTGTCCACTGCATTGCACTTCTGGTTATTCATGTGTGCATTTTTGTGACTGTGTATAGAGTCTATTGTGATTGAGTGGTTGGGATTACTTCAGGGTCTGTTCATAATGGCAGGTGTCACACTGTTACTGTAACCCCCCGGTTGATGAGGAGGTTCTGGGCGCCCCAAACGCATACGCCTCAAAATCCTCCCCATGATACCCTGATCGCCCACGTCGGGCATGAATTCTGGGCCGAGTCCCTTTCCAATGCCCGTCTGGAATGCGCCATAATCGGACCACGCCTGACTCATTGCTGCGGTGGGAGGTGCTCCAGGGTCAGAGCGGGCGAGAAGCCCAAGTGGGCGAATGGGTGACAAAAGTGGGGCTTACGGAGAGCTGACAAGGATGGGAGGCATCAAGTCAGTATCCACAGTCCATGGATAACCGACCTCAGCACAGCGAACCCACCCCCTGAAACAAAACAGTCCACCAAGCGGTTGTTTTGGACCACCAAATCTGTTTCCGCACGGTGGCGGGCCGTGGCACTACGGCGCGTGAAGGGGGGATTGACCCCTATTGCCGGGGAATACACCCCCCCCAATGCGCCCCTTCTGTCACGCCCACACGCCCAGACCCCTCATGCCGGGCACGGCACCTGGGCAATCATGGTGTCCACAAACTGCTTCCCCGCCCACTGCAGATGGTCCGGCTCTTTGGACGGGCTGATGAGGGCGAGGATCTCACGGACATCGTTCGTGGGCGCTGGAACGCCGAAGGGCTTGAGGTATAGGTACCGCTGCAACCGGTTGCACTTCCACAGGACGTACGCCGCCACCACCACCCAGTCGTGGGTCTCGGACGCATTGACCAGCTCGCAAAGGAACATCTTGAAGTAGGTCTCGGGGTCCTGCGCAGGCCGACCGCAGGGTCCGGGCAGCAGCCGAGGGAGCCCCACCGTTGCTCAGCGACTCGGAGGGGTGGGGGATGGAGCAAAAGGGTCAAGCAAACCGGGCCCATTAATGGCTCTGTCGGAATACACTTGGACGAGTTTTGTGGAGGAGGGAAACCGTCGTACTGTCAACAGCTGAGGTTGAGCAACACGGCACAGAGGCTGCCGGCTGTACGTCCGGCTGTCAAATGGGTCAACAAAGAGGCATTCCTTGCCCCGCACGCAGGGATTTTAACCCTATGAACTGCCCCCACATGAATGCATGCACAGGCAAAACATGGTGAGGCTTCAATCCAACAACGCGGCCCAAGATCCCAAATATCCATAGCCCCGACCCGTGTTTGCACAAAACATGAGGCGTCTGCAATACAGGGCCCATCAAATGTGAAATAAAAGGCAGCAGATTGCCGTTCCCTTCCGTCAACACAGCAACACAGCAACATGCCTTGGGGTACAAACAATGCCCAAAACAATGCCTCGCGTGCCTTGCGCAGCAACCCTCCCTCAAAGACGTGCATACGTTTGTCAGCATAACCAGCATGATCATTTGACACAATGAAAGGGGACACCTCTCAGGGGACACCAAGAAAAATGCCAACACGGAGCATTTGTTGGGTGACATGGTTGGCTCGTTTGCGCCCACAGTGTCAGGGGGTGTCAGGGGCATATTCGGAAGGCCCTTGAAAGGGCCATTCAGGACACTCCGGTCTGCATTCTGAAATACGATATGATGGAGAATTTCGCCCGTCCTTTGTCGTTGGCTGTCAGGGTGCATCAGGGGAGTGGATGCTCCGGTGGGCAGTGGGAGTTTGCCACTGGGTCTGCGGTCAACTCAAGTAAAATTGGGTTGCTGAAAACAAATCATGGGCTGGGCAAATTTTTGGGCCCTTGAACAAACGGCACGGGCTCTGTAGCCACTTTGATTCATCCCTACTTTGGAGGATATTAGGCATGTGCATGGGGGCGTGACATGCCGGGGACCGCCCAGAAAGCAGTGTGTATCACGCAAAGCCCCGAGTCACACTCCCGACAACTCTGCTCAGGTCTCCAGGCATCCTCCAATGAGATCCAAATGAAGTGCCAGGCGCTGTTGAACTACCTCGGGTTGGGATACCTGAGACACTGTTTTGGTCTCCAGTACCGCCAGTGGCGCACTCCTCGTTGGTCCTTGCTGTCCGATGTGGGCGGTGGCCGTGCTTGAGCCCTCAACATTCAAGCAAGGTGCTACTGCACGCTTTGGTCTCCGGTAACGCAGCCAGTGCCCAGGTGGGCCCTCTCGGACCAGAGGCCAGGGGAACACCACACGCCTGCATTCCTTTCAGTCACTCGCCGGCCGGCGCTCTACTGAGGTCCGCCCTGCCCCACAACACTGGGGCGCCACAGGGGGATGCCGTGCTTCTGCAAAGCAGTGCACATGCAGCGGCCGGGGGGGGGGGGGCACCATGGCGGGCATACGGCCCCTCGTGCGGCCCAGAGGCACGCCAGGGCTGTCCGGTAAAAGAAAAAACGCTTCCGGCCTCCGGTACCCTCGGGGCATTGGGGCCCAGAATCAATGTAGCCGGGATCGAGGAAGCCGGGAAACGGAGAGGGGGGCACGGCATGTCAGTTGTCAGTACGTAAAGTATGGTACGCGCCTGGAGCCAAGATGACTCTCGGGACGGCTACTTGAAGAGGAACTAGTCAGCAAACCCCTACTTCCCACCCCAATCCAATCCAATGCAGTCCAATCCAATCCCTGTGCGTCTGTGTGTGTGTGTGTGTGTGTGTGTGTGAGTGAGTGTGTGTGTGTGTGTGTGTGAGTGTGTGTGTGAGTGTGTGTGTGTGTGTGAGTGTGAGTGTGTGTGTGTGTGTGTGTGTGTGTGTGTGTGTGTGTGTGTGTGTGCACGTGTGTGTCTATGTGTGTGGGGGGGGGGGGTTGGAGCTGTGTGTCCCTCTCTGCGTGTCTGCGTGTCTGTCTCTCTCTGTGTGTGTGTGTGTGTCTGTGCGTGTCAGTGTTTGTGTGTGTGTGCGTGCGTGCGTGCGTGCGTGCGTGCGTGCGTGCGTGCGTGCGTGCGTGCGTGCGTGCGTGCGTGTGTGTGTGTGTGTGTGTGTGTGTGTGTGTGTGTGTGTGTGTGTGTCCGCAGGCGGGGGCCGGGGAGTGTTACAGGTCCTGGAGGCCAATCGGATGGGGGCACCTGCTCAAACATCTGCGGAGGCAGCTGCAGGCCCGGCGTGTCCTGCAGGAACCACCCCGTGGCGCAGGGGTGGTACCCCCACCGCGGGTTCGGGTCCTTCGGGGGCTGAACCTCCTTGAAGCAGTGGGACTTCACGCCCAGGGTCTTGCCGATGGTGTTCTCGACCTTCGGGTTGTGGAACTCCCCCTTCTTGCGGCGCGTGGCGTGGATGTCCCGCACGAGGGGGAGGATCACGCTGCTCTTGCCCACGTTGGGCAGCCCGACGACAAAAACGTGCTTCTCACCGGCGATGGCGCAGGCCTCTTCCAGGGATTCACGCAGGACCTGGAGACAGAGCGGAGTATAGGGCGCCCGCGTGTCCGAGAAAATTTTTCGCCTTTCTTTGTGCTCAGATCACAAATTCTGTTGCCTTCAGCAAGGCACCTTGAAGAGAGTGCTAGAACACTAGAGTCAGTCAGTTAAAAAAAAAAAGGCTGACAGTCAGTCAATCGGTTAGCCAGGCAGTCAGGCAGGCAGCGAGGCGGAATTACCCAGTTTGGTTTTCTGGTGGCAGCCTACATCTACCAGGGATGGGGAGCCAATGGTGTTCAGCTGAGCTCCTTAGTCAAGTGGATAAACAGCGCAGGTTTATGCTCCTATCGGTAGCATCAGATCCCTGGGCAGCCCACCATGGGGTGGTTTTTGCAGACCAGGGTTCGAATCCTCCTATGCACAAAACTTTTGCCCTCAACCCTACCCCCACCCCCCTAACAAGTGGTTCCCAGGTATGGGGAGGGTAGAGGGCTCAAAATCGAAAAATTCTTTGAGGGATCATTTTGTCTCACAAAATTGTAATTTTATAAGGGGTTAGACATCCTATGTCATGCCTTGGGGTATGTTTCGCGAACGAACCTAAAAAAGGGGATGTATGGTGGTTGCACCTGGGACCCTATGAGGGAAAGAGGGCAGTTGAAAGGCGCCGAACTGGCTAGAAAGGCTGGTTGGGTGAGCCAGGTTTGCAGTGCCATTTGATCTGTGTGACCTGCTATTGTCGATCGAGATCCGCCAGGGCAGGTGGGGTAGGGGAGGGGGATACTTAATTAAATGGTCAGATTATATTGATAGAATAACAGACAGAAGTGCTGCAAAAATTGCAAACCAGAGGTACTACACTCCACAGTAAGGCATAAGTGTATCCTTATTCTCTACTCAAAACCTGGTCAAACCTCAAGACACACTCTGTGTCTAAAACAGACAGACAAAAACATCATGTTTGACTATGTCGAGTCAGACAATCACTAACAGTCAGGCTATCAGTCAGGCTGCAGCAAATGTCATACAGTGTGCAATCATAAACAGTTGGATGTGTGTGTCAGGCAGGGGTGGGGTGAAGGGGGCACAAAGGCTGGAAGATTATGGCGGTTGGTACTTGCGGGTGATTGTTACCCCCCCTCCCTTGCCAGAGCAACACTAAAGTTCCAAATTTTGACAGCACCTACCGGTGCTCTGACAAAGGTGTTGTTTGCGCGCCCTGAGAAGACACAGGCAATGACTGTTGCGGCATGAATGTACTCGTCATCAGCTGATACCCCAATCTCCACCTCCAAAGGACAAGAAGGGGCGAAAATGGATGGGCAGCAACCAATACCCCTAAAATACCATTCCCAAATTAGAGGAAATTAGAGGAAAACCTTGATTGTTATGGACCATCAGAAGAAAAGAACCGCCAAATGCCATGGTTGAAAAGTTGCGGAAACAACACAGCCGATTAAGGTCCTGCACACTACGCATGCGAGGGTTAGCTTAGAGGCAGGACAGGGCCGGACCGCCGTGCCACCTCCCTACGCCTCCCCCCTTGTGCTCACGTCGCGGGGGAGGACCCTCACCAAAGGCTCAGGCCTCCTCCTCGCTGGCTCGTCCATGGCCCGTGCCCAGGCCGGTGTGGAACCCCTGGTGTGCTGCGTTCTAGCGCTGGCCCGGTCCTTCTAGTGACGTCCCTCCCCTGTTGAAGCCCAGTGCGAACAGGCCCTTGGCTACCCCCTGCTTCGGCGGCACCGCAGTGCTGGGCACTGCCCTTGCGCCCGAGCCGGGCGCTGTCGCTGGCGTTGGCTTGCCTTGGAGCACGCTTGTGCGGTCGTGCCGACCGCTGCCCCACCCTGCCCCCCCTTTCTTCCCTGAGGTTGGTGTGGGGGGGGGGGGGGGGTATCATAGTGCCGTCTTCTGCCCGAGTCAGCAGGCATCGCAGGTGGCCCAGGGTTCTCGTCCTCTAATGGGGGTTCAGCCACCCCCCCCTTTCTTGCCCACTTCTACTGCGCCTCCCCCGGCTGCTCTCGAGGGACTGGCCTCTTCTCCCTCTCGACGACCTCCCTCGGGACCGCTTCGGCTGCCTTGCGCGGGGCTGCTCAATGGCCCCCGCCCCATTCTCGTCGTTGCCATCGTCCTCGGGCCGCAGCTGTCTCAGCCACCCGTGCATTCCTCGTGCCGCAGCAACCAAGTCCGTGTGCGACACCTAACGCATGCCAGGGTGGGACACATATTGCCCGCGTCCACGGGGCACCCCCGCCCGGGGGTGACCCTCGTGTCCACACCTGCAGCATTTTGCCACCCTGTGCCGTTGCCCCAAACACCACCGGCACGAGGGTGCCCCATGCACGGGCCACAAGCTGCCCATGGATCCGCGCCCCTTGCCCAGCCCTCGCCTGCTGCTGGCCACCGCCGCTACCGGCGCTCGTTCCGCCGGGCTCCCTTCGTTGTTGGCCGCTGGCACCCGTGGGCAGCGCGGTCATCGGGGGGCCTGTTGATAAGGCCTGAAGGGGGGCTCCCCCACCCTCCGAACGGGAATAGAATCCACTGAGAAAATCAGATGCGGCCGAGGCGTGCAGCGGACGCTGCAGCCTCCGCTGCCAAAGTGTGACACAGTGCGTTGCGAGATGCTCCAGCTGCCGTACCATCTGCCCCCGCGACACAAAATAGGGTCGTCCCGCGACCCCAGGCTGGCCCGGCACCACAGCGGTCGAAAAGTTGCGGAAACAACACGTGCTGCTGCTCTGACAACGGGGTTGCTCTCGCAAGCAGAGGGGGGGGGGAGAGGTACATGTTCGTCTTTTGAGGAGGGAACCCTCCAATTCTGGATAGGTGGGCTGGTTGCCCGCCCGTTGAGTTCGGGGTTCAGAGGGCAGGTTCAGAAAAACTGCAAGAATTGGGCAGCCTGTTGGGCTACCCCACAGCCGGGGGGGGAAATTGTTTTTACCGCGTGAGAGTAGGACAGTTGTCCCGCTCCTCACAAGTACTGCTGGGGGTGGGGGGGGGGGGGGCAGTGCAGTCTTGTGGATGAGAGTTTGTGCCACTGCGGGCACAGAGGGGGCACAGAAGGGTCCCAAGACGGGGCAGACCGGGGGTTCTACAGGGGGCGCACAGCCAGGGCACGGAGGGGGCGTGGGTGCATAGTGGGCGCACACCGGTGGCACACCAGGGCACACAGTGCGCCCCCCCTGTGCCCCCTGTGCGCCGCCTAAATGACGTCGTTGGACAAAGGGGGGAAGGGGGCTCCACATTGTGCGACAACGGACGCGCAAAAGGGGCGGGGGTGACAGGGCTTGAGGGCAGATCTGGCAGCCGCTACCACCCCAAACCCAAAGTTAGCCCCAGGCGTACACAGGGCACACCGACAGCCCCGTCCGTTCCTCGTCCCGCGTGCGGACCCGTTCGATGGTCCTCAAATCCATCAAATGGATTGCAGACTTGGGGTAGCGAGCGACGCTCCACACCATCAGCCGCGCGAGGTCCTCATCCTCGAGGAGGTCGCAGTGGCTGTAGACCAAGATATGGAAGCGCGCGCGGCGCGTCAGCTTGCGCAAGCCGGGGTGGTCGGATGTGCAGGGCAGGCGTGCGTCGCGGACCTGAGGTCGAGGGTGGGCAGAGGGGACCAAGGGCAGGCGGGTGCATGGGGGGAAAGGGCGGGATCCAGTGGACTACGCACGCTCTTTGTGCGTGCTTCTCCCCTCTCATTACCTGCCGTGCCCATGCTGGCCGAGTTTCAGGCTTCGGCGACCGGGGGGGCGGGGGGGGGACGGAGGCCGAGATGGACAGGTGGCAATGGGGGCCGCCTCCTCCCGCCTCCTCCCTCTCCAGTCCCAGTCCCAGTCCCAGCAGCAGTGACAACTCATGGAGTGCCTGAACGCCTGCCAGGCCCCTGCTCTTGCAACATCACTGACTACACGTCACAGCGCGCTTTGGCCGATAGCGCACAGATCCTATAAAAAAAAGCCGAATAAATTACGAACACAACTGCTGCACTGCTCAACAGGGTTTCTCCCGCGTGGACCCCAACCCCAAACGCACACGGTATTGTTCCTCTTTGCCAAGGGCGGTAGATTTATTATTTTCGGCCATTTTGGCCGTTTTTGTTGCGCGGTAGATTTACTATTTTCGACACTATGAAATGCATTGGAGGATGGGCGAGGACACCCCCCCCTGTACTGTTGCGGCCAATGCCGTTGGCTGGCACTCCGGGGCGTGAGTCCTGTCCCCGAGGACCACTGGCCGACACGCTGGGGCACGGACCATCGGTGGCAGACCCCGGGTGCGAACCACCGCCCGTGGGATCTTTGGGAGCGGTAGGAGGCCGCGGCTTCACTTCCAGGGGCCCGTGGAAGGGGGGGGCCTCGCATTTGGGGATGCGAACCTCGAACCGTCGGCGCGGGGCGTCGTGCGCTCTCACCCCTCGACCGACCGGAGGTCTCTATGCAGTTGGCGCTGGTTACCGCTGAGGGCGCCTGTCATTTGCATACCAAAAGGACACAACACAAGCAGCGCGTTGCACGAGCCACGCCGAACTGGTCATCATGTGACCGTCAACAACCGGCGGTTGGCGGTGACGTGCGGTTGGCGGTTACGAGCGGAGCAACGGATGCCGTTGTGGGACCCTTGTGCCTGCCATCCCTGTACTGTCCAATACCATCCCAATACCGTCCAATACCATTCCAATGCTCTGTTTGCCCCAGCTTTGCAGACCCCTTGGCCTGGGGCATTGTACCCCCCCCCCTTTGTAATAGCTACGCCAAAGTACGGAATTAATACGGTCCCTACGCCTACTGTAGCTATTACAAGGGCGTAGCTATTACAAGGGGGGGGGAGGGTAGCTGCTGTTGAATCCTCTCCACTTCAGGTACCTCTTTGCTTGGTCGTATGTGGCCACCCTTTGCATCCCCCCCGCTTTGGGTACCCCCTTGGCCTGGGGTTGTGTGGTCCGCATCGATTCCTCGTCCCCGCTTTGGCGCGACAGGGAGGGACAGACGTACTGCGGTGTTGGCCGGTAGGCTGGTAGCCGGGTTCGAACGCGATACGAAGTTTCCCGGAGCCGAGGTGGCTGACAACTGAGCCACCTGCTCCGGTGGTGCGATTCGGCGGCCGGCGGTTGGCAGTGAACCGCCAGCGGCGGTGAAGCCCCGGGGCAGTCTCAGACTTTCCAGGGCCGAACACAACACTCAAAATCGCGTTTCGAGGAACGCCCTATGCTCTAGTCCCAACAACTGAAGCAGAATCCAGGGCAGCATTTTTGCAGCGTTTCGTTGATGCAATCAGACACCTCCAGCACAATCTGGTGTGCCCCCCTGACAATCCCATTGACAACGTTGATCAGTTGTTTGTCCGGAACGAAGTCGTACTGGATTTCCCGGCGCCAGCGCACCGGCACTCCGTTGGCGTCCACCTCCTCCCGGGACTTCTGCGGCACGGCCTGACGCAGGGCAAGAATGAGGGGCGCGCGATGGGCAGCAGGAGGACGGGCATCTCGCGAGCCAGTGGCGGGTGCTGGTCGCATGAAGGACGGCTGTCTTACCCCACCCACCCCCCCCCATGGCCCTGCACTATGCCTCCAGCGGGAGGGGGTTGGCATACACGCGTGGTCTCTGCAAAATGCTGGTCAACGTGCATACGCTGGAGACCTTCATGCATGTGATGGCAGGGCCCAACAGATGTGCACCCAAGCAAGACGTCTTGACGGATCCCAGAATCATTGATCGTGGCATCGCGCGCACGCTCCCAAAGGGCAGGCGCCCGATGAATGGTCGTAGATCAAAAAGAAAAGGTAACGAACGACTCATGCGGCAGCGGTCGAAAGGGTGACAAATGCAATGCAGAACGGGTAGAAGTGCACCTTCGTGGTGCACATATCTAAACACGGCAAGCGTCTTTTGGCAACCCAAATGGAGGGTGTTGAGATTGCAGTGGTGCTTGCTGCTACTGCAAGGGGGGGGGGGGGGGGGAGTGCGCTACAACAACGTGCCCATGGCTGCACGTTGTGCTTGCCTTGCGGGTCGCAAATGGACAAAGTTTAGTGCTGAGGAGGACAGCGACGACACCACTGCATTGGGGGACACTGGTCATGGACTGGCTGGCCGGCGGGGTTACTGCCACAGCCTCCCACCGATATTGCTGTGACCTCTGTTGGCCTGAATGCGGGAATGATGGGAGGGAGGGGAGGCACCACGCGACAGCTGAAGGGGAGCAGGGGATAAGGTATGGGGGGAAGGACCCGAAAAGGTCAGCCGCGAGGGCAGGGCGCACGCACCTGAAGTGATGCGTCAGGGTCGATAGCGTCAAGGTCTGACAAGCTGCGACTCCGGCGGCGACGCGCTGGTGCGGGCGCTGTGGTCTGATACAAAAAGAGGCAGAAAACCGTGAAAAGCAGAATGTCCGGAGTTCGGTCACCGTCACACCCCCGAGCGCACACATCGTGGCAATCGCACAAGGCCTTTCGTCGCCTACGACGGCGCCTGCGGCACTTTCTTGTTTCACTCTCACTTTCTGGACCCCGGCGTGGGCCCGCCTGGTAAAGTGGGTCGTGGATGGCCGCGAAAGTCACGAATTGAAAAGGGGTGTTCTTGAGCACGAGCCAAAGGGAACGCTTCCTGCGCGCCGCAGGCGCCGCGGGGCCAGGGCAATTGGCTGTGGGATGATTAGCACCGCATTCATTTTCCTCAATTTTGGGTGAAGGAAGCAGGTCAAACAGGTACCCTCCCCCCCCCCCTTGTCTTTCCCCACCCCAGGGAAGACGGTCCCCCACCACCCCCCGGGGGACCGTAGTACCGCCGTACACGCACACTGTGGGGCACAGAAATTGCAGCGGAAGACGAAATAACACGGCATAAAAAACGTTGGTGTGCAGAGCTTGTCACGGTGACAAATGAAAGCAAGTAATGCAACAATATGAAAATCATGCGCGTGCTCAATGGGCTGCCAATGTAATGAAATTTACTCCTTGATCCGCTCGGTGTAGAATTTCTTTGTCCTGCTCCTTTTGACCTTGAATTCTTGAAGGTGCTCACCCTTTTCCACAGGAATGCTTTGGACAGCACCCTTGGGCCATGGCTTGGCCCTTTTGGGGTTCACCAAGTGATGGTCCCCCATCCCCCCCTGGGGAAGGACAAGGGGCGGAGAGGGACAAGGGGCGGGGAAGGACAAGGGGGGGGGGAGGGTACAATGGCGAGGCACAACACTCAAAACGGACACTAATGTTGCGATAACCACCCCCCATTCGAAAGTACCGTTCACAAAAGGAACAACTTTCCGTGTTCCATGACAATTACCCAAAGTGCGCGCCGCAGGTGCCGCAGGATTAGCGTTCCCAAAGGTGGATGCCGAATTAGAAGAGAGAAAGAGAGAGGGGGGGGGGGGGGTTGGCAGGGCCAGAGTGACCTCGCAATCAAGTCAAACTGCAACGGTACGCGACGCGACGGGGTCTGACGTGTCGGGCCGGGCCCCCAAACCGCACCAACGGGAAGCAACGAGGAACAACCGACTTGGGCGCGAGCGGCGCCTGGAAAACGTCTTTGGCCTCTGTGGACCGGGGCACAGGATTTCTCAGCCCATTTTCCCCATTTGTCCCCGTGTTACCCCCTTTGTGGTACAAGAGGATGTTACCCCCGGGACTTGAGTGTAATCAAAAGGCTCCGAGTGGGCAGGGAATTCAAACATGCCCCCCAAACCCGAAAACATGTGACCCCACCCTCCCTCCCCAGCCCCCTCTGGACCCCCCCTGCCCACGCTGCAGGGGTTGTGGTCCGAAACTGAACTGGACGGAACCGCCCCCCCTTCCCCGCGTTGTCTTTCAGCGACATTTCTAACGTACAACTTGGACCTACAGCGCAATTGACACCTTCAAATGATGTCCTGGCTGGAGTTGGGGGGGAGCGGGGGTTCCTCTTCTTCCTGTGGGCATCAGCCCATCAGACTGGACAAGGGTTTTGGCCCAATTCAGCGCAGGAGAATGGGGAGGGTACGGAATAGGGGGGACTGAGGCGGACCGGGGGGATGGGGGAACGTTGTAGTCAGAGCCCATGGGCCACGACAGCAGTGGGCCGCGCGAGACCAACGGGTGTTCAATGTCTCCATTCACACAGGCTACAAAGCACTGTCTGTCAAACATTGAGCATTTCGCAAGGCAAGAGGGCACCTTGGAGGGGGAGGAGGAGGAGGAGGACGAGGAGGAGGACCTGCGACCCAGCCCTTGCTGGCCGCACGACTAGCACCGCGAGAAACACGCCAATGCTAGCTGGTTCCCGTTAGCTCCGCCTCGCTGAGATGCAGTGGGTCTTTCGCGGTGCATGCAGGAATGTGCCCTAGGACCTTTCGACTCACATTCCCCCGCTCACCCTATCCGTGGGTACCCCAACCGAAGCCTGACAGGTGGTAGCCAAGTGGGACAATATGCTCAGCACATACGGTCCTAGCATCAGCATGATCACCCCGGAATCCAGTTAGCAGTGTGTCCCACAGATTGCTTTCATTGCTTAACTTGCGTAAGGTGATGCTAGTTACAATGGTCTAGTGGCTTCTCTCTTGGAGTCTGACAATAGTACAGTTCTTGCCAAGGGCACGCGAGCAAACAAAGGCATTCACGACAAGTTCACCAAGGCTCTTCAACCCACTTGTCCATACTGGGTTGAAACTTCAGTCTATAATCTTGTGTGCTCATCTTGTGAGGTAATCCTAGTAAAGCGAACAGCTGTTGAAATGCCGCCAATAGGGCACGCAACCGTTTGACGGAATATACTTGTTCTTGTACCACTAAACAAGTGATCATGCGCTGATTCTCTGGATATCCAAACGTCATGCTCCAAAATATGGTACCCTGAAGGTTCGTGCCTATAACAGGCTTTTCAACCGAATCAATAAGCCATACAGTGGGAACATTGTGTTGTAGCTTGCGCATGTCCCGCATATCTGTGACAAACCAGTATGTGACTGGTGTGAGCGAGTGCGCCATCAAGCGCATCTTGGGCAAATACACATGAAAATGCGTGCGATTTCCTAAGAGGAACAGCAAAGGCGCATGTGGCCACACTACCCACACTTCAGGGTATGATGCCCATGAGTGCTTTGGTACTCTGTGCTGGTGCGCGAGTACGAAATGTGTCATGGGTGCCCCATTGAGGGCTGCAAAATCTTGGGTTTGTAACATGAGAGGCAAGGACGTTGCCTCTCGTAATAACTGCAGAGTGGTAAGTATAAAACCCAACAAACGTTGCTGTTTGGATTCGTTCACTCCCAGCTTTTCCATAGCATGTGTAGTGTCTGTTGTTGCTCTACCGTCTGGATTGATGCACAAAGAGATGTGATCGACCTGTGCTCCTGGATAATACACACAATGCAACAAAATGGTTGCTGCTCCCCTTTGTACCCAAACTCCCCAAGGGGTAGGAATGCAATGTTTCCAGGATGGGATGACATCGGGTATCATGACTGCCAATTTGGAATAAACCAAATACAGTATTACATCTCTGTATGGGCATTCCTCACACATGTGCCTGGAGGTATTCTGCATTCCACACCAGATGCATTGTGCAGGATTTGGTTGCCAGATGCCCTGTCTGCATGCCACAGTATGTAGATGTGTGTTCCATTGAATGTGCCCATTCATGAGGGCATTAGCATACAAATCATACACTGGCTGTGGGGCACAGTACTCTACATCATGAGACTTACAATACAGCTCGGTCAGCTTGGTGTGCACATACTTGTCCCAATTATGAAACTGCTGACCTTCACAAGAAAACGTGATCTGTGGTTCTTGCAATTCGGAAATCCATCCTATGCTTGGCACTTGTGACAGCGCCGTTTCTTTGGCACAGCTATCTACACTGTCTAGAATGATATCCAACAGTGTACCCTTTCGATGGGAGTAAATATGCACTGGAACTTGATAGTCTTGAGACAGTTGTTTACATGCCTGAAGTAAATCTCTCAAAATGGGTACAGTTTGCTCTGTATCTGACTGTAGGGCTGTAACATATGACTTAGAATCTGTATATGTATCCGATTTGGTATACCACACTCCATCTTGAGTTCCCAGCTTCTTTCTCACCAGGAGTGTTACCCAGGCCACATACATCTCTATGGCAAAAGAGTGGTCTAGGCTGATAGGACAATGTATCGGGTATACTGTGTATTTTATCGTGTCATAATCACAAATGGCAAGAGCACCTCCTACCCTGCCATCTGATAATCTGGAACCGTCTGTGACAAAGAATGGGCGTTTGGGCAAAATCTTGATGTCTGGCAAAATGGCTGGACACGGAACTGAGGGCAACAGATCCACATTCGGTAAACAGAACATCCAATCCGGGATGGGCCAGCCAGCTTTTCTAGCCGCTGGCAAATTTTTATATCCAGCCGTCATCCATTCATGCATATGCACAGCTTGCCAATCATGTGTGCATTTATACATGTTGATTTGTTCATCGATCTGCTTGACATATGCTGGGACATGAATGCGAATGTTCATGTGATGGGTGTATTTGAGAAATCTGTCATAATCTGTGCTGTGTGAGGGACACATCTTTCCAAAGATATCTGGAACACATGGCATGCCTGGATGAAAATTCTGAAAGGCTCTCCATATACCATGAGTAACTGATTTCCGGACCAAAGGGTTTAGATGTCCTGCCTGCCTCATGATGGTGATGACAAATGTGTGTAACATGGTGACTGTGGCTGGATATATACCAGTCCATCCAGACTGTAATGATTGCATGAAGGAGGCTGAAGGAATTTGACCCCAATTCGCTACACTCCTAATGGCAGAAGCAGCTGCAAAATCACATAATCTCATGGTGGCATGTGTTGGAGGCCTCACTCCTGCTATCCATCGTTGGGAACCTCCTGCACTTGCTGAGTACATAATCAAAGGGTAATTTGCTGGTAGCCTCTCATATCGAAGAGCAATACTTGCTCTTCTGCATGCTGATAACAACTTGATACAATCTTGTCGGTGGAAGATATGTGGCAAAACATGTCTTCCCAACAACCTGGCATATTCATTACCGTCTAATAACTGCAGAGTGCTCCCTCCTGCTCGAAAATCGTGGCCGTGGTATTGTACCTTTCCACCTATCATAGACGCTACTATACCCGTCAGTTTGATTACTGAAGTGTGTAAGTGTGTGTATAGCCCTGCTGTCATCTGTCTGTCTAACAATTGCTGCATATCTTTTGCGCATTCCAAAACAAAGGTTGTATCATCCATATATGTGACTCTGAGAAATCTCCCTCCTGGACTGATTGGTACTGGAACCTGATGAGTGATAATGGCGATGCGCAATTCCAGGAGTAAACAGAAAATCAAAGCTGAAACAGGGCATCCCTGTGCAATACCTGCCCGAAATGTGGTGATGGCTAATTTCACTCCCTTTTTTCCGCCCATAAAAATTTTTGATTTGGTTGCTGAACCCATAATGATAGTGATCCATCGTTCATGAAACCCTGCGAGTCGTAAGATTTGTTCCAATGTGGGGTGCTGAACAGAACCAAAAGCATGACGAATGTCATCTAACACAAGAAAAACTGTGAGATTTCTGTACCACCTGTCATTAACATGATCATGTATGACCCTCAATACATCATTGGCTGAAGATTTACCCCATAAGGCAAATTGCGTTACTGGTATGACCTGAGACTGACACAGAAGATGAGTAACGTGTTTTTTTATACTGGCCGAAAAGATTTTCCACAAAGTGTGGAAATTGAGAAGAGGTCTGGCATTTGCGATGGGACCATGAGGTAATTTATTGGGGAGAGCGTAAAAGTCTCCCCAATATATACCGTCCATGTCCCCTCCTGCCAACCATGTGTTGTAAAGCTGTACCAAGTGTAATAACTGCGAATCTGACAAGAAATTCACCATTCGGGCCTCTAACAGGTTTCGAAATGGAGTGGATCGTGGAAACTTTTTGAGCACTTTGCGTAGAAAACTTACCGTAAGTGTGAGAGGGGGAAATTGAGGGGGATCCCACTGGACCCATTGCAGAATATCATTGCGGTTCATATATAAAGGGGGTGAAAGATGTCGTTGACGAAATTGATCCAATGCAACCAAACCAATCATGTCTGCATGTGCATTGTGCTGTGATACATATGTAGGCTCAAGTGATGCATTGTATGGTTGTCGAAATATTTTTCGGTAAAGGGGTTTTCTAGGTGCTTGCGCACCTGCTGACCCCCCCAAATTGTTGAGGGAAACCCGAATCTTGTTCTCCAAATGTATCATATCCCATGCTCGCCATATCTGTGATCTATGCTTCTGTAACTGCTGTGCCTGTGTTATATGTAACCACCACTGTGGGTGCTCTGTGATGTATGCTTGCATTCTTTGCATAGCCTTTTGCACTAACATGGGGGTTGAATATGCATCACATGGCTGCCCAAATACCTGCGTGGCTGCCTGTAAAATTGCATGTGTGAAACTTTGCACCGTGATATCCAATGTGTCTGATGCATGCTGTGTGTATTCTTTATCGAAAACTCTCTGGAAATGAGCCAACTGAGTGGCTGTAATTTCCACAGGTATGACATACCTATTGGTAGCATGGGTGCATTCCGGAGGGGGTAATGGGGTCACATCATATATACTCAGAATTAATGGGAAGTGATCAGAAGGGAACGAACAACGATGAATCACCTGTGTTATAGGAGGTGTGGTGTGTGTGACGGAAACCATGAAGTGATCCAATGCGCCAACATGCCCCTGTGCTGATACCCATGTGGGTCCTGGTGATTGTTTCTTTACTGGATGTATGTTGGTATCTAGAAATGCATCGAGTATGGCTTCTGTGCGGGCGGGGCTGGATATGGGACAATCATTATCCCAACCCGGATTTTGATTGAAGTCACCACCTACTACAGTGTACCAGTAGGCAGAAATCAAGAATGGTGCAACCCAGCTCAAGGTTGCTCTTATTTCGTGTGCCTCTGCTTTAGATTTGAGGTACAAATTGACTACCTGAAAGGGTTTGTCATTGTACAAAAAGCGAACCACAATGGCTCGATGATCTGGGGAGAAATGTTGCTCTTGCATCTGTATTCCCAACACTCTGCGTAGCAAAATTGCTACTCCCAATGAATTCCGGTCTGTATGCGTGTGAAATGCCATATATAGAGGATGGAACATGAAATCTGAGGGGAGTTTTCCTATCTCCTGCAACATGACAATGTCTGGGAATTCCATCTCTTTAATCCATACATGTAACTGTTTTGTCTTGTCTCGGATACTGATCTGAACATTGAATGATATGCATCGGACCGGCGACGTCTCATGAGGATTTTTTTCTTGGGCAATGCAGTGAGGGACTGATACAATGTCCATTGTGTGTAACAGGGACTGTCTCAATCTCTGTGGCAATTTTCCGGGTATTTTTAAAATCCTGCGTATGATGCGTGGTTTGAATATTGCCACCATGAGGGTACTGGCTGCACCTGTGAGCATTGTATGTGTGATGGAATACTGTGTGAACCAGTACATAGGCAATATGAGCGAGTGTCCGGTGGGTACACGAATTGCAAATTGTGTACTTGTTTTTGTGCATCCTGAGATCTGCATAGCACCTTTCAGCTGAATGTAATAAAGCACATCAGCCCATTGAGTTAACAATGGAGCTGGCTGGTGTGTGTGCTTGAAATAATGGATGTGTAGCAATCCAGCAGGGACTGGCAAAAGAGACAGAAGTTCTGCAGGAACTTCTCGGAAACTTACACACCGGTTGTTCTGAAACTGAAAACCCCACTGACTGTCAATGGCATTCCCAGTCAGAGGAGACACATACAATATTACTTGCTGTATCGGAAATTCTGACGGAAAGGGAACTGAATCTGGGGGGCTTTTAAGGTTGCCAGGGGTTTGGCCATCCTTGCTGTTCAGGTGTAGATGGCCAGGCATGGTTATGTACCGGTGCTTGTTGTGGTGCCCAATGATGCTGTGCATGCTGATGGGGTTGCCAGCCACTTGTGGTGGGAAGGCGAAAATGCTGTGGATTGGTATCTTTTACCCTCCTGTCTGGTGATGGGGACCTGGATCTAGAACGAGAGTAATGTTTCTTTCCGTTTTTCTTTCGTTTTGGAGATCGTGATTTCGATCTGGATCGGCCCCGCTTCTTCTTGTGTGAGTTCTCCTTCTTTTTTGTACTGCTCTCTCTCCGATTTTTGTGGTCATCGGATTGATCCGATTCACTTGAATCATCATTCCCTTTTTTTTGTTTCTTTTTTCCAGATGAATGGCTGGCTTCTGGCGTAAAATATGAGGCTTGATGAAATCCCCTGGGAACCCATGGGGACCAGGGTTGTTTGGTGGCTTTTTTCCAATTGATTCGCCACCCTGAAACGACTGTCATACCTGGTGTATTGGCTTGATCTTTTCCGTCCTCTGAGACTCCTAACATACAGAAAGACCGTGTGCCTTTCACTGAGTCATCTGTGATGGAGCACAGGTTTTTTCCGAATACTGGTCTTAATGCAGTGCCCAAAATCCGGGCAGATATATCATGCTCTGGGGGGTCCATCACTGCATTCCATGCCACAAGGATACATATAGGAAATTTTGCAGGGTCTGATGACCTGGATTGAGATGTCTGTGCTGCTTGTTGATTTCTGTGTTCTGCCTGCTTGACAATGGTATGACCCGTCGAGATCGGGTCTTGGGGGGTTTCCTGCTCTGCCTGTGTGAAGAAATCTTTGATAACATGATCCAATTTGGGATGTGTAGTATGCATGTTGAGAGTGTTCCATAGCTCATGTAGATCCGTAGGTGAGAGGTTACGAATCTCTGGTATGTTCAGGCTGACCGTCATGTGGAGCTTTTTGGCAAAGCCACTGATTTTCTCTGTAGGCTGGTGATTGATCCATTTCAATAGTTTGTGCATAGGCGGTGAACCTGGAATCTGTGTTTTTACTGTAGGAACTGGTGTTTTATCTTGAGCTGACTGAGGTGTGTTGTGTGTGGGTGACTCTCCTACTGGATCAGTATCATTCAAATACTTCAGTAAGTTTACTGTAGTGGGCCTGTGCTCTGGTATGAGTGCTGTGATAATGGGAAGCAAGTCCTGCCTGATACCTGTGACTGCTAAAAAAGTTGAGACAAGAGGAACAGAAGCCATATATTTGGCATGGAGTGGGGGGAGACACGTGAAATTTTCGGGAGAAGACTCTTTCAAGAGGTCCACCAGACTTGGGGACGGTGGGCCTTCCCACTCACTTGCTTTCTGTCTGATTCTGACCAACATGGCGAATGCATTTGCGAAGTTCTCTGTGAGCTGTGGAAGCGTTAGTTCAGCTGTTTCGGATCTGTCTCTCATTTCTTGAAGCTCTGCTTGTAGAATCTTGATAGTGCTCTGCAATTCTTCGATCTGTTTGTTTTGCAATTTTATCGTGTTCTCTGCTTGCCGATGTTGCGTCTTGATATGATCCAGGTCCGCCTTGGTTGTTTCCAATCTTTGAGCATTCATACGCTGTGTGAAATGCTCCGGAATGAGAGGTTCTTCCTCTTTCTGCGAAAAACCATCATTCAATGCCTGCAATAGGTCTGCACTCGTTCTGCTTGTTTTCTTCATGTCCAGCAAATTGGGGCTGTTTAGCAAGTTGATATAGTTGTCCTTTGGCTTGAGCAATGCTGCAGTAGGAGCAGTAATCCATGAAGGTTTTTCCCCAGGCCAGGCTTCTTCAAAAACCGCTTCTGTTGCCACTTCCAAGATGGATTGGCGAATGATATCTTGAGCTTTGTTCTGGTTCATCGCTTGTACGATTCCCTTGTTTCTGAGTGCATTTTGCTTGTGCGGAGGAGCCAATTTATCACTTGCCCATGCCAACAGATGATGATAAATTTGCAGATAATCCGATCGTGTGACAGTGGCAGTGCCTGTGAATGGTACAGTGTCTGGTAATCGGAACAGTTGTTCCTGAATACACTGTAGCCCAGACTTTTGTAATTCCCCCCATATTGTCTTGAGATGTACAGGAAGAGACTGTTCCATTGGTGTCAGCACAATGTTCTTGAAGAGTGTAGTATTCACCTTCTTGTATTCTTGTCCCTTAATCTGCAGGAGCTTGCCAAATGTATCCTTGATCTCACTGTTCTCGATCTTTCGATACGTTTGATCCCACATCTTGACAATATTTTTAATTGATGGTAGCTGCACTTGTATGTGTGCCAAAAGAGCTGGAGAGCGGGCTAGAGCGATTGGTATGTGTTCCACTTGCTGCTTCTTCTTTTCTTGCATGACTTCAGCTGTCACAGTGATCAGGTATCCTTGTGGGGCCAATAGTACATTTATGCTGGAGACATAACTGATCTTGCCGACTATGGTAATCCATCTGAGAGCATCACAGAGAGCTTGTACTTGTATTCCAGGCGCGAATGCAGCTGGTAAAGCACTTTCAGCTTCCTTGTACACATGAGCAGGAATGAGATCAATGTACTCTGTGAGAAGTCTCTGTAACTCTGGGTCTGATGAGTCTGCAAGCAGCTGCAACAAAGAAGCTTGATAGGGGACATGTTCCATGTCTGTACACGGGACATGTAGGAAGTGATGTACTGTGGGAAATTTGTTCACTGATGAACCTGATGGACACATGACAATATATGTGTATCATATATTGTATAGCTTGTTGAAGAGTAAGTAAAGGGAAACACTGGCCGCATGGGGTATGTTCTGATGAACACAGAGCCACTCTGGCTATTCTATGATAGTGAAACTGACCGCACGGGTTGCACTGTGTGCCTTTCCGCTCTGGTCTGTGATCCTAATAACTAATGATTGTGCATGCCAGGTTTCAGGAAATACAGCAACATTAGTTAAAAATACCCTATTTTTTCCTGTAGCCTGATTGTGTCGTTTATCCCCGGGAGGCCTGGTACATGTCTCACGTGGAGTACTACAACGGGACTCGAACTGGCGTCGCTGGTGGTTAAAGACGACGAATATAACCACTCTACTATTGGACGAGTTCAGTGCTACTAGCTGTCTGACTTCTGATCTGGCTCTAAGTCTGGTATCTCCAATCGTCTACATTATTACTCACTACGCTGTCGGTTGCCACGTGCTTCAGCGGGAAGACGCTGGAGCTCCACTCGCGGGATCCTGGTTCGATTCCCGGCCACCACGAGCAGTTTCCGCCGCTCGTGGTGGCTCACGGACGGGTGGTGTGGCAACCTCCCGCCACCTGTGGGCGGTGGCGGGGCGCACTGCTGCAGGCAGTGGGCAGGCATTTTTTTTCTCCTGATCATGACCAAAAAAGGGGGTTTGTCAAAAGAGAAGCTAAAAGAGAAGCTAAAAGAGAAGCAACATCCCAAAGTGGCTCCGGTCACTCATGTCTGTACCAAAACGGGAGACGTCGCGGCCTTCTGTCAGTTGTGGGCGGTGGCTGGGCGCACTGCAGTCAGTGGGAGTCGAACCGACGATCTTTCTGTTGACGAGTCTATGTTGTACCACTAGGCCGCTCCGTCTCCATGCCGTAGTCACGCATACCGGTTGCACTCGGATCTTGCAGAAAAAGGAAACTAAGCTATCAAGTCGCACCCAGGGCTCAGTGCCGCAGAGCATCCACAGGCACCGGCGCCAGCTTTACTTTGGGGGTAGTGTACACTCCCCAGGGATCATGCACACGGGCTTGGCGGTTCCACTGTACACAATATTATCAATATCTCTAAGGGGTCTTGTGTGTTTAGAATCTGCTGGTCCCCCCTTATTGACATTGGTAATAGTGGACCCGTGCTCCCTGCTTCGTACTGCCATCTGTTGAGTGTCTTGTCGCTCCCCTTTTCCGGTCTGTTGGCGCAGTTCTGAGCACTGTCGGGCCCTCACACCACATCAAGGTCACCGGCCCTAGGGTCTGAGTAGGGCGTGAGGGTGGGGGGGGGGGGGGACAGACATGCATTGGAGCGGAGGAGGGGGGGGGTTTGGACCCAGGGGGGGTCTGAGGGGGGGGGGTTGACCCTCCTCCTTGACAACTGCTCCTTGAAAGGTTTCGGTACCGGAAAATTTCTTTGGCCTAGATTGCTGGTGGGCTGTGGATGGTTGCTGTTGATTCCTGGTGTTTCTGCAGCTGTAGAGAACAATGGGCAATATGACACAAAGCACTCTACAGATCCCTCAGACTCTTGACTGCCTCGCAAAGTTGTGCCCCCAAGAAGCTTCAGCATTGAGAGATGCTACCACCAGGCACTTATTCACGCTTGAGTTGCACCTGAAACTGTCAGCCTAAAAAATTTTCCAGGACCCCGACTCAGGCTTCCACCTGCATTGGAAGAGGGGGAGGGGGGAGGGTCTGAGGGGGGGGGGGGTTGGACCCGGGGGGGGGGGGGGTCCTCCTTCCATTTTTCTTTCTGATGCGTGTCTGGGCGGGGATCAGGGAGGTTGGGATGCATGGGGGGAAACGGTGGATAAAACGGGGGGGAACAGGTACCGAGGTTAAGAGGGTTGAATTCGGACAGTCTCGAGAGGTCTCTCACCAACCCCAGAGCCACCTGAATTGCCTCTTGACCTGCCCCTGACTGCAGCCCACTGGGCGCCCCATCGTATGCCATGGCTGGCAGGAACCTTTGAGCTCTCACCCTGCCCTCCCCCTTCACCCTGCCCTTGCCCATCCCACCTCCGCGGGTGATGGCAGAGTTGTTCCACAGGTGAAGCTGCCTGACAGGACCTGCTGCTATTTCAGGTTGTGGAGGGGCTGCATTGATGCCCTGGTCTTCAGCCTTTGCGCTTGGTTTTGCCTGCTTTGTCTCATGTTTCGAGTCAATGGAACATGTGTGCCCGCATTTGTCCCGCGCCCACATGTGTGCGCAGCAATGGTGTCCATTCCATGCTACACGCTTTCGAATATGGCGATGCCTCTCCAGAGGCCGTCGAACTCGGACTAACAACCCCGCAACCCACCGCCTTCGTCCCGGGGAAGTCCCCTGGCATCGTTCAGCACGGCATACCTGGCTGGGGCCATCCTGCAGCACGTCAAGGGAATGGTCCAGTCCGCGCGGAGGTGGACGCCTCCGTGGAGTGCGCCTGCGTTCCATTGGCTGATGGAAGAAAACAATTGGGCGCAAGGATAGGGAGAATAGGGAGAATGGGGAATAGAGATCGCATGAGGCCATGTCAGGTCGAAGGCCCAGTCTCCACCGTCACCGCACTTGCGAGCCTTCTGGCCCAAAGCCAAGAGTCGCTATAGCCAAGGGGTATGGATAGTGAGGGCAGCGGGCAGCCTGTAGGGTGCACAGGGTGGTGTGGGGAACTTCTCCTGCACATTTTGACCACTCTTGATGGTGCCAAATGATCGTGGAGGGAGGCAGAGGCCAAATGCCTGCACAGCATTGGGGGGCGTTAGGGCGTTGCCCATGGCTGTACATGCATACTCCCAGAAGGGCACCCAGGAATACACTTGCGTTTGTACATTTGTGGGCATGCTGCATGCATCCATCCATCTATCCATCCAAAGGTCTAGAGGCAGCTACATACATCCAAGGAAAGCGTAGCTCGATTGCGGAAAAAAGTGTAAGTTACCTTTCTTTTTGGTGTAAGTTATGTTTTTTTTCAAACCAAAACTTTTTTCAGAAAAAAAAAGAAGGAGATTACCTAGAAGAGACACAAGAACCACCGAACAACCGCCATTGCCTACCAGAGGAGGTGAAGCATATAGCCCCCACGGACATTTTCGGTACCTCCGGCACGGGTAAAGCAACGGAGCTGTGGCGTGAAGGGTGGTTTTATACTCATCGCCTGCACACGGCGGAAAGAAAGAAATATTGTTGGAGCACACCCATACGGTGCTCATCATGATTGCAAACGAAAAATGCAATTTGCCCTTCGGCCTTTGGCAAGCGGTATCAAAATGACTATATTGCTGCCGGCACCACCGGCTGCGAAGCTCAAGCCAGTGGTACTACCGAAGTTCAGTCACCTCGCGCCAACTACATTCTTCCTATGCGATCATAACGAAGCTCAAGCCAGCGGTACTACCTGAGTTTGGTCACTTCGGGCCAACTACATTCTTCCTATGCGACCATAATGGCGTGGAGCCAACTGTGAGAAGGGGGCGAACACACGCTTGTAAATCAAATCAGACTTCATGTTTGAGGACTTTAGCTTTGTACACGGATTGTTGTGCGCACAAGCGTCACAGATATCCTTCACAAGGTACTTGTTCACGTCATCAATAAACTATTGGTCGTTCACCAACCAACCCTCGGTGCCCTTTGAATATGCCTTGGGGACCTCGAATCGCTTCTCATGGATGAGCACGTATGGACGGGCGTTATCACCTGTGGGGGGGTTAGAAGAGGCAGAGGACTACGGGATTGGTGGGGAAGCGTCAACATGGCCCTTGACTGCCCATCTTGGGCAGGTCCTCGGAGTTGGAGGCTGGGGAGGCAGGAGATTCTCGAGCATTTGGCTCCGAGGAGGAGGTAGCAATATTGCCCTCGGGTTGCGAAAGAGGATCTTTTGCATCAAAAAGGAGGGGGGAAGTAGATGGGGGTGGGGACTGGAGTTGGAGACTGGGGCAAGAGGAGATTCTCTAGGCTTCCAGCAACTCACTTCCTCCCATCCATTCTCCGGCATGGTGATGGGGACTAGGACGGAGCATTGATGGTGCGCAATGCTTCCTCGATGAATCCTTTCAGCAAAGGCGCCAAGATAACATGATGGCCAACCCCCTCGTCACAAAGATGCAACAATTCATAGCCACATGACCAACCATCCTTTTCTTTTTAAACCCAAAGCCCGAGCATGTGTGGAAACACCCTTTTGCTGGAGGCGTTTCAACATTGGCCAGACCAAAGAAGTGCCGAGAAATGGCTCCCAAATCCAGACTTTGAAGACCCATACTAGCACTTTGCAACCCATGGCACAAACAAACCAATGTAACCCTTTGCGATCGTCGCTATTGACAGTAAATATGTGGTGGCGCCTCCAGGCCAAACCTGCGATTGTGTGACTGATTCCCTGACTGCCTTCGTACTTCATCATGGTGTTCAAGCGAGACACAATGTATGTCACTCCTGTAGTCCATGCCCGTGGCTCACGGATTCCATTGCGGTGCAACTTGTGAGTAAGCCACGCAATAATGTCCTTGTCGCTCAACCAATCTTCCACGACAAGAGGCTTGGCTTCATCGACAAGCGTACGACAGGTAACCTTCGGTGCTACACTGACAAGGATGGCAGAATTCTCCTCCTCGGAAATGCCAGCATCCAACGGCTCGGCTACTTTGAAGCGAGTGACAGGAACAACAGTATCTTGCTCCGGAGTGCCGGCATCCAACGGCTCGGCTACTCTGGGCACGGAGTCCTCCTCATCAAACAAGGAGGGCGCCTCATTTGAAAGCGCACTCACTCTACCAGATCGTACCAAAGCCTCGCGTGTGTCCACCTCGTCCCCAATAGGCGCACAGGGCAAAGTGGCTTCCATGAGGGAATCCACATTAACCTCCGTTTTCCAATTCTTGTGGAAGGGGCTACATAACCCCTGCTGTCTCAGGGTCCCCGGCGCTTCAAAGCCGGGGAGAAAATCAGCAGTGGCCCGCAAGTGGGCAGATTGGCTACACAACCCCTGCCGTCTGGGGGCAGAGCGGGGGACAAAATCAGAAGTGACCTACAAATGGGCAGCTTGCTACATAAACCCTGCCATGTCAGGGGTCCCCAACGCTTCAGAGCGGGAGAGAAAATTCGCGGCGGCCCACAAGTGGGCAGATTGGCTCTAAAAGCCCTGCTGTCTTGGGGGTCCAAAACACTTCAGAGCAGGGGAGAAAATCAGCAGCGGCCCAAAAGTGGGTAGATTGGCTACATAACCCCTGCTGTCTCAGGGGTCCCCAAAGCTTCAGAGCGGGGGAGAAAATCAGCCGCGGCCCACAAGTGGGCAGATTGGCTACATAGCCCCTGCCATCTGGGGGGTCCCCAACGCTTCAAAGCGGGGGAGAACATCACAAGTGGCCCACACGTGGGCAGTTTGGCTACATAACCCCTGCTGTCAGGGGGTCCCCAACGCTTCAGAGCACGGGAGAGGTTTTTTGAAAAAGCGTAAGACGCGCATTTTCTTTTAAAGCGTGAGTCGCGTTGTTTTTTTTTGGCGTAGGTCGCAAAACAAAAAAAAGCGTAAGTCACGTTGTTGTTTTTTACCAAAGCGTAAGTCACGCTTTTTTATAAAAAAAAAAGAGGGGGGGGGGGCAGTCACATAATTTTTTTTGTGTCAGTCGCATCACAAAAAAGGCGAAAGTTGCGTGCCATACATTTTCAGGTTTTTTTCCACACTCGACTTGCGCCCCCCCCCCCAAAAAAAATGCGACTTACGCGGAAAAAATAAGCAATTTACGCCTGACACCATACATCCATACATATGTCCATACGTAGCTACATACCCGCATACCTATGTGTGTATGCAGCAACATACCATAACGTGCATGCCTATAGGTATGCCTTCATGTATCGAGCCGTAGGCAGGGACAGAGGGAGTGGGTGGAAAGGTAGGTTGGCAGGAACTCAGGTGGGCAGGTGGGTACCAAGAAGAGACTACGCACAGCGGATTGCTTCACCACCCAGGGGGGGTTTGCCATAAGGCTAAGTGGGGGGGAGTGGGGCGAAATGGGGAGGGACTGGTCCACCCACCAGCGCACCCGCACACATCAGAAAATTCTCCTTTAGAGAAAAATGAAATCCATGAAAAAAGTGCTCACTCTGATTTTAGGTACACAAACTTTTTTGCCCCCCCCCCCCCCCATAGGGGGGTAGCGTGCATGTCACGACGCAATGACCTGGCGTTGCATGGTGGCATTCCGCGTGGTGCGTCCCAGCCACACAAACATAGCACCACAGCAGCAGCCGGGGGACCAGAGGAGAACCCCATGATTGTTTGTTTCGTGTCCCGTGCCCACTCTTGTCCCGCGCCCACATGTGTGCGCAGCAATGGTGTCCATTCCATGCTACACGCTTTCGAATATGGCGATGCCTCTCCAGAGGCCGTCGAACTCGGACTAACAACCCCGCAACCCACCGCCTTCGTCCCGGGGAAGTCCCCTGGCATCGTTCAGCACGGCATACCTGGCTGGGGCCATCCTGCAGCACGTCAAGGGAATGGTCCAGTCCGCGCGGAGGTGGACGCCTCCGTGGAGTGCGCCTGCGTTCCATTGGCTGATGGAAGAAAACAATTGGGCGCAAGGATAGGGAGAATAGGGAGAATGGGGAATAGAGATCGCATGGGGCCATGTCAGGTCGAAGGCCCAGTCTCCACCGTCACCGCACTTGCGAGCCTTCTGGCCCAAAGCCAAGAGTCGCTATAGCCAAGGGGTATGGATAGTGAGGGCAGCGGGCAGCCTGTAGGGTGCACAGGGTGGTGTGGGGAACTTCTCCTGCACATTTTGACCACTCTTGATGGTGCCAAATGATCGTGGAGGGAGGCAGAGGCCAAATGCCTGCACAGCATTGGGGGGCGTTAGGGCGTTGCCCATGGCTGTACATGCATACTCCCAGAAGGGCACCCAGGGATACACTTGCGTTTGTGCATTTGTGGGCATGCACTCGGGCATGCAGGCACGCCGCATCCCTTCGTCCTCATCCATCCCCACGCATGTCTGGATGAAGCTACACACCTGCATACATATGTGTGTATTCCACTATTTACATAACATTTTGGCATTCATGTATGTATCCTGCTGTAGGTTGGTAGGTACAGACACAGATGGAGTTGGGTAGGTATGTGGGTCGGAAGATAGGTATGTACTAAGGAGAGGTGCGCATGGTGGCACTCACCGTGCCACGTCAGCGTCCAGGGGGGTGGGAACCGAATGATTGGGGGCACGACGATGTTGACTGCCCCTGCCCGGGTATTTCTACTCGTTGTCAACGAAAAATCAGGAGACGAAACCAAAGAGAACACCAGAGGAACAAGTGGGGGCCTGTTCAGGTCCCTAACTGAATGTTGTTCAAGGGGGACCCCCGGTTCCAGGCTTGCCCTCCTCATCTTGAGAGCCTCCTTCCAACGGGCGACGCTCTATTACCCGGCTTGGCAGGTTGCTCTGCATCCGTCGTTCGTGTTGGCTATTGGCCGAGACTGGGACTCCTCACTGCGGCTTACACCAGCCTGCGGACTCTGAAACCGTCATGGCCATGCTTGAAGATAACAGTCTACGGCAGGAGCGTGGGTGTAGTCTCGGCACAAACTCACCCTGTTTCACGGAGCCATCCACCGCGTGCTGACTAGGATCGATTCAGTCATGCATGTAGACGCAACATACACACATGCATATGGCGCTTCCGGGTATCCCATCGTTAGCCTTGGTAGCGGTCCTGACCCAGCGTAAGTAGTGCAAACTGCACGGCGTCAAACAGCAAACCTCACTTGGGCCCCCGGACATTGCCATGAGTGCGACGAAAGTGGGCGACGTTTTGCGATGCAAGAACCGCAGTGCCACGTAGAGGATGCAACTCAAGCCCATCAACCACCCCGCGACAGAAAGGGACTTGGACCGAAGACTGCGGAGCGGCGCTGCAAAAGGTGGGCAGGACAAAAGCTTTGTTTGAATTGGGGTGCTCCGCCCCACGTGGCGCATTTTTTTGAAGGGTACCCGAAGGAGCTTCCAACGTTTTGACCAATCAAACATGGACTTGGACGGCAAAGCATGCGACCCATGGCGTTTCGGGGGCAACCGACCGCAGCCGAACGCCGCCTTCGTTGGATGGCACATAACACCTTCTGGTATCCCACTTCCCTCCAATGAGATGGTTGCGGCAGATACCGATGTCTAATGCTTGACAAAGCCTCAACCCGTGCACAAATGGTACACGATGAAGGCACCCCCGGCACAAACACTTGGCGTACCATAGGAGAGAGCCAAGAAACCTGACACACCAGCAATAAAAGCAGCCCGAAACCAAACCATAGCACCACCGTCCCCCCAATCAATCGCGCCCGAACACTTCTCCGTTACATCTGATCGCTCGAGAGGAAATCCTATCGCTCGTGCCACTCGTGCGTTCTTCCCTTTCGTTGTTTGGTCCACGGCGCCCAGTACTTCTCATGGGGGTTACCGGCTACCATCGTGCTCGGGCTAGAACTCTGACAATTGATTGACGTTGACCGGGGTTGATCAGGAGGGCGCAGATGCACCTCAGCCGGATTGTCAAGGGCACAGACCTCCGTCGAGTTGTGCTACCCCAATTGCAGTTGCAGTGGAGGAAACCCCTACCGTTTCACTCGTCACGGAGGACGAAACCGAGGTCTGAAGGGGTTGGCACAAGAATTGTTGGACGCTTGCTCGTGAACCACGACCCAAAACCATACCTGATTTCGGTTGACTTTCTTGTGCCAAGGGCAACTGCCTCTGCGAACCCCAAGTTGCACCATAATGCTTGGTCATTTTCAACATCCCGTGGGGGCCGGAGGGCACAATTGTAGGCTGCGCTCGTGAGAGGGTGGCCACTGGTGCCTCAATGTGCGCGTAGAGGCGCATCAACACTGAGTGCGAGACGAGTGCTGCCTTCGGGAGGCTTAGGAGCATCAAGCAAGCGATGAGGGCCCGCAGCCAATGCCATTGCAAGAGGGCCCTCAAGGGGCTTGTTGACGGAGGCACGGCCATAACACAAGGCTGCGGCAGAAGGTGACAAAAGCGCAAGCCCCAACGGAAGAAGCGCCCTTTGCCCCAACATTGCCACACGTTGAAATAGGATCTCCACACGTGGGATAGGGTGTAGGGAGTGACATTTGATCACAATGTGGCAATGCAAGGTTGCCAAGATGATCGATAAATACCAAAACCGTGGCGAACGACTGTACGTTAGATTTCGAGCTGTGTTTGTTTGAGGTCTCGCAGCTCAACAAAAGGAACTGCTTCCCCCAATAAATCTGCTCATTGCTAGGCATCCCTAGGTTTCATTTCAAAGTTGAGCGTCCATTACTTTGGCATTGCATATGTCAAATGGTGTGTTCCGAGTGACCATTTCTTGTGAGACACTGCCTGCCGCAAACCGCAAGCTTAGACCCCCATAGGTGCCCTTTCCAAAATCTCGTGGCGCTGACTGGCTGAATTAAGAGGGGTCTTCCTTACAACAGTGGCCTAGTTTTAGCCAAAAAAACAAGGGCACTTGGGGCCCAAAGCAGCATGAGCAACGGTCGTCACCCTACAGGGGGGGGGGGAGTTTGCCAGGGGACAATTTCGACGGGGATAATTTCGATAGGGGGAAAATTTCGCCACCTCCAGGAATCCTAAGGCTTGTTGTCATATACTAGTGGGCTATGGATGATCCCTGTTATTTCTTGGTGGGCTCTCGGTGGTTCCTGATATTTCCTGGTGGGCTCCGGATGGTTCCTAATATTTCTTGGTGGGCTCTGGATGGTTCTTGTTATTTCCTGGTGGGCTCTGGATGGTTCCCGGTATTTCCTGGTGGGGTCTGGATGGATCACCGGAACGAAGATCGCACAACGATGACAAACAATTTTCTAGTCACACCACAGGGAGGATGCAACATGTTTTGCATTACAGGCTTGCAAGTTTGCTGTTTCCAGAGATAATGGGTCACGCGACGGCAAAACAGAAGGTGGCGTTCTCTTGATACCGACCAATGGCGAATTTTTTTCAAAACCTGCGGCAACACGGCATTCCAATGCATTCCGGGCACAACCACTGCATGTTGCAAACAAAAACATCCCTGGTCCCTTCTCTCTGCTTGGTGCACCGCTGTGCATGTCTGAATTCACAGTACTCACCTTTCACACGCTGCAAAAATTTCGCCAGGGGGAAAATTTCGCCACTTTTCTTGATGGCAAAATTTTCCCCGCGAAATTCTCCCCTCCCGAAATTCCCCCCCCCCTGTACACGAACGGCCCGTTTACACTGTTTCACCATCTCACTCCACAATGTAAAATGGCGCAGAATCCGGAAGTTTGCCGAAATAGCCAGTTTTGCCCAAAACAGTCCCAAAACTCCGAGAAGCAACTAGATTGCTTTGCTTGGGACAATAAGGCTTGCCACAATGCAAAATGCGTCAACAGTTGTGCAACTTGGCAACAAACAACCCATTGGGCCATACCCCAAGGCACATGATCAAATCCGACACCCCACGTTTTGTGGTTTCCTCGCAAGTGAACGCAAGGAGCCCACACGTAGGGTAGGGCTAAAATGCGTCCGACTCGGATCAACGGTGGATTAACAATCTCAATCACTTTTTCCAAAGTTGTTCCCAAACCTCTTGGAATGCTCCGAGTCAAATGTTTGAGCATTTGGACCCAAAGTTCACAAAGCTTTGGATGGATGATGTTGACCAAAATGGGGTGAAAAAGGGCGAAGACCACATTTTTGCAAAATCATCACTCACCATTATTAATTCTTTGAGTGCGGCAAGCGGTCCGCGGATCGGTGATCCGCAAGGTCCAAACCCCCCCCATACCACATCCAACAAAGTGACGGATCACTGTGGATCGACACCATCGGAAACCACTCCCCCTCACTACCTAACTTTTGGGATTAATCCGGATCACGACCATCGAAACCCCCCCTCCCCCAATGTGTGCATTAAGAAGTGTTTCCGGCATATTGTTGATCCCATTTTGGGGCAAGAAGAACGTCCAAACATGGATCACAAAAGCATTTGCGACCACGGGCCCACATTTTTAGCCATGGGTCACGGATTACCTGCCCTACAACCTCCACTACCCCCAAGCCCCACTACCTACCCCCTAGTTTGCAGGCTTTCCAAACCACCAATTGGGGCAAAGCTAGGCAGTTCCGGGCAGAGGACCCAAGGTTGCGGTGATTGGGAATGTCCCAGAGTGTGGCATGCACGGACAACGCAAACATGCAAACACATGTAAAGTAGGAACACACAAAGCAAAAGGATGGAACTTTTTGCATAACCTTGAACAAACCAGGCACTCCAAAAGAAGTGTGATGTGCAAATGGATGCAAACAAGCCATCCATGTAAATGCATCTTGGAAAAAAACTATTCAAAGCGCACTAGGTGCTGTAGCATGACATGTTGTGGTATGTTTGCCCATGGTTGTGGGCTCCAATGGTGCGCGCTGTTTTGAAGATTCAACGCCCATAAGCCATCATTTTACTCAAACATATGTCATGTGTCAATCGAAAAAAAGAAAGTTTGGTAGATGCCTCGCTATGTTGGCAAGTGTGTTGGTAAGTGTCCGTCCGTTCAGGGCACGTGTAGATTAGTTTGTTATGCCACATCACCTTGTGATGTATTTCAACAATTGTATGTACATGCTTTTTGGATCAATTTGTTTGCTTTGCTTGCACATCATGTCACATCACTCGTTGCGCTTTAAACGATTTTTTTCAAGGGTAATTTGTGGCTTATTCTTTCCTTTCCACGTGCATGTCATATTACATCACTCGGTGCGCTTTGAACAAATTTTTTTTTGTATGACCGCAAGGATGTACGATGAACTTGCTTGCGTGTGATGGTCTACCCCTCTCCCAAAAATGCAAATGATAGCAGATTTATTTTTTTCATTGTTGTGTCACTTGCATACCCTTGACCTTAGGGTGTCAAGGGTGTGGTGCTATCTTGTGTTGTTGTGTCACTTGCATACCCTTGACCTTCGGGTGTCAAGGGTGTTGTGGTGCTATCTTGTGTTGGGGGTGGTGTTCGTCCCCTCTCAATCAAGGGGCTTAGGCGTTTTAGTAAGCGGTACACGAAGCAAACAACGCAAAAAGTCTCTTCAGACGGCCATTATCGGGCTGCAGTACAACAAGAGCGTAAGACAATTGTTCGCTGCACGCCAACCATGGTGTTTCACCCAAAGATTACATGTAGCTTCAAACCGCAAATGAACCATGCACCTCTCCTCTTAGGCGAACCAACCCCTTGTGCTATGACGGGGGGGGGGGGGGCAGGGGTAAGACGAGCGTTGTGCACTGACCTTTGTGGTGGCACGGATTGGTATGGTATACCATCATGCAATTTCACTTGTGAATATATGGAATTCCGCTCGACAACTATTGGTCCACGTCCTTGGTGGCGGGCATGGCTTGGCACACCGGTGTGTGGGTCATGTTACCCGAGCGTGGTGTGTGGGTCATGTTACCCCGAGCGTCTCCCCACCTGGCGAGTAGAGCCTAAGTGTAAAATTGGGTCCGGCTGCCGGAATACCATGGCCAAAATGTAAAGTTGGAAGATGGGCATGCTTGCGCACTGTAGCAGAGGCAGGTTTCGATCCTGCGACCTATGGGTTATGAGCCCATCGCGCTAACCACTGCGCCACTCTGCTGCTGGCAAGCTTGTCCAATTTTACACATATAGTCTAATCTTAAAATGCCCTGAATTCTGGCTGTTTGGATGTCCAGTGCCTCTCATATTGCTCGTGTGCTTTGTACAGTGACATTGACAGCGCCAATGCTCCTTTAAAAGACCTTTTGTGGACGTGACTTGTTATCAGTTCAAGCATTAAGCCCGTATTGTGCAAATGCAATGCACTCGCATTCGGTCTTGTCCCCAAGTTAACGTGCTACTTTCAATCGGTATAGGTGTTGCACCCCGCTATGCCTTTGTGAATCTCACCATGTAGCCATGTGAGTAGCATGGATAAAGTGGTTTTTGAGTGAAAAGATGGCTCCATGGTACAAAAGAATGCGTCCTAGCGGAAGCCCTTTTTTCTTCCCCTTCCCCAAAATTCTTGCACCAAAAGGAAGCCACATGTGCAAGCAACATGTAAGACCGCTTCAGGCAGTTTTATGCTACAAGGTCAAGTGTTGAGGGAACAAAGCCGGAAGCGACCCTTGTTAATATTTCTCAATGTGCCCGCTTGATTGTGCGAAGTGTCTTTGGCCCGTTTTGAGCTTGTTTGGAGCCATTTGACCTGCGAAAGCTTCCAAACCTTGCAATTGGGCCATTTCAAGACCAAAACTCGGTTACGTGTATTCGGTTCCGTGTATGGAGAGCCACACAAAAAGATTTAAACGATGGTGAATTAGGATAACATGTGTTTAGGTGAGATGACATTTGTGTAAACAAGATGAGCGTAGGCTCTCCTAATTTTCAATGTGTATGTTGAATTTTAGATCGTTTGAATGCAATGAGGTTAAACCAAGTTAAAAACCCATTTGAGGCGCAAAGACATGTCGATAGAAGCTCACACAAAATCGGCAACATATCCACTCAGATTGCGGGCATACGATGTATGCAACGTAGGCCGTTCATCCGGAATATTATTCGAACGAGCGGATCCAATATCATATTACCACATGAACGTCACCACATAACTGGCGCATGAAATCAAACATCGATCATCCAAACTCGTCAAGGGTGTTTACTCGCCCACATCATTCACCTACCTTGCTTCTTACAAGCGGAGAGTGGTTTACCATAGACGTGCCACTGCTTGCTCGTCGCCTTTGACATTGCGTTTGACATTTCCTTAGGTCATGGACAACCCGCTCGGCAAAAGAGACAGTGATCCTCCCAACCTCACCGAGCCCTCCCTGGGTTCCGGGCTACAAAACACGAGCGGGTCCACATTGAAGTATCGTGGGCAAAAGCGAAGGTTCAATTGCGTCTCTTTTCAATTATCCCTCTCTTCCGTTGTAAATTAGGTGCAAAGTGATGGCTTGCTTTGGGTTCATTTTTGGGACTCGTGCGTTTCTAAGCAATATTCTCGGCCTCGATGGTGGGTTCTCGGAACGTGGTTGCACATCTCGTTTCAATTGCACCCCCCGCAATTTGTCACATAGAGAAATCTTTGACCGAACATCTGTCGACATACATCTCCCAAGTGCCCCACCAGAAGCATTCCGTTATGCAAGCTTATATTGGGGTATTTTGCTCAGCATCATGTTGGCTTCCGTTTGTGGCATGACAATTTTGATGTGGCTAAGGATTGAAGACCTTGGAGTAGAGAATTCCGCCACGAGTAGCATCCACATTAGGTCTGTGTGCGTCCACTTTGTCTTTGGGATGAGGTTGATTGTTGACGCCTCATCGTGACCTTTTTGGAAACCTTGGTTTGGGGATCGGGTTCCATGGCGCAAATCACGAACATAATGGAGATTCCAACTCCCACCAACGAAAAGAGGCCCCCTAGTGTACTTTGTTGCCATTCTCCAGCTTTCAATCGCATTTTTGGCAAACATCAATCCATTTGGGCTTTGAACACCCGCCTACGACGTGACATTTTCAATTGTTGTCCGGTAAACTCGTGCGGTTGCGTCCGAATTTGTTGGGGTTTGTGAGTTTTTCATCAAATGTCGGGTGGTTTCACACTCGTGCATACGATCGTCGACGTTCGTTGTGATGATTGCGCCCCTCGAAAGGAGACGCGTGGTTATGCGCAACGCAGGATTGGGCTTGAACCCAAGCGCAATTCCTTTTCGCAAATTTGGTTGTGACTTGTACGGTACGTTACGTGGCACGACATGATAGGATGACCACAAGTCTTTGCAATAGCGCCTCGGAGAAGCTGTCCCGTTTCGATGGAATACTCAAAGGCACACCAAAGAACCCTCTACACAGCTAGTAGCAAAGTCCAAGTTTTTGCCCGCGGAAGCGTCCAGCATACGGACGGGGAAAATTTTTGTGTCACCCACCGAACGACCGTGTGTAAGTGATGCTCGGCGGTGGTTTCCTTGGATGTAAGATGTGTATTGACAAATGCCGGTCCCTCGCCCATGACCACACCCTACACTAGATTGATGATGGGATTCATGATGCGCACCTTGCATATTCGGCCGCATGCCACGTGCACAAGCGTGGTTTCTTGGACATACAACCGCGTGCCACACATCCTCTCTTTACACACATTGCTTTCATGCACAGCCGTACTCTTTGTGTGTAGCTATCGAGCTGGTGCTACCATTCAACCCGGCACTGTTGTGAGCCTTTGGAACAGCTCGGCATTTCCTGGACTTGGAGTGCAATACGGAACCCCATTCGAGGTGTCAACCTTGCCCAACACGGCACGAAATCATCGTGCAGGTCCCATGCTCAAGGGTTGGTTAGGGACGGCACAATCCCTTGCTTGGGCAGCGGAGTTGCGCGAACCCGGCCGCCACCGCTTGCCAGCATGGGCGGCGTTTGAGTATTCACGTGCCCCGCCGCGCGAAACTCTGGACCAATCCTCCGACCCAAAATCACAAACCCTTGGTCACCCCAGTCTTCGTTGTCTCTACACTATGTGGTGACAACCGAGTGTGGTAGCAAGTTTGGTGACAAGCTTTTTGGAATGTTTACCCGGTGTGGCCCTTGGGTGTGGGTACTCGGGGATCGCTTGGCGATACTCTAGAGACATTCGCTATGAGCTTCGCAAGCACGGCGACCCCTTCCGTCGGTTGCTGGGCCGAATCGTTACATCGCATTGGGCTTGCACGGTAGGGGCCATTGCCGTGGTTTTCTAGGCAACAGAAGCAAACGACACAAGCAAACATAACGGCACATGCACGGGTTCACTGACTTTTGTTCGTGATACTTGCGTGCATCCTTGAGCTCCACCCAATGATCTGACGACCCTTGAACTCACGCCCCATGATCAACAACCCGGCTGCCGAGCTCGATTAGACAGGGGCCGCAAAAAACCCTCTGCACATCCCGAGCAACCGCGGTTACATTTCTTGATGAGCCAAAAAAAAAAATCATGTACGCAGATGACACCGTTTATGGAGTACATTGGGGGGTGTTGTGCGTGATATTCCGTTCAACCTCGACCGCCCACGTGAATAGCCCATGCTTAGACCCTCCGTTTCGGGGACCGTATCCTTGTTCCAACTGCCCGTTTTTGTGTACAGCTCCCCGGTGCAGAGCAGGAGGGGCGTAGCACCATTCGGATGGCATCCTATGAGGAGTATGTGTTGACCTCGCTTGCCTGTACATTTGCTGTGCTGGCTTTGTTGGCGTCATCACTGGGGCGTGCCGAGACGTTCAGGGTACACCCATTTGGGAAAGTTGATGTGTGCGAGTGACACACAGGGCTCAAACCTGAAGCTGTGCACTGGTTGACCGAAGCATTAACACATATCAATTGGCCGGGCAGCGTTGGCCTCCCAGCCGTGGCGTGCCTGCAGAATTTCTTCCGTTTACACCAGTCTGTTTTCACTCGGAGACCTGCACGAAGAATGAACCCCGGCGGCGTGCCTTCCGTGATTCGAACCCACGATCTATGGCGTGGGAGACAAGTGCGTTTCCGATATGCCATTTCCCGATGTGGTTGTATACCCACATTCAGAACCACCAGGAGTGACTTTCACCGGTTGTGTCTTGGCGCCCCCCTGTTTCTCATCACCGAAATAGCCACTCTATACGGTCACAATATTCGCTCACTCCCTTCGTATTCGGCCATTCCATGCGGTTGCACCATGCGGTCACTCCAAACGGTCGAGTTGGCATGGTGCGAGTGCTGGTGACATGAGTGCAGCCGGGTCCTTTCCTATGGCACAACGTGTCCTGCCTCAATCCCCCACGACGCATTTCTGTTTTCCCAGCGCCCTCATCGTCGTGGTCTTATACGCCCCGCGGGTCATGCTCCTGCACACCGTCACCCACGCCGGTGGGCAGTGGTCCAGTCCACACACCGAGCACATCATGGCACCGTCGCTGGAGGCCGTCCACGACGTCGTGATGCTGGGCCCACGACAGGCCGTGATGTTGTGCTCAGTAGCCCAGGCACAAGGCACCAGCCTGAAAGCCCAGTTGGTGATGTGGAACCCAGATGGATCATTGTATGTGCCTGTTTTAGTGATGATGATAGTGGTAGTGGCTGTTTTTCGAGCACGGGCCCGTGTGCCAAGCAGCCTTTTGTCGCCTGACGGCGTGCATGCAGAAGTGTCTGAGGTAAGATTCGGTTGCCCGCCCTCCGCTGCTCTGCCCCCCCCCGCCGCGCAGTGCCGCTGAATACTGTGCCGGACAAATCTTAAATTGGACGGAATTTAAATGGACATCCTGGGGCCTGTTTGTTTCTGGCCTTTTACAATTTGTCCGGGCCCAGCCCCTGGCGATTGACGGTTGTCATAACCGTCATAACAGAATGTAAGATGGGGTTTCCAAGCTGTTTTTGAAATCGAACTTGAAAATCTGTCTCCTCAAAAGGGTGGGGTGCATGCAGGGATCAGAGGAGGAACATGTCAAGGGCCGCATCCATCCCGGTGGTCGGGGGGCGTCCACGGGGGCGGGGGCACTGCAGACATGCACTTGAAGGGGGCCGGGTACCCCAACCACTCCTGCCTGCCCTCAATATCCTACCAACCGTTTTGTAATTGCCAGAGCTGGCGCCCCAAACCGCTTTTTCAACCACCGGCAACTGCTTTGCTAGTATTTTTAAAACTTCCCTCCAGCCTCACGGCTCCCTCAAGCGCATCCTTGGGGCACTGGTTTTATCTTGACCTCATGATGCCAACCCCTGACACTGAGGCGTCAGCGGTGCCAGAAACTGATCTCGGCCAACCGAAAGCTCCACCACTGGGGACTGGGGAGTCCACCGGGGGAGGGGGGCCTCTGCTGTTTGACGCTTGAAGCATTGTCGTGACATACGGCGGCATATTCTGCTGCCCCATGTCGGCCGGATTGATAGTTCTGACCCTCCCCCCCACATCAGAAAATCTTTCCTTGGGAAAAAATCAAATTTATCAAAGGGGCCCGAACTTGGAGGTCGATTTTAGGTACACAAACTATTTGTTGGCCTCTGCCTCCCCCCCCGCTGCAGGATACAGATGCGTGTGCACGACCGATACCGTCAGGCACAAAGCAGAAATGCAAGGCAAAAGTCAAAGAGGAAAGCTCTTCTGTGACATGTAGCAAACAAGATGGCAATGGCTGCAATGCTGTCTGCCACACCTAAAATCCTACGAGCCAAAGTTCGGAGGGGGGATTTACCCCCCCCCCCCCCCCCAAAGTATCATTAAGCAATGGCCTGGGCCCTTGGTCACACGCGGTCCGTTGGGGGAGTGGGGACATAGCCCCCATCGCCGCCCCATCCATGCCACTGTGCTCTGTGCTAAGGACCCGTGGCAACCTGGTCCCCGGTATTTCGGCCTCCTCTGCGGGTGCCTCCTGATGAGAATAACATGAGATGCCCTGACCACCTTTTTGCTCGAGGAGCATCTGTTGGACACTGTGCCAGACATAATTCAAAAATGGACAAATCATGAAATCGACAATTCAAAAATGCCAGAATTATAAATGCTGGGTTGCCCCGCCACCCCCGCCCCCCGGCCTTCCCTATCATCCCCCCCGCCAAGCCCCCTCCATTCCAAGCACCAACTGACAAAGAGCCCGTACCTCTGCATGCCTCCTGCATTCCAGACTGCGCACCCAATCGTTCGTTCTCGCCACCGACATCGCATCCCAAGACCGCTTTCACACCGCCGCCACCAGAATTACGCAGGGGGACTACGTCGGGGCTGTGTTCGTGTGGGCCACGACAACCAATGCCACGTGCCACTACTCCCTCTGTGTGCAGCCCCCCAATGGGGAGGTGTGCGCTTCCGTGCGTGGGCCCTTTCCCCTCGAGACCCCCAAACCCATGGCAATGACGAGCAGCAGTGACGTGTCTGAGCTTGACTCAGAGTCGCTGCTGTTGCTCCAAGTTCTTCGACCCTTGCCCACCTCTTGTCTCTCCGTATGCCTCTTCGACCGGCGCTCCTGCTCCTCCTTTCGTGCCTCCCGCCTCTCCTTCTTCTTCTTGGCTTTCCCCTTCGATCTGCGCCATTTTTCTTCCTCGTTCAAGTACTGTCGCTCTTTGTCATCGCACTTCGAGAGCGTCCTCCGGATCATCATTTGTCCACCATCCGCCAGCCGCCGCCCTGACGGTCAGCCGACAACCACTTTGCGGATATTGGCGGGTGTCTCAGGGGGAAAGCAGCAGTTTTTTGTGTGCCCGCTGCTTTGCACTTTACTTTCTGTCGGGCCCTGCGGGCCCTTTTGAAGGGAGTGGTACCAGTTTTGCACTGTCAAGTCATGGGACGGGCATCTGTGCATTCGGGAAAGTCCGGGTGACGGATGGCGTCGGCAGTGCACGAGACGCCCCCCCCCCCGCGCGCCCCTTTATGCGTTTCAGCCTCTGTGGCCAGCCCCCCGCCCGGGTACCATCACCGCCCCCACTGAAGGTGGGTGCCGGGGGGGGGGGGGGGGCTCCCAAGGGATTGGTACACAACATGCTTATTCAGTTTTTCACCCTGGGCAGCTCAAAAATCGAAGTTTTCAAAACTTATTTTTTTGATATTGTGATCACCTAAAATGACCATCCAAGCTAAATGAAGCATGTTTTAGCCTGTATTTATGTAGGTTTTACCCTATTTTGTGTGTGCGTTGCTTGGGGTAGATTCTCTGCGAGGTGGACTTGCCGAAGGCAATAGAATCGCTGTTTGTAGGTGGTTCAATGGCATTTGGTGTGAGCACAAACTGCATCAATTTTCAACCCTCTCTCTACAAGTCAAAAATGGAGAATTTTGCAAAACTTTTTTTGTGACCCCATGTACCCCCACGTGTCCATACCCCAGGCCCTGCTGGGGCATCAGGGCTTGTCAACTCGCATTCTGAGGCGTTCCTGGGTGTCCAGAGGGCACATCGTACTGCGGGGGGCGGGGGGGGGGGGGGGATGCGGTGGGCGCTTCCCCCGGAGCCAAGGGTGTCCTCCCGTGGTCAGGGCTTGCGGCAAAGGGCAAGGGCAAGAGGTTCAGGCCGGGCTGGGAAAGGACTCCTGATCAGGTGGGAGTTTCATCGCACCGACCACGCCAAAGTACACCCTTGGCCGCAAAAACTGTGGTCAGGGAAACGACGGTATGACGGGGTCACCGTCCTTTGATAAGGCCGTTGTTGTGCAGACGGGGGGGGGGGTGTCTCCCGCAGCCCAGATGGGCTGTTTGCGCAACAGGAGCGGGAGCACATCAGGGGCAGACCAACTGTGAGGGGGAAAAGGACATATGGTGGGCGGCCCGGACAGCGCGTGGAGGAACAGGGCACCTGGGCCGCACAGAAACACAGCGAGGCAGGCTATGGACGGCCTGTGGACAGAGGTGTGTGGGCAGCAAAAACAGTCAAACGACCCCGGCAACAACCAGCACATCCTCAATACGCCAATTATTGGGCGCCGCTGACACGCAGACGGCACACCATGCCACATTCAGCACAGCCCCAGCACACCAACTACTGGGCTCCGCGAACGCGGAAACGACACCAGCAGGAGCACCGGCCGCAGCGGCCGACAGAAAGCAGCGACCCAACGCAACATGCGAAGGGAAGACCGGGTGACCGTCCAGGGCCCCGTAAAGGAGCAACAACCAGACGGAATGTCACACAGGGGGATGATGAATGCCCCCCTCCCCTGGGGTCAGGGGCAGTGAGGTGCGCGACACGCTCAGAGAGCTTCCGGCTCCGGCCCATGGGAGGGCCTTGCATAGGCTGGCTCCTCTCTCCCGCCCTCGGCCTGGCCGTGTTCCACGGGGGTTTCGTAGCGGGTCGGAGGCCAGGCAATGTGGACCTTCGTGGGCTCGTAATGATGGACCCCCCCCACACCTACACCCACGCCATGGTCCCGCACATCCACACATCTCGTTCCTGGTTTCAGGCAATCCTCGCCACTGCAGTGTCGGCCGTCCAATGCATGAGCGCAACATCCCAAGGCATAAGTGCCACCGCACTGGAACAGTCAGGCAACGATCGGGTGTGTGGCTCTCCCAGCTGCCTCTTTCTTTGGGCTGGGCTTTTCTTTGAAAGGGCAGCCTCCAGTACCGCGGGGTGGGGGGGATTATACAGGGCAGACTATCTGTGTCACAAATTCTGTGCGAATTTTTTGTGCGCAGTTTGTTCGGTGCTTTTAAGGATTTGCACGGGTATGCGTTAGGCTGTGCCTTTGATCACTTGTACCATGCCAAGTGATTTGATTAATCATACTTAGTTTCCCGTGGAAGTTGCAGAAGTGCTGAAGTGGTCTTTCCTCATTTGTAGTGTTCCTGTGGCATTCAATGGGGTGCAGACAAGAGTGCTGGTTGATGCTACAGGAAATTGCAGCAACCGTCCGCTGTCTCTTTTGAGCAATTTTGGCCAACCCTTGAAGCGCCTGGCAAATCAGGCACTGGAGGCCAAGCATGTATTACAAGAGAGGAGGGGGGCGGAGGGGGTCTGGAACCCAAAAGTTTACCAAAAATAGCGCATATCAGTACTTCCTTTTCTAAATCACCTCGAAGAGAGGTTGTTAGATCAAGCGCAGGCGCGGGCGTCGTATACCCCCCTTTTTTGGGGTCATTCGCGTAGCATACCCCAAGGCATGATATTGGATGTCCAACCCCTTGTAAAATCATTATTTTGCCCAATAAGAGCATCCCCCAATGGATTTTTTGATTTTGAGGCCTCTACCCCCTAAAACTGGATATCACTTTTTTGAGGGGGGGTGGGGGGGGTGGGTGGGTGGGGGGGGGGGGTCAAAAGTTTTTGCTTAATAGGCTACAAGCAGTGGGGAGGGACACTGGGTGCTGGTAACACGGCCAGCGGTCCAATGGTAACGCAGCCCATTCCAGATGCGCAGGCGTCGGTTCAATTCTGGTCTGCTGACTTTTGGCGCCGCCGCCAACGGCAGCGCCGCCAAAGTGGGCAGACTGGGTTTCGAACCGCCGACCAGACGGATGCCGGCCGGCTGCATTACCACTCGGCCACTGCTTGGAATGCGTCCAACCGGCCTCCCTGCTGCTTGGGGCCGCATCTGCCACTGACAAAAAACCCAAACTGTGTGTATCTGTCTGACTGCCTGCTTGCTGGCTCAGGGACTGATTGGCTGACTGTCAACCTCTCTTCGAGGTGCACTGCCGAAGGCAATAGAATCACCTCGCAGAGGTTGTTAGATCAAAGCCAGGCAGGCGTATATATGGGGAAAACGCCACATACCCCCCCATTTTGGCCTTTTTGGGCCTATTCGCGTACCCTACCCCAAGGGGTTGAATTGTTAGTTTAACCCCTTGTAAAATCATTATTTTGCCCAATAAACGCATCCCCCAATGAGTTTTGGGTCCGGACCCCCCAGACCCCCCCCACTTGAAACCCACTTTTTTGAGGTTTTGAGGGAGGGGGGGGGGTGGGGGGGGGGTCAAAAAATGACCCCCCCTTTTTTTGGGTCGAAAATCATGAATCTTTTGGTTTTTTTCGATTTTGAGCCGAAAAAGTGTTTCCGGGTCCCTACTCCATAGGGTTTGTATGGGGCGGAGTGGGACGAGCGCTAATGCAGTTTATGCACTTTTTGGCCTTTTTTGCTATGTTGGCGGTTTTGGCGACCTCAGTGACCCTGTGGTACCCACTCTGAGGGGTGTGAGTGGGGATGTTGTGACAGTATATGCCTCCCAAGATACGGAAGGACGTTTTTTGCAGTCTCTAGCTTTGCTTAGGGCCGTTCACAACCCGTGCCAAAGACGCGAAATGACTGTTTCCAACAATAATGGCCTCGTGAATGGGCCGGGACACAACCTGCTTATGCAGTTTTTCACCCCGGACAGCTCAAAAATCGAAGTCACCTCGCAGAGGTTGTTAGATCAAAGCCAGGCAGGCGTATATAGGGGAAAATGCCACATACCCCCCCATTTTGGCCTTTTTGGGCCTATTCGCGTACCCTACCCCAAGGGGTTGAATTGTTAGTTTAACCCCTTGTAAAATCATTATTTTGTCCAATAAACGCATCCCCCAATGAGTTTTGGGTCCGGACCCCCCTAGACCCCCCCCACTTGAAACCCACTTTTTTGAGGTTTTCAAGGAGGGGGGGGGGGGTGGGGGTGGGGGGGGGGGTCAAAAAATGACCCCCCCTTTTTTTGGGTCGCAAATCATGAATCTTTTGGTTTTTTTCGATTTTGAGCCGAAAAAGTGTTTCCGGGTCCCGACTCCATAGGGTTTGTATGGGGCAGAGTGGGACGAGCGCTTATGCAGTTTATGCACTTTCCAGCCATTTTTGCTATGTTGGCGGTTTTGGCGACCTCGGTGACCCCGTGGTACCCACTCCGAGGGATGTGAGTGGGGATGTTGTGACAGTATATGCCTACTAGGATACGGAAGGACGTTTTTTGCAGTCTCTAGCTTTGCTTAGGGCCGTTCACAACCCGTGCCAAAGACGCGAAATGACTGTTTCCAACAATAATGGCTTAGTGAATGGGCCGGGACACAACCTGCTCATTCAGTTTTTCACCCCGGACAGCTCAGAAATCGAAGTTTCCGAAACTTACTTTTTTGACATCGTGATCACCTAAAATGACCATCCAAGGTATGTAAAGCATGTTTTAGGCCGTATTTACGTGTTTTTCACCCGATTTGGGTATTAGGTCCGGGGGGGGGGGCTTCCAAGGGATTGGTACACAACCTGCTTATGCACTTTTTCACTATGGGCAGCTCAAAAATCGAAGTTTTCGAAACTTGTTTTTTTGATGTTGTGACCACTTAAAATGACCATCCAAGCTATGCAAAGCATGTTTTAGGCCGTATTTGCGTGTTTTTCACCCTTTTTGGGTGTTAGGTCCGGGGGGGGGGGGGTCTCCCAAGGGACGGGTGCACAACCTGCTTATGCAGTTTTTCAACCCGGACAGCTCAAAAATCGAAGTTTTTGAAACTTTTTTTTTTGATATTGTGACCACCCAAAATGACATTTCAAGCTATGCAAAGCATATTTTAGGCCGTATTTACGTGTTTTTCACCCTATTTGGGTGTTGGGTCGGGGGGGGGGGGGTCTCCCAAGGGACGGGTGCACAACCTGCTTATGCAGTTTTTCACCCCGGACAGCTCAAAAATCAAAGTTTTTGAAACTTTTTTTTTTGATATTGTGACCACCCAAAATGACATTTCAAGCTATGCAAAGCATATTTTAGGCCGTATTTACGTGTTTTTCACCCTATTTGGGTGTTGGGTCCGGGGGGGGGGGGTGTCTCCCAAGGGACGGGTGCACAACCTGCTGATGCAGTTTTTCACCCCGGACAGCTCAAAAATGGAAGTTTTCGAAACATATTTTTTTGATATTTCGACCACCCAAAATGACCATCCAAGCTATGTAAAGCATGTTTTAGGCCGTATTTACGTGTTTTTCGCCCTATTTGGGTGTTGGGTCCGGGGGGGGGGGGGGTCTCCCAAGGGACGGGTGCACAACCTGCCTATGCAGTTTTTCAACCCGGACAGCTCAAAAATCGAA